>JAGXJF010001351.1:600000-1080373 GCA_019208055.1 Stipa capillata
AGAATTCATGTGACATGTGCACTAGTTTGTGGGCCAACCCCTACTGGAAGGGTCCATAAAGGAGTTTGTTCTACTTGGATGAAGGTATACTGTTGCCTTCTTTCATGGTTACAAGGCAGTTTGGTTCTATAATATAGTTACTATGCATTGTCCAACTTTTTTATAGATGGCAAGATAATTAAATTTGACCCATTTATCTCATTTTGATGTTTGCTCAATCTAACTTGAACATTTTGAGGAACCTCCCTCCCTAGAACTCCATGTTGAATCACAAATATGTTGCGGAGTTTGTTGATGTTGGAATGGAACTTCTAGTTCAGTTTGCAGGCCTTTCTTTAATTTATTAGGATGAGCTCAACTGATTATCTTTTCTTTGATAGTCCTCATTGTGAACTTACCCTGTCTGGATGTGTTAATTAAATGAACGATATTACACACAGCTCATTTCGTTCAACAATGCAACCTTCTATTACTCCCTGCGAAGTAGAACTACATAGTAGATCTTTTATTCAACAGTATAATAGATCTCCAAGAGTTTTTGATACATACTGTTTGTATTTGTTTCCTTGTATAGATTCTTACTCAAACATTTCACCTTTGAGATGTGGATATACTTGTTACAAAATCTTAATGATTTACATGTAGTCAAGTATATGAATTTAAAATTCTTTTAAGTATTTGTCTGCGATCATCACACCAGCCAGTAAACATTTTAGTCTGATGATCCTACACACAGCATTCAACTCCCTTGGAAGAGAGCCAAGAATGTAGCTGGGCTCCAATTTTTGTGAGGCAGTCAAACTTCAAACTGCCTGGTGATCCTACAGTGCCAATTATAATGATAGGCCCTGGGACTGGTCTTGCACCTTTCAGGGGCTTCTTACAGGTTTTGTTCTTTTACCCTTTTTCGTTGACATTGTTCTTCAAGCTTGTCACTCTTTAATAATGTTCACCTGCATATCTGGTGCATTTGGCACTGACAGGAAAGATTAGCTTTAAAGGAGACTGGGGTGGAACTAGGCCATGCCATCCTCTTCTTTGGGTGCAGAAACCGCAAGATGGTATGGCCTATATTTCTTCGTTATTCAGCTTCATCTGCAGTTAGTATGCAGGAAACTTTCATAATTTCTGAACCCTGTCAGCCTGTCACCTATAATTCCTATGGCATAGCAAAATTCCTACCTATCTACCACAGATATTACTCTATGCGATTTTGTCCCGTATAAAAGCTCCTTGTTATCTGTCAGGAAACTTCTATGCATTGCATTTTACATCTAGTAAAAGATCTTATAGGTGATTAGAAGTACTCTCTAGCCTTTTTAGAATTTGTCTGATTGATGTTTTATGTACTCAGGACTTCATATATGAGGATGAGCTCAACAACTTTGTTGATGCTGGTGCCCTCTCTGAGTTGATTGTAGCCTTTTCACGTGAGGGTCCTACAAAAGAGTATGTTCAACACAAAATGGCAGAGAAGGTAAACTGATTCTCATTGTTTAGTCCTGCTTTGTTAATCAGATATAATCCTTTATTATCTAGTTTCACCATTCATATTTTATCTTGCCAGGCCACCAAACTTTGGAGCATCATTTCTCAGGGAGGTTATATTTATGTCTGTGGTGACGCAAAGGGCATGGCTAGAGACGTGCACCGCACACTAAACACCATTGTTCAGGAACAGGTACTGCTAGTTTCAAAATGTTTTGTTATTCTATCACCATCCCTAGTTGTTTATTTTATCACTAGGGACATCTTGATTTATTTTATCACTAGGGACATCTTGATTTATTTTATGACTAGGGACATCACTAGTCAAAACCATGTTTGAGAAAGTAACACCAAAATGAGGGTGATCAAATCATGCTCTAGAAGCACTACTTTCTGACCAATCACCGGTCAAAGTAAATATGGGGTTTTCACTGGCTTTGACTGGTTCTAAGTGCTAGTTTAGCTCTTCTAGCCTCGTTTAGGAAGTGACTAATACTGTGGACTGGCTCTGGGTACCTTTTCCGTGTTCAACAATTGCATTCTTGACTTTGTAGAATGATACCCTTAGGATAAATCCTACATTTTGGTTTTGCTGAATGCTACCCTAAATATACTTTGCAGGGCTCTTTGGACAACTCAAATACAGAGAGCTACGTGAAGAGCCTGCAGATGGAAGGGAGATACTTGAGAGATGTCTGGTGACAAATGCCATCCTCGCGTCCAGAACCACCCTCGTGTTCTGTAGGAATTTAGTGAAATGCTTAAAAAACCAGGGCAAATTCTTCCCCGATCGCAAAAGAATGTTTGATGGGAAATATACGTGTGGTGTAGGAGGGTTTTTCAGGTTTGTATTGAAGCATATATAGTGGGACTGTTCATTTATAGGACACCGCAGCTAGCTTGCCTAGCCATTATTTGCGAAGAAAATCATCATTAATTGTTGTGATCTCTGAAACTAGATCTAAATAAAATAGCCATTTGCATATCTGCATGGTTACTCTTTGCAGCAACTATTCTATAGATCTGCATGACTTCTTGTTTCATAATTGGGCAACGAAGCATGGAACTGTCGTCAGGCGGGCCATTATGAGATTGATGTCGACAGAGGCTGACAGCATTTCCACTGCAAACTCGACATTGACCGAACTGATCCTCGATTGATGTACGGTAGAATCTCTCTTTTGGACTACAGAAAGCTTGTGGCTCTTGACTCTCTAATGCATTTGTCTTGCTTTTAAATGAAAAATCCAAGGTAGGGGCCTCCCCTCGCGTCAGCTTTATTTTGTTCTAAAGGGAAAAAATATCATGGAAGGATTATCTCTTCGCCGCCTACGTGTCGACTAATTATAAGTTGAGCTGAAACCAAGCAATGCAAATGTTGGTTAAGCTAGGATGCTGAACTTTGGCACATTAAAGCCCTGTTTGGTTAGGCTGTGGTTGTTGGAAAAGCGGCTGTTTGGAATAGCGGCTGTGGCTGTTGGCACGTGAGTCTGTGGTTGTGCGTGTTTGATTGGACTGTGGCTGTTGGCTGTATATGAAAGAATTGTCTGAAATGCCCCTAAGATCATCATGAACCAAATTTTAAAATCGACATATTCGATCCAATGATACAAATAAAAATAAAAATTTACAAATTACAAAAACAAATAGAATAATTTTTTTTGCTTAAACTAAATTTACAGAAAAGAATAAATATACATAAAAATACTTGCTTAAACTAAAATTATAGAAAATAATAATTACAAATACAAATAATAATAAAAGAAAAAAGAAAGAAAAAGGGGCCGGGGGCACCGGCCACCCCAGCCTCCTCCTTGACACTGCCGCCGGTCCCTCCCCTCGGTCCCCGCCGCCGCCGGTCCCTCCCCTCCGCGCCAAGCTCCCCGTCGTGCTCTTCTCCGTGCCCGTTGTCGCCTCGCTCACGGCCGGCGACCCCGCCGACCTCCGCCTCTCCCCCGCCACCAACGCCCCGGCCCTCCCCTCGCTCGTCCTCGGCTTCGGCCTCCTCCTCCTCCTCCTGCTCGCCGTCGCCGCATCGTAGGCGGCGTCCCCCTCCCTTCCCATCGGCGTCAACTACGGCGCCAACGCCGACAACCTACCTTCCCCGACCTCCGTCGCCTCCTTCCTCGCCTCAAAGATCACCATCGACCGCGTCAAGCTCTTCGACGCCAACCCCACCTTCATCTCCGCCTTCGATGGCACTCCCATCTCCCTCGCCATCTCCCTCCCCAACTCCGCCCTCCCCGCCCTCGCCGACAAGGCCACCGGCCTCGATGCCGCCCGCTCCTGGATCCGCACCAACCTCTCCTCCTACATCCGAGCAAGGGCCAGTGGAGGCGCACCGGTCAGAGCAGGGGTGGTGGAGGCGCGCCGGCCGGAGCTAGGCGGGGAAGGTCGGAGCCCGGCGGTGGAAAAGGGAATCGGGATGGCATTTGCCTGTAATATTCTCCAAATCGAAAGGCAAACTCATTAGCACTTAAGTGACCACTGTGGGAAGCTGCTCCCGGCCGGCTTCCCACAGTGCTCCGTTTTCTACTCAAAAGTTAAAGCTGTTGTTTAGAAAAGCTGGACCAAAGCGGGGTGTTTGGTTAGGCTGGGACTTTTTTCAATGGAAAGCCCCCAGAAACCTAACCAAACACAGCCTAAAGTGCTCTTAATTATTAATTGGGGATGGCAATAGAATAGCGTTGGAGCCTGGTACAATTCATGCTCACCCTGACAGATGCAGAAAACAATACTGCTCCCAGAAGTGACTGGCACCGGGTTTCGCGTATGGGAAGATGACACACATTCAGATCAAAACGCATATGTGAAGCATATGGTCCTTGTTTTACCCGCATCGTTCGGCGGCAACAACAGGTCAGGTCAGCAGGCCCGTATCTGAATTCCGGCAGATGAATCATATGTCAGATCAATCGATCGATCAGTCAGTACGTCCCAAAAACAAGTTGATACACTGACGGATACACACCCAAAATGCGGATGAATAAGCTACTATATATATACTCTACAGCATATATCAACCGTTAACTGATGGATATCTCACTCGCTCAGATAGTCAGATATATGGATAATGGACAGCTCTCCCTGACGCAGACGTAAGACGTCGCCCTGCTTGGCATGCATGACGTTACAAACTAATCAAGACGTGATGTGAAGACGCTCGCATGGTATATGTACGAATAATCTGGCTTCCTGCAGGATGAGTGCAAGTGATTACGTGAGGACTGACATGCGAGCCACGTAGGTAAGACCCAGCCAGAGATCGGTTCAGTACTGTGGCAGATGGCGTTTCTCAGGAAAGGGCGCACCACAGGTGGCCCCACCCACGTCTCAATATCTGTCTGAGACATCCATCCATGCTGCTGTCCGTACGTGCGTTTGCCTAGCTAGCTACTGCAGTGGATCGATTTGTGTGTTAATTAGTTCCATGCATGCACAGATGCCCTTGTCGCCTAGCTAGCTCTTTGTATTCTCTGATTTAATCTTTCCTTAATATAAGTTGTAAAATTTTCACACTGCTTGCTTCTGAATTGTATTCTATATACTGAGGGGGTATATGCAGATTGATGGCTTGCTTTTTTCTGGACTCTTGAGTGTGCGTGTGTGTGCAGTTATCAGCTGCTGAGCCTATGATCATGCAGAGAATACGTGTCCGAACACGCGGGGTTCGGGCACGTGTGCATGTACGCGCACAGACCCGACCCGGTCGGAGCCTCCTCCGTCTTTTTATATACTGCTCCGGCCGATCGATCACCGCGCGCGTTCGATCTTCTTCGCTTCTTCCAGCCGATCGACACGCACTCGTCTCGCCATGACTTCCACCAAAAAGATCGAGCTGCTGTTGCAACGATCGATGGAGGACGAGCACCTCCACGGCGCCGTCAGCCTGGACCTCCGCCTCGAGATGTCGCCGCGGTGCAGGCGACCGGCGAAGAACGGCGCCACGTCCGGCGTCGTCGACCACCGGCCGGGGGAGGCCTTCTCCTGCAACTACTGCCACCGCAAGTTCTTCAGCTCGCAGGCGCTCGGCGGCCACCAGAACGCGCACAAGCTCGAGCGCACCCTCGCCAAGCGCAGCCGGGACGACGCCGCCGCCGCTGCCCCGCACTCCTCCTCGCCGGCAACGCCGGCCATCACGGCCGTCCACTGGCTCGACGGCGGGCATCAGTTCTGGGCGTACAGAGCTGCGGCGGAGTCGACGACGGCGCGCACGGCCGCCGTGTTGGGCTGGGCTGATCACGCGAAGATGGCCAACGGCGGCGGCTGGAACGGGGAGGCGGCGGAGCTGGACTTGTCGCTGAAGCTCTGAGCTAACTACGTAGACGTACTGCATTCGAGCTGAGGGGCTATGCATGCGTGCGTGCCTAGTGTTAATTTAGTTCTTAATTGTTGCACCTGGTGATTCATTAGTTATCTGTTCCAGTGCAATTAATTAGTAGTAGCCGTAGCCTCTTTGAGATAGCTACAAGCTTTGTACTACTTAATGTTGGTCTCATTTATCTAATATGGAGTATATCAATGTTATAATCCATAGCATGCTGAACTGAGAAAGAAAATTGAGCTATCTAATAGCACTGATTGAGCATGCATGCATATGCATGGAGTATTATCTTTGACATCATCTGTCAACTATTTGGATTATTCTGCTGAATTCATCTCAACATTGGTTCGGTTACAAAATATGGTTAGTTTGTTACAATTGGATCATTATTTTAGTTTGCTCTCGTAATTAACTATCTTAATGTTCCCTTAATTTTCTCTTAATATTCCCTTTAGCTAAACTTCCTAGTGCATGTATGCACCGAGCAAATAAGCTTTTTCAACTGGCCGGGCTGTGTCTGTGTGGTGTTGCTGTTGAGTGCTCTGTTGTATACGTGTCTGTCGTTGAGCTAGTGCATACGCTTTTCTTTTGCTTGGGTACGTTCTGTTACTTAAACGTGAGGTCCGGTTTTTTTCCAGTTTCTTGGAAGTTGCTTGCTCAACTGCAAGAGCCCTTTGCTCCACAGCTCCTAACGGCAAAAAACATTGCTTTGCCGCTGCGCCACTGCTGCATACATAGATCGGTGATTAGATGTTTACTGACCCAACCCAACTCAAGAACAGTGCATATATGTTCACACAATGTACTCTTTCTACACAAGTTCTATAATATTGTGTTCGAAAAAAAAGGTTCTATTACCTCTCACACTGATTTCAGGTAAATATATTATCTTCCCATGCATCATTTTTTTTGAGACAATACGTACCTGACGGACGCTCACAACCCACATCCAGTATATTCACACTAGCCGTTTACACTTGCAGATTAACATGACATTTTTCAGTAAAGATTAGTAATTAACATGTTGATCACTACCAGATCTAGCTCTATGTTTAGTGGCCATCTCCGGTTTCTTGGCGGTTTTTCATGTTCTCTCACCAAAGATCCAATTTCTGGTAGCGTGCGGGTGTGATGATCTGATGGATATATGCATGGCCAGCCATGTAGAGTTCAAAGTTGATCTGCTATGACAGCGATGATATATAACTAGTAGTAGCTGATTAATTAATTATGATCACGACAAGTAATTAGATACGGTTGAGAGTTGCTAGATCTGTTGAGCGATAAGCGACAAGCATTCTCACCATCACTGCTCTGTAGTGCCCAATTAGGAAACCGGACAATTACACCGTACCAAGTTGTGCACCAGTTTTTGTAGTAGTTATTGGTAGCTTAATTTGCACTGGTAATTATTGGTGTGCGCTCTAGCTTTGTAGTACTCGATCGGTGTACTGATCAATCAGAGAGTCCGTCACGGATAAACACAATAATTTGGCTAGTTAACTAACCATAAGCCATGCATGCATCAGAGCATCAAACCAGAAAAGGAAAACGAAGAGGTTTTCTGAAGGAAAAAAACACTGAAATCTGAGATCAGTTAGTGATGTAAAACATATTGTTTAGTGGTTCAGTTAAATTAAAGTAACATGCAAGCAACTGATCAGCTGTACATGCAGTAAATTAAAGCAACTAAGCTTAATGCATAGTACATGTAGGTATATCATACTTAGATCAATGATGACAATGGTGCAGTGTGTGTTAGTAGGACAATCCTAGTCCTAGCATGTGACTAACACAAACACAAGAAAAGCGATATGGCATACTCAGGTCACTGATTCCGAGCAAGAGTCCAATTTTTAGCCACAGATTGGAATGGTAGCTGCTTACTTTGCTAGTTGTGTCATGGCTAGCTCAAACTGCATCTATGTTCACACGTCTATATATCTTATATGGACAACATCCATTAGCTAAATTTTCCTCTCCTGCCGTGCAGCCACGTCACCCAAATTAAACTAGTTTATGCATTTAGAAACACACGTCAGGCGCTAAAAGAAGGGCCGTCCCTAAATAGTTTACACATGGAGTCAGCAAAAACTTAAGGAACATATCGAGCAAAATTTACAAAGTGGACCCATAGCTTCTTAGCAATATAGGCCTATTTTGAGTACTTAAGACCCATTGACGTGGAGTCAGAGCTCGGCCAAGCGGGGCCGTAATGTATATGACTACTTGTGTTTGAAAAGAGGGCGACTCCTCGATACTGTTTATAGAGGAGTCCAATTTCAGAATTAGAAGCAGAAAACCGAAGGGCTAAATTGAGCAAAATAGTGGACGCGTAGTTTGGTAGTACATATCGGCTTAGTTTGTTTCCTGAAGACACGAAGCTGGAGCTTGACCAAAGAGGGCGTAACGTACGTGGCGCCTTTTATTTGAACTCTCTTTAACTTCTTCAATTCATAGTTCCTCCAAAGAAGATACTAGTGAATTTTAGCGTGGCCAAATGGAGCAATGGTAATGTGGTACAGTTCACTTGACCGGTACTCGAACAACAACTACAGCCAGAGTTTAGCCAAACAGAGCCTTAATATGTATGTCGACTTTTATTTGAACTCTATTTAACTTCCTCTTGTGAAAATGCAGTCCCTTCCATAGGCGGAGCTTGACAATACAGGGCCTCAATGTACGTGGCGATTTTCATTTGAACTCTCTGCCACTCCTTGTCGACCAGAACTTGGCGAAACAGGGCCTCAATGTACACGTCGATTTTTATTCGAACTCTATTTTACTTCCTCTCGACGGAAAGGCCCTCTAAGACCCATAGACGTGGAGCCGGAGCTCGGCCACGCATAGCCTTGATGTATATGACGACTTGCATCTGAACTCTCTAACTTCCTCTCGATAAAAGGGCAGCGCTCCTGTCACGGTCCCTGAAGAAAAGAAAATCTTTAGTGGAGTGGTGGTGTGGTACACTTCACTTGACTTGTAAGCATGCGTGAGGTACGTAGCACAGGCAAACATCTTGTCGCTGCCGAACCGCGGCCGTTGATTCTTCTCGGCGACAGGGCGTCGTCAGGCGAAATCCCAGAGGCCACATCCTGTTGGAGCCAGATGAGGCAAATGGACAAGCAGAAAGTGGAGCATGGACCTAATAATCAACCATTGCTTGTTGCCTACCTTAGCTCTCAGCTCTCAGCTTTGGTTTAGGTAGATTGGCTTGTGGCGTGGTGTACCAGCAGTGTGTATGTCATGGAGTTAGTGGCATTAGTTGTGGAAATCTTTATGATCAGTGAGGAAATTATGGCTAATTAACCTGCGATCGATCCAGGACTAGTCTAATCATCGCAGACTAAAGATACTATTACATCATTATTGCGATGAGATGAAACCTGTAATTGATCGAGTTCATTGTAAGGCTAGCTGGCCCTCACGTTACTGCCTCGGTGTCTAGCTCGAATCTGGCTATGCATACACGTACCTGGACGCTTTTCACGTCAAATCTGCCTCTTTCTCTATGTGTTGTATTGTCTCTGTATACAGTCTTCTACGACTCTTAGCTACGTGACAAGTGACAGGTAAACAGAAATAGAGGAAGTAGTTTGTTGAAGTAATTAGCAATTTTTGAATTAATCTAATCTAGAAAAGCATCATGACACATGTGCAAATGAGATAAACCAACTCAGACGAACTAGATATGCAACTCAAAACTAAACAACAGACTAGCATGTCTATCTCAGTTGCATCAAAAGCAAAACAGAACCACAGAAGGCTTAGGAGCACATACGTGGGAATAGCAGCAGCGAACGATCCGGTGTTGGCGTCAGTAGCCATGGCGATGAAGTCCTCGTAGTCGAAGCAGTCGCCCGACGACGAGGAAGCAGTCGAGGCAGCCGTGCAGTCGTCGATCGTAGCCGAAGTAGTCGTCCGACGCTGAGGAAGCAGCGAGCAGTCGCGCCGAGACGCTCCCCAAAAACCTTATCGCCCCTCACCCGGTACAGGTTCTCGAGAGGCGGGGTTCCGGAGGCCTGCTCTCCCGTACGGCCGTGTACGCGGTCGCCGGGATGGGAAAACCAGAAGACAGCGGCAGCAAAAGGAACGGAGACGGCGACGGCGGTGGAAAGTGTGCCGCTCGGGGTTAGGACGTGGGACTACACGACTCCATGTTCGAGTCGGTAACAGTCCCACTCGTGCAAAAACTCTGTCCCGAGTGACAAAAGATTTAGCTCGGCTCGATCACGAAACACGGCGCGCGCGACGTGGCGAGGCGGGCGGCGGAGGAGGAGTGCGCGTGAACTAGTCCTCTTCTCAAGCCTCAAGGAGGTGGACAACACAACTCCTTATAAGTTGGTCTCCCTCCACCTCCACTAGCAACATGGGACTAAACTTCCACTCATGCCATCCAACCAAATGGGCCTTTGAGATTTTTCCAGGAATTAATTGGAACATGGGCTTTAGGCCCATTAATTCTAACATAGTTTACATCTCGATAGCCAGCTGCGACTTTGCTCCGGATGGTTGGAGAAGGGGGATTTCCACCTGAATATATTAATGAAAGAGGAGGGGGGAGGAAGGGGGGAGATAGGAGAATCCTCACCTAAATATATTATTGAAAGAATCAGATAGGCAATACAAATTTATGAAAGTAAGTACACATATAAATAAATAAAACCAAGCACGAAACACAAAAAACAAGATGATCAAACATAGTTGTCATTATAGCTATCATGGAGGCGGCACGAGAAAAGAAAGGGAAAAGTTGACGAGAGATATCGCAGATTCAGAAGCAGCAACCATAGGAAAATCACTCAGAGAGATGATCACGGGTTAAAGGTACCAAACAGATCAACATCACAATCACTCCCAAGAAGACACCTACTATCACCATGTCGAAAAACCACACCGTCACCAGCCCTTGAGCCTTTGAACAATCACCACCGGAAGAGGAAGACGATAGAATCCTACAGAGATTGGAACAGAGGATAGGCAAAGGTTCTGGCCCTTCAAAACCTGACACGTGAAGCACGAGAAACTCCACTGGAAGGAAAGGATGATCGTGTCCTAAGGAATAGGGAGAATACACAAATTGTGATGGGATCTCCGAGAGTACCACAGAAGGAAACATCTCTACCGGAAGGAAGAATGTCCAGAGAATGAGAAAGGTAAATGATGAGCACCATGCGGTGTCCTAACAAGGAAAAGGAGGAAGCAACCTAGAGGAGAGCCACGAGGGAGATCGGTGGCATTGACAACCTAAAGCATCAAAGGAGAGGAAGGAGAAACATATATCACCACCCTATGTCACGGCACCTCATGAATCTAGAGGACACCGTCTCTATGGCTGCCATCTGCATATGCATTGGATCCTAGTTGTGATAGGCACCAACAACAGCGACTGTCATAGCATCGGGGTGTATAAAGGGGCATCCACGCATAACCACAAGACCGCCAATGAGAGGATTCACCACCACCAATGAGAGTGCAGAGGAAGGTGAACTGACTCCAGCAACGAGGCCACGTAGCCGGCCAAGAAAGAATAGTCACCACCCCCCAACCACGATATCTCGCCTACCAATGATGACCAACCAAAACAGGAAGGCATCGCCCCATGGCTACCATCTGCAAGGCCATGGGAACCGCCAGGCACGACAGGACGAACCCACCGCTAACAGTAGACAAGACGAGGAGGAGGGGCAAGCAATATCCCACATCGACAAGAAGGGCCCGTCGACGAAGAGATAACAGGGAACCTAGATAGGACGACGTGACGGCCTGAATCTAAGAGGAAGACGGAAGCATGGATGCTGGCAACAAGAAGCTCGGAGCGAGGGCGTCTGCTGACCGGAAAGCCAGGAGCTATAGATTTACGTGCCAGAACAAGCACCGAAGTGAGTTGCTGGAGGGGCCGTGCACCGAAGCTGGCATGCCCAAGCCATGGATCTGTGCGGCGTCGAGCAGCGAAGCCACCCCGTAGAGCTCAGGCGTGAGCGAATGCATAGAGGAGCATCACCAGTCAACTCCAACAAGGGGAGGCGCGGAAGGAGCTTAGGGGTGCAAGACAAAGCAGAAGTGACGTGGGATGTCATCGTGTCGTCGGGAACCTCACCGACACCGAATCTGGAGAGGATGCATGCATCGGGGAGGCCATAGGAGCGGTGACATAGGTGGCGACGCACGGATGACCGCTGATATGGGAGACGACGCCAGATCTGGACAGGAGGAGGACGTGGGCGTCGACTGGGAGGCTGAAACTAGTGAAGACACGAACGAGCAGAGAGCAGCAGAGAGCAGTTGTTGCTTAAAGGACTTTAGGAATGCTATATCATAGTAGAGTGGTCCCGTCGCCACCGTCGGCCTACAGTGGCGGCGGTAAGGAAGTAGGGGAGCTAGGGCAGGCTTGATTGGTGACGACGCTAGGTTGCCTCCTAAATCACTTTGGTTAGACTAGGATTTACCGTTTTATAAAAAGAAAATGCTGATGATGTTGTCTTAGCCAATTCTAAAGAAAAGGAATTATTCGATCGTTAAAAGAAATAGGATCATTCAGGATATATATTATACAAGATTTAAATACTGCTCAAATTCCTAAAAATAGATAAAGAGAAGGAAAAAAAACACGCCCAGTGGGACTCGAACCCACAATCGCCTGATTAGAAGTCAGACGCCTTATCCATTAGGCCATGGGCGCTATGGCGAACGTACAAGGAAAATATATTTTAAATCTGTTTTTTATCGGGTGACGTAGGTGTACTATCCATACAACGCTGGGCCACTCCCGAACTTCCGCTCGAATCAGGTGTCCTCGGCGATTTGCTTCTCTGATCGTCTCTACAACTCCAGTGCCAGCTCCAATTTGGCAGCATAACTGAAACCTGACATTGCGGATGTCGAGTCGACGCACAAAGATCCAATGACACGCCCAGCTAGTTTATCTCTGCCTATGTGGCTCACAGATTCCATCAGCTATGCTGAATGCAAGTTCATAAGGAGATCCTCGAGCAATTCCAATCACGACGCTGTAATCAAATAGCAAAACAATGGAATTCCACCATGATCGACGCTGGTAAACGGCAGATGCTCAGCGCTATCTATGATAAGAGGGTCCAGCTACAGATTGAACCTGAAATCAGAACTTCATAGATGGGCATAGAGCATTTGTCCCCAAAGTTTGGATTCTGACAGCACAGGACAGGAATCAAGAAACCCGGTTAATGTCGCTCAAGAAAGAGAGCCTTCTTCTAGCAACCTTGGATCTATAACACCAGACTTCGAACGCCTCCGTCAGGTCCGGGTATTTAGCATGCTCTGACCGAAGCCACTCCGACAAAATCTCGGCCTGCATATTCGACGGCAGCGTCAGCACAATTGAAACAATTGCTGATTCCAGCCCCTGCCAGACCTCACTGTCCAAGCTGATCTTTGGTGTTTCAGCATCATCACCGTCATCGTCACTGCGATCGGCTTGGTCGACCAAATGCTTTGTTCTCCCTGCAAAGCCAACCCAAACATTTACAGCATGACATCGTTCCTCGGCCGGGAGAACGACATTGCCAAACGCGGTCGCCTCCAGGACCTTCGCAGACACCTCTATCACCTTCAGCCTGGTCTTCAGACAGTCGAACCCCGGGCACGCTGCCTCGACAGCTTCGATGACATAAGACGATGCCCCTACCCAGTAGATCACAAGGCATTTCATCATCTCCAGCTTGCCCAAGACCTGACAGACCCAGGAGATATCAGACACGAAGGAATGCAGCTCCTGCTGAAGCTCGCCGTCGCCGCCACCGGAGCAAGGCGCCTCCTTTTGTTTCGTCCGTACGGAACTCATGAAATCACTGAATCTGTTCAGTAAACCTGCAACGCAATCCTTCAACTGGGACTTAACAGCGTCGTCGTCGAAGGCTAGCAATGGCGCGTCGTCGTCTTCGGTGAGCAAGTACTCGAGCTGCTCCTGGGCAGCGGACTTGAGCTCCCGTGCCGCCGAGGAGGAGGTTGACGTGGCGTGCCGGAAAGCCGAGAGGAAGATGCTGGTCACCGGCGCCGGATCGATGGGGCGGAGGCGCGCGAGGACGCGGTCGTAGTGCGGGCCGAGGCAGGGGAGGGTGCCGAGGATCTCCTCCTCGTCGGCCTCGTCCCACGGGGCGGACTCGAGGTAGTCGGCGCAGGCGGCGGCGATGTGGCGGCAGCCGAGGTGGGCGGCGGCCCGGAGCACGCCGAGGGCGCCGCGGACGCCGAAGCGGGAGCAGGGCTCCCCGGCGTAGAGGAGGCGGAGCGCGGTGACGTGGGAGCTGAGGTCCGGCTCCTCACAGCGGACCTCGACGCAGTAGCGCGAGCCGAGGATCTGGCACGTGGGCCAGTCGTCGGAGAGGCGGACGGCAAAGTACTCGCTCCCGGCGGCGAGGACGCCCGAGTGGCAGTAGAGCCACTCGTCGCGGCCCTCCGGCGTGCGCAGCCGCACCACCACGTCGCTCGTCGCCCGGTCGCCGATCTTGGGTCGCGCCGTCCTCATCTGTGCAAGTGGCTCCTGCTGGATTGGGGAATGAGTAGCGGCCACAAAGAATAGAAAAATTCACGAGACCACAAATTTGTAGCTGCTGCCAAGTATAATTCAGGAGTTTCACATGAATTTGTAGCTGCTGCCAAGTATAATTCAGGAGTTTCACATGAATTTTACAGGAATTTCACACGAAACGATCTAATTTCCTGCAGCAAACAGGAAAAATTCCAGCGAATTCTCAAGTTCATAATAACATGGTTACACACACAAAAGAAGTGTATTTATACATTAGTGGGGTATGATCTATGACAATTCTAGATTCATCATGTACTAGGTTTACAATGAAAACTGGTATTGGTACAATATAATGACCATCAGAGAGAGACAGTTGTAATTGTGCAGGATATATATTTCCACCACCAAAAGCATCAGCTTCAATCGAAATGGTCCGCGGAGAAATCGGGCTCATCAGGTTTCTGCAACCTGCGGATAATGGTGTCGTCAGCACGGAACCTTCTGGACGCAGAAGCGAACTTGTGCATCTGGGCAATGGCTCCCTCAGCGGTAGTTCTTGTGCTGCTTGAGGTGCCCTCCTGTTTAGGTTTATCAGCAGCTGGATGATCTTCCGACCACCATGAGTATGACTCCCATCGGCTCAGGCTCTCAGCCAGCTTCCTTCTCTGGTGCTGCCGCCATGCCGCCTGGATGAAGCAGGCTGCCCATGTCCTCCAATGGTGGGAGTAGAACCGGAACGTGTGCTGGAGTTTCTTGCTGTGAAGCCTCCGGAACTGGTTCGCGACGAATTTGAGGTCCTCGGCTCGCAGGGCGAAGGCTTCCACCTCCGTGAGGCTCTGCACAGTCCTTGTGGAGAGCGGGAAGTGGACGTTGGTCTTTGGCAGCAGGGCCCAGGTGAGTAGCTCCTCTCCAGCGAAATCACCAGGTCGTAGGATGATAGAGTTGAAGAAGTTGCTCCGGCCTCCGTTGGTTGTGGAACTGTCCAGTTTGCCACGGATGATAAAAAGCATCTCATTCACGGGATCGCCCTCGCGAGAAATGTATGTGCCCTCAGGGCACAGGAAAGATACCAGCCGCTCGCAGATGGCATCAAGAAGTTGGTCGTCCATCTCAGAGAAAAAAGGGACCTGCAGTTTAGAAAGGAACCAGAATTCAAAAACCTGCCAGGAGACGCACACCAAATTTGTACTACCAGTGCAAGCAGTTAGTGACAAACTGCCATATCGGCTTCCATCCAAAGACAAAACCCACTACAAAATTTTCCATCGAGAACTTTCAGAAACTGGAATGGTTCTACAGCTCAGCTGCTGGATAGGGATATAACTAGAACTTACACGTCGAACAAGATCCAAACAGAGATGGCGTTGTACATCCCGACGTATATCAGCAGGCAAAGCTTGCAAGATGGATTCTTCTTCTACTCCTCGCGTCGCAAGCCATTTAACTTGAACAAACCGCTGGACACGTTCTTGAAGGTGGGGTGGGAGCTGATGGTGTCTCATCCACTCCTCCATGTCCCTTTGCCTCAACCTCCATTCTTCAAGCCTTTTACTGACAGACTGCAAATATGTCTAAAAGATGAAAAAGAAAAGGTAATAAGTAGCTGTCGATGTGGAACATGGATTACTGAACACAAAGAACTAGTTTTATGGTCTTTTGCATGTTCGTATTTCACACACTTGATGCATCCATTAATTAAAGGATAGAATCCACAATAGCAATACAAAAAACAGCACTGATAGCATAACACTTATTCTGCACGACAAAACTTATAGCATAACAAACTTGCTGAACCAGTGTGGTTAAAAAAGGCTTGCAAGAAAGTAATCAAATAGTGCAATAACTGCACATTTAGCTGATCCTTAAGGTAACTAAGTAAGATGAGCATTACATTACCTGCATTTTGCCAATCAGCTGGGCAAAGAGTATGAGACTGACAGCACCAATTGCTATTGCAAATGTGTTCTCTGCGATGAATGCACTTGTCACAAGAGGATTTCCACTTGAACTGAAAAGGGGACAACAAATACCAAATAACTTAACATGATTCACTGTTTGAGACACAGAAACCGATGCATACACAGCGGAAAGAACCCTAAATAACAGAATACCATAATGGATCACTACCTAAGCTGCAGCAAGCCCCACCACAGACAGAAGAAGTACTTCTCAAGGAATGAAGTTGAGACAGCGCCTTTACCCAGTGCACTTATAAACATTCCATAATTGAAATTTCCATCATTGGCATCACAGTATGTAAATATATTAGTTTTATTTGTCCAATCAAGATAACCGCTAGAAGCAGTATTCTCGCAACTTATAAATCTAAGGTCACAAAGTGTATCGCTCGACTCAGCAACACACTGCTGATTCCAACATGTAATCTGCCGTTCAATGGAGAGAAGATAGTATATTGCCCCAGTAATCTGCAGCGATATGCACAGGTCATAAGTAACACTGAAATATCAGTTATACAAAAGTGTAGCAAAGAGATGCAAAATGATAGTGATAGTCTTCCGCTTTGAGTTCACATGCATGTCTACTTGACACAGTATTATTTCTTTCTACAGATTTTAATATTGAATATAATGCATTCCAGAATAATAAATAGAGACAGACTCATTTTTTGCCTATTCATATTGCAGATGTGGTATAAAAAGAACTACAGAGTCGACTTTTAGGTCCCATATGTCACAGATTATTTCTGCTTACTTTCAGTGGTAAATAAAACTGCATATCTTATAAGACAAACAAAAGCTGCAAACTTCCCTATAACTTTATTCAAAATAGCATGACTACGAATTGTATACATGAAGTGGAAGGTGACAGGTGAGATGACCATACATGGCTTGCAAGCATGTAGAGCAGAAGATTGTATGCTGCTCCTCCCCAGGCTGACTTTGCAACTACTCCAGCGGCTTTGATAATTTGATTGCTTAAAGGTACAATGAGATACATTCTTAAGATATATTGAATCACAATAACAAGAGCAAATGTAGTGTTTCGGATGTTATAATCTGAGCGTTCTATTGCAGGCATGATTAACCACACGGTAACCTGCAAAAAAAGCGATGAGAAGACTCAAGTTATCACTGTAGGTTTTTTACACTAACAAGTCAAGTAATAGATATTCAATATTTGGGATAATTGGTCGTTAAACAATTCAGGTATACAGGCAAAATTGTTGTACAAGAACCTTGGTTAAGAAAAGTTGTCAGTTCTGAGTGAGTTTAATTAATTTCGAATGTTTATTTAATATAACATCTAAACTGGCAGTTAACTAGATTCACATGAAATATGAAAAGGGGCTAAAATCTTTGGAAAGATCAACGCGATTGTCCTTTGGCTCTTCCCAGTGGAAACCTAGCTGGGTCGACCTTTTTAAAGTCACAATCTGCTGGTTACAATTGTGTGGTTACTGTAAAAATCACCCAAGAGGGACCCAGATGTCTTCCTTTGGAAACCGAGTTTGAAGGGAGATAATCCAATAGGCTCAACCCAAAGGCTCACCAGAAACTTAGCCAACTTTGTCACCAAGATGTTAATGAATCAAGTTAAGTACACAAGAATATGGACATGTCATTGCAATTGGACATATACCAAAGTTAATTGCAGTACCATCAGTAACATCAACAGCAAAAAATGCAAAATAAGCAATTGCCACGATAATGCAACAAGAACTCCAACAACTCAACATTTCGAGCTATTTACCTGTGGAAGTGGCATAGCTGCAAGTAGGTCTATACAGAAATCCGTTCTCATGTATCTTTGTTGAATCTTCTTTAGATCCACAACAAGCTCTCCCTTCCCAAGGACTCTGGACTTTGGGTCTACATATGCAGTATGGAACTTGACTGCGATGTTCAGCATGTAAAACAAGTCCGCAAGTGACCGCAGAAATGTGATAGTTACGCTCAATTGCTGGTCCTTGGCAACACATGAAAAAACCGCTAGTGTCTTCTCTGACCAACGGCAGGTAATAGAAGAAAGGATCAATAAAAAGGGCAAACAAGCACGACACCAGGTACACCCTGTTCCATGTTAGTACCATACTACTTCCGGGGTCTAGAATGCGACAGTGCCATGGCTTGTTTCCTTCATTTAACACTTTAAGCTTGTCAGGGTTCTTTGGATCTATCCTATTTGCACCAAATCTGTCAGCCCGTGCAGCTTGATATGGTAGCTTAGATTGGTCTTGCCTCTCATCAGGAAAGATCCTACAGATGAACAACAACTTAGAAAAGGAAACTGCAAGAATGTCAAAATGATCTGCACAGCATGCTTAACGCATTTCCAGGAGAATATTGAGTGCTTCCAATAGGAAAATATAACAATACAAATTATTCTCAACGGCATCCTCCTGTTACCTACGGCCGACTGATCATGATGCATTTAAAGGGTGAAAGAAGCTTGCACAGGAACATTCTATGTCATTCTGTACCCTTTTCCCTATGCAAAGAAATAAATAATAAAAATATGCTTGAACAATGAAACAAAATGAGCTCTTTCAGTTTCAACACTACCATCACACCAATTTCTAATATTTCCACCTAACAAAATTCTTGAAACTCAGCAAGCTTTATTGAGGGTAGAAGAATTTCAAATAATGTTATAGTTGCTCAAGAAGTTACTCACTCGTTTGGTCTGTCGTCCTCGAAAAGTCAAGCTTTTATGGTTAAAATAGACTAAGCAAAAGCCTTCGACAGACTAGAGTGGAATTTCCTTATCAATGCCCTTCGCAACCAAGGTTTTCCCTTCGCAACCAAGGTTTTAATGATCATTTCATCAATCTTATCAAAACCTGTATTTCTAATTCTCTCTTCTCAGTGATAATCAATGGTAATCATCACGGTAAGTTCACAGGCCAAAGAGGCATAAGGCAAGGCTGTCCTCTGTCCCCTTATCTTTTGGTTATTGCTATAAATGAATTAGCGGCAGAACTTCAGCAAGAACTCCAAAGAAGAAATTTACAGGGAATCAAGCTTGGTCCTAATTGCCCTCCTATATATGCTCTTATGTTTGCAGATGATTTAATTGTTTGTGGCCAAACAAATGAACTAGAAGCTCTGACAATATGGAATACTATCCAGCACTTTTGCAAACGCTCAGGTCAGATTCCTAACTGGAACAAATCTTCTATTCTCTTTAGTAAGAATGTAACTAATGTTCAAAGGGACAACATTAAAAGAATTTTCAGGGTTGTGGATATGGATAAAAACACTATCCACTTGGGTCATCCTCTTATTATGCCTTCTAGAAACAGAGACAGTGCCTACTCCTTTGTGCTAGATAAATTTAAAGCTAAGCTTAACTGTTATAAGGCCAACAAATTGTCTCGTGCAGGGAGACTGGTTTTAATTAAATCTGTGTTTTCTTCCCTCCCTGTATATTACATGTCTAATATATTGTTCACCAAGAAAATGCTTTCTAGGATGAATGTTGTCATTAAAGACTTTTGGTGGATAGGAATACAGCAGGAAAATGCTACCAAACCTCTTTACCTAAGAGCGTGGGCTGAATTATGCAAGTCCAAGAAGGAAGGAGGTTTGGTCATCAGAAATCTGGAAGCGGTTAACAAGGCCATGCTACTAAACACTGCTTGGAGAGTTGTTACTTCTCCTGATAACAATACCACAAAGATTCTTAAGGCAAAGTATTTTCCCTCCACTTCTTTTTGGAAGGCCTCTATAAATACTCCAAAATCTGCTTTTTGGGTCTCCATTCTGAAGGTAAGGGAATCTCTTATCAATGCAACATCTACCCAAATTGCTAAAGGTAACACTTGTATCTGGTCTACACCTTGGTGTTCTATCTGGAATAAACTTCATGATAGTCTTAATATTCAAAATCCTAACTTTGTTTACCCAGCAACAATTGCAGACCTTTGGATCCCAAATACAAGGGTTTGGAACTTCACTTTACTACAATTCCTTTTTGGTTCAGATAATGCTAACATCACATCACAAATCCCAGTTTTAGATAGTAACGATGATGATATGCTTATCTGGAATTACACTCCCCCTGGAATTTGCTCCACTAAGAGTGCGTACCAAATCTTCAGTCCTTCTTATTATGGTCATAATACTGGGGGTAACTCCAATATTTCAGATAACACAAGAGCTATAATTCATAGTGTTTGGAAAAACAAAGACATGCCTCCTCGTGTGCAGGTCTTCGGTTGGCGCTTTTTGAGGAAAGCTATTCCAAATGGTGTTAGGGCAGCTGCTAGATCTCAACACATTAGTCATAGGTGCATTAGATGCGGTCTTGAAGAATCAGACTTCCATCTTTTCTTCTCCTGTGATTTTGTTCAGGTGGTTTGGCTCGCTTCCCCCCTAGGTATGAGAGTTCAGGGCCTTATACAACACGGTCTAAATCAAGTGGAAAAAGCAATTCATCATATGGTCACTGTTTACAGAACAAACAACTCTCTATCACTCATATTCACAATTCTATGGTCTATTTGAAAAGCTAGAAACGAGCTTCTTTTCGACCGAAAGGTATGTACTCCTCTACAGGTCCTCTATGTTGCACAATCTATCCTTGCTGTTAGAGAAAAAGAAGGTCGCTTGAATTTAACAAGTCAATATCAGAAGGGACAACGATCTACTCAGAAACTTTCTTTTACTAACATTGACAGAAACAGACTAAAGGATGGACCCAATATTTATACAGATGCAGCTTGGAGAAAACCTATTGCTTCCTCTACTCTTGCAGGTCCCAAAAGCAAAGCTGGACTAGGTATTCTCATGCACTGGATTAAGGAGGAGCACAAGCAAATCATCTTTATAGGAGCTTCTTCAATGGCAGATTCTGCTCTTCAGGCAGAAGCGCAGGCTATGGAGTTGGTGGCGCAAGTACAAAATGCGATGGGAGTTCGACAGCCCAACTTCCTCACTGATTCTCAGGTTCTTGTACAAGCAGCAGCAAAAAAAGATCCAGTGAACCATCCAGGGCATTGGTCTATCAGACCTAATCTTCATCAGTTCTTTGCATATACAAAGCATGCAGATGCTAGAGTGTTCAAGATCAGAAGGGAGAACAACACAGCTGCGCACACGTTAGCTCAGAATGCTTATAACCATCAAAACATTGGGCATTGTATCTTTACTTGCTTTGGATCAAGGCATGATGCCTCTTGTTGCCTTGTGAAAACTGTAATCAGCTCTCTAAATGTGCAATACTGCACATTACTTTTAGTGACCTGTTTATAAGCAATGAATAAAATCCTTAGTTGTCAAAAATATATATTTCCACCTAACAAGGAAACCAGCGTCAAAATGTTCTTCCGGATCTGATGGGTTAATAGTCTCGCAAACCCTCTCTAGAGTCCATCACAGCAACCAAAATCCGCACCTCAGATAGAAGCAAAGCTTCAATTCGGCTTCTTCAATCCCTCTAGGCAGCAAATAACCTAAGCTGAAAGCTAAGTCCTGCCACCCTCAACTTTTACCAACTCGAATCAGACCTCAATCGTCCTCTCCCCACCTCCATTGTTTCATTCCTCGATCCTAATTCAAGCAAGATAAGATTGTAATAGCTAATCCTCGATTCACCAACAGGTCATCAGAGGCAGCACAGCCCAAACTGATCGAAGAGGAACCAAATCCATAAACAGCTAAGCACCAAGAACCGAGAATCCGTACGGACGCACCTGTTGGTCGTCCTCCGCTGCATCTCCACCTCATCTTGGACCCTGGACCGAAACATGCCAGCTTCTCCTGTGCTCCCCCCTCCCCCGACGACTCCTCCAAATCTCGCGCCGAACCGAGACCGATCAGGGGAAGACAGGGAGAGCCCCGTGCTGCTTCCAGCCCCAAATCACCACCATGGCAAGCTCGAGAACTAGCTTTCCTGTCTTGTTCGAGCAGTTGGGCGATTCCAAGAAGTAGAACGGAGGCGGAATAATACTTTTTTTTGGCAGTTTTTTTAGGGAGAGGAGCGGGTGGACCAACTGGACTCTGCCTGTTCGTCGTGACAGAGTTTAAGGCTTGGGCCACACGAGGGAGTCTACACGAGCTATGGAGTGGGTACGGGGTTTGAACTAAAATCAAACTACGAGAAAAAAAAATTAGATTGTTCTGATTGTTTATCCAAAAAATGCATGTTGTTTTTGACTTATACATGACTTTTAATATTTATTTATATTCATATATATTGCAGTCATTCAGTATTCAACTCAATGTAGAAATATTCATCATGTAATTGATACTTGTGATAGAGAATAAATTATGTGAAATTAACTCAAGGAATCAATCCTCGAGGTGCCAAGGACGACTGTGCTGGAATACAACAAAGGAATTCTATGGAGTTATCTGTTCTACCCTCTATTCCTCTGCGTTTTCCGTGGTATCGCTCACAATTACATTTGAGGCTAGAGGGTAGAGACATATTTATATACTCCACTTCTAGGTGTTTCAAGAGACCCATCTGTTTCCAGAAAACTGTTAGACTTCTGAGCCATGTCACCAACCACGACCAAACAGGCCAGTTATACGAGTTTAAAATATATAAATCCCTAGCACACATGTGTGAGTCATGTGCCATGATCAAATTATGTGTGAGATCAATTTCAATTTAATCATGTGGACAACAGTCTGCAGAGACAATCCTGCAAAACAGACCTAGCTATTCCACCTGTGTTGTACCCGGGTAAAACATACACGTACATATGAATTCTAGTAAAGTTGATCTCAATTATTAGTTTACTGTACTTCAGCACAACCATTTCCGGCATCTCGAGTATTAACTCTTCAAGTTAATTCTGCATCATTTATTCCCTATCACAAGCATTAGTTTCATGATATGAATATTTCTACATTGAGTAAATACTTAATAGCTGCAATATATATAAATATAAACAAATATTGAAAGCCACCTATAAAGTCCAACAACAACATGCAATTTTTTGATAAACAATCTACATAACTACTCTCTTTCTTCAGAAGAATCTATTCTTATTCTTTTTTTTGTGAATAGAAAAATCTACATAACTACTTGGGACAACAGTTTAATGTACTGGAGTCTGGATCCTCCGTCCCTCTTTGTCCGATCTCGACCGCTGTATGAAGGCGCCACAGCCGCCCTCTTCCTCCATGCTCGGAGGCTCCAATAAATACCCCAACCCTAATCGGTGAACCAACCAAGGCAGGAGACGGCAGCGGCAGACAGGGAAGGGAGGATGAGCTTGCCGGAGATGAAGGTCCGGAACACAAATCGTCATGCACGATCTAGACGTCAGAAATTCAACCGAAGAAAGGAGTCAACTAATGTTTAGTCAACCCGTACTCCTCTTTTTTAAACAATCTCGAATAAGTTTTTCTTTTCCAACTTAGAGAGCACACATTTGTGAGATAGAAAGATCTGGGGTTTTTCGCAGGTACATTGAGCACATAAATTTTGCGCAAAAGAGATCCAGAAAAGGTCTGCTGGGTCTTTATATCCGACAGACGAATTCTTGAAGTCATATACAGTACTACAGGATAAGTTACCGTGAATCATGCATATAAATACATGGAAGAATCATATTCTCAATACCATACCACCTCTCGACATGGAAGAAGCATCCAATCTTCCAGCATTGAGAAAGAATGACAGGATGATAAAATCTTACAAGTGATGGTTGTCAGAAAAATACTTCAGTTATGCAAGTCAACAAACTTCGGACTAGCAAGTACTCCTGATTGTAAAATTGCTTTTGTAAATCTCACTGGAAGTGGAAACAATCGTACCGCCGCTTCCGTTACTACGTTTTGATTTTACAGCTAACTATTTCTTCATACATGATGAAGTTGGATCAATCACTCAATCAGGCACATACATTTTCTGCCTAAGAACAGTGCGATACCAAGGAGAACTGACGATCGACCGGCTTTGATAAGAGAAACTCAGCTGCTGTGCATGGACAATCACTACCCTGAACCTGCAATCCATAGCCCAATGGTGAGAAGAGAACTGAAATTAACAACAAACAAGATAAGATTAACGATGCATGTTGCAGGCTCTTCAGCATGTTGCTTTTTATATGATGGACATTGGTTTTCTAACTAAACAAGCACACCTGGAATTTGAAAATGTATGTGACAGTGAGATGTTTTTTTTCTGCCAGGCAAAAGTAAAAAGTTGAGGCAATCCACACTGACTTCTGAATGCTATTCTCTAGATTTCTTGTTGGGTACAGTACAAAGACGGAAGCATTTCAAAAGTTTGCAGATTAGAATCCGTCAGGGCCGTTTAAAACATTTGGGCACAAATCCTCCAAGAACCAAGACCAGGACTTGGACAGCCCAGTCGCCCAGGTGGTATATGACCGGTGTTTCTGATTCTGTATATTATGCTATCAAGTTGAACAAACTCGAGATCCAAGGAGCTGTTCTATATTTTCAGATAGACTACCAGGGTTGATCTTGATCAGACATAGTAGCACGACCTCTAATCCTCTGCAGCGAAGAGATCCATTTAATGAGGAAATTGTATTTTAGTCCATGCATTACAACAATATCTGAATTCAACTATCCAGTCATGCGATGGAACTAAATATTTTGTGCTCGCATAGTGTCATACAATCAGGCCCTTCTGTTACAAGTTAAGAAAACCTGATCCCAGTATCGTATCTGCATTTATGTCAATGAACAGAGATTCGAAATATACACAATTCAATTCTTCTAGTAGAGGGGTTGACGATATTTCTTGCACCAAGAGTTTAGTTCTTTCATGTAAATGCCAAACAATGATCCCAAAATGGAGTCGTAGCAGCAGATAATGGGAAACCACACAGTCTTGTGACTACACGAACATCGAGGATAACATTCAGCAAAAAGGCACAACAAAATGAGATGGAAGGCTCGATAGCAAGGAAAGGCTCCAAAGTTCAGCCTTCCCATAAAAATGGTGTATTTTGGTTCAGGCATTTGCTCACACAATCTCACCAAATAAGAAGCTCTTAAAGTGTCCTAAAATTTCCATCAAAACACAGACTAATTAGCTTCTTTCCATACATTTGCAACAAAAACTAAAAGACTGAATTCAAAGATCATGCTGTCCATGATACATGACAAGAATGGCTTTAGGCTGGAATTTCTTAATTCTTCTAGTGAATTCCAGGACTAGAGAAAAATGATGCAGTAGTTAACTCGAAGCATGGAAGATTCCTATGTTTCTTTTCCGACACTGACAACTATAGAATGTAAAGATGAAAGACACTATCTATATCGGTTACTCAAAAGACTACCTTATCCATATTTAACACCTTAAGAATTTAGGAAGTTCTTGCAGAACTATAACCACATCTTATTGGGAACTGGGAAGTTAGTTAAGTTGAAACTAACCATTTTCACCTTTCTTGGTAATGGTGTCCACTTCAGCTGTTACTGATGAGCTACCACCAGCCTTGCTGAAGCTCTCCTTTAATCTCTTGGCGAAAAGCTTAGCAATCTGCAGCTGCGTTTTCGCCATGATCTCCGTTCTCTTGAGCTCCATCTCGCCCTTTTTGATCTCAGCCTCAACCTCATCTTCTCTGTCTCCCTGTGCATCTCCATCCTGGCCTGCTCAATCTTCAAGAATGAGCTGGCCAGCAACTCGATGCTCTTCGCTACATCAAGCTCTGCGCTCTTCCTCTTCTTAGGCAAGTCCCAGACCTTGTCCACCTCCTCGACATCCTCGTTTGCCTCCTTGATCATAGGAGAGCTCACATTGGCATCACTATCTGCAGCTCTGCTCTCTTTCTGCATGATGTGATCAATCTTCTCCGCTTTCTCTGTCGCAGAACCATTTGCATCTGCATTCACCAAATCAGAGAGAGCACGTGGCACTGCATCTGGCAGCTGCCGAAGAGCATCTGCTTCAATCTCGACCTCAATCTCTGCTTTCGCCGGGGCTCGCAGGTCTATACTGTTACTCAGCTCTGCCTGTACCTGAGCAGAGCAACCAGCCGCCGGCCCTTTCAGCAGGCCGTCCATGCGGGCAAAGAACCGCCACGACGGGCCACCGGCGGCGGCAGGGCCAGCACGCGCCACGGCGGCGGACTCCGCCCGGTATCGCTTCTTCATGGACTCGACCTTGTTCTTGCACTGGTTGGGGGGTCTTGGCGCTGCTGCCCCCGGGCTTCCCCGCGGCGGCGCTCTCCGACGAGCAGTGCGCGGACACCTCGTGGGCAATGTCGACCCAGTCGCTCCACTTGAGCTTGGCGCGGTTCCGGAGCAGCCACTTGGTCTCGTAGGCCTCGAGCAGCCGCGAGATGCCGCTCTCGCTCCACTCGTCGCGCTTCTGCGGCGGCACCGCGGCGGCGGCCGCCACCAGCGGCGCCACGTCGGCGTCTTGGAGGCCATCCATGGGGCAGGGCAGCAGCAGCAGCGTCTGAAAAGAACCCCCAAAATTTTGCAGCTCAGGCAGGGGAATCGGGCCCAAACCGTATCATTCCCTTGGCAAGATCACGGTCTCCGACACGGGGATCTTTGTTGAAACTACCGTATGAGCTCAAAACCGTCGCACCAAAGCCTGAATTCAGCTTTAAAAAAGAGCTCCTTGAAGCTTGAAGCCTACTATTTCAGTGATCAGACACAAAGATCACAGCAAAACAGAGCTTCTCTGGAGCTGAAAGACCAGGAAAGTTGAAAAAGATGGCACCTTTTGCCTTCGTCAAGGAGCACCAAAAGAAGGAAATTTCAGGAGATAGAAACTTGCTAGATCAAAACGGCTAGACTGCTGCTGGCGTGTCTCCGGATGAACAGCTCCCAGGCCCAGAAGCGGGATGGCTGGTAGACCACGGGAAGAAGGATTCAGCGGAGAGAAACCTCTGCTGCGTCCTAAGCCCTGTGTCATAACCCCATAGCTGTAATCAAGGTAATGAAGGGAGAAGACGAGCGAAGCTTAGACCCTCGCAAAAGAAGAGGAAGACGACAGGGAAGAGGAGGAGGTCGCGAGGGGCTCAAGAACAGTCAAGGCCTGACCAGAACAGGATGGGTTGCACAGATTTGAGCTGCGAAAATGCACGCGCAGAAAGGAAAAGGGCGTAGAATTCGGCCGGGAGGGGAGGGGAGGGGAGGGATCTCTCTCTCTTTCTCTTTAGCTGTGGGGGTGGGGGTGGGGGTGGGGGTGGTGGAGAAAGGGAGGAGGCGGAAAGAGTGGGAGAGGGAGGGTGACCGAGAGGAGGAGGACTCCGCCGGCCCTTCCACCACCAGCGCCAACTGCCGCGCGCGCTGGGGTGCAGGCGGGCCCGCGCGGGCAGCGGGTGCAGGGGAGGTGGACCGGGCGCTGGCAACGCAGCGAGGCGGAGCGGAGGCGTGAGGGAGCGCGCGGAGTGGAGGCGCGCGTCGGACCGCATTATGGGCAGCAGGCAGCCGAGAGCGAGCGGGGATTCGAGAGTGGAGCGTGACGCGCGCGATGACCGGATCCGCGTGGCAGCGCCAAGGCAAAAAAACTAGGCGCTGTCGCGTGGGGACGGCACGGCACGGCGCGCGCGTCGCGGGGACCCAGGGGGAAAGACACGGAGAAGGAAGCGGCTCCTGCGGTGCGGTGCGGCTGGGGCGGTGGCCTCGTTTTCCACGGCATCCAGAGCGGCAGCCGCGGCGCTGGCGCGGGCGCCCGTGGTGGTTGGTGGGCTCAGCTCCACACGGGCTCCGCCACCTCGCTCGTCAAAGTCATCAGTGGCTCGCTTTCGGTTTCCCTTTGTCCCGCGGTTGGTGGCGGCATCTTCCGCCTTTTCCTCGCAGCAGAAACCCAACCCTTGCGGCTATCATCATTGTCCAAGCAGTTGACCCACTGACCTAGCACTAGCAGCCGGCTTCTGCTCCTACTGCCTCTACCATTCGTAGGCCATCTTAGGGATAGCTTCGGTTTGTGCATAAACCGGCTGTCCACATAGGGCCTGTTCGGGAACTCTCCGGCTCCGCGCTCCGCACGCGGCGCGGCCGGAGCGGTGCCGAACGCTTTTTTTCCGCGGCGCCGGAGCGGAGGAGCGGAGCGGCTCGCAGGCCATTTCGGCGGAGCGACTCGCAGGCCATTCCGCGGATCTGCAAACGGCGGAGTTGAGGGGAATTACCCGCGTTTGCCACCGGTAAGTGCGGAGCGTACCGGTTCGATCAGGCGAGGCGCCGCCGCCGCCGCCCATCCCGCCCGAGCTCCGCGCTCCTCCGCGGCGGATCCGGCGGGGGCCCCGAGCTCCGCGTGTCGGATCTGGCGAGGCGCCACCGCCGCCGCCCATCCCGCCCGAGCACCGCGCTCCTCCGCGGCGGATCCGGCGAGGCGCCGCCTCGCGTGCCGGAGGACGCCCCGAGCCACGCCCCGCCGAAGCTCCTCGTCCCAGGTGCGCACGCCCGCGGAGCCGGAGCGTCGCGCCGAAAGTTCACCGGTTCTCCGCGATTCGCAATCAGTGGAGCGGAGCGGGCAGCTGAACGCTCGGGACGCTCCCGGATTTTTTTCCCGGCGCGGATCTCGGCCGCGCGGAGCCGGATTCGGGGATCTCGCGGCGCTGGGCGAGTCCCGAACGGGCCCATAAGCCCCGTATAAGCTCCGGTGAAAATAAACTCTAGAAATAAGATTTGTCTATTAGAAATGGCTTAAAAATCTGAGCTTATTTTGTATGGTGAAGAGTACAAAGTCTAAAATACCCTTGGACTCTTTTTTTGCTGTTTAATACGTGGAATCGTTGTTTTGACTAGTTTCTTTGCACATATTGACAAAAAAAATTAATTTAAAAGATAAAGACGATGATAACATGTCAATTTCAAACACTATATTAAACACAATAGCTCATGGACTGTAAAGAGGCTGTCAAATAATCAAGGAACCACGTTTGATACAAGTGGAAGTCAACTTCATCATCTGCCATCCGAAGGCATCAAAATAATTGAATCTTAAACTAAACTTAGCTGATTACTTCAATCAGAAACTATTTGATTTAGCAACTGCAACAAAATATTGAAATCGACTACCACAACATGTAGCTGAAAACAAGGAAGTAATTCTTCGTCAAGAAGATTGTCACTAATTCATACATACACGCATTTGTTCTCATTCAAAAAAAATTCTATATACACGCATTCATCTTGTAATATTGCTCATTGATTCATACATCCACATAAGCACACACAAAATGTCATTATCTTGAATGCATCATGCTGTGTAACCAGCTACAGGAACAAGTAAACAATCGAGACCAAGTCATCACGAAATTGAGTGAAAATCGAGACCAAGTCATCACGAAAGCGAGGACGGGGCAGCGGCGACCTCACTCGGCTGCTGCAAACGGGGGAGGGGCGGAGCCCGGCAGATGGGGGCGAGCTTGGCCGTCGGGGGGAGCTGTGGCGGAGCTTGGCGTCGAGGGGAGGGGGAGCTGGCTGCCGGGGGGAGCTCCGGTGGAGCTTGCCGCCGGGGGGAGCTTGGCCCGGAGCTGCACAGAGGAAGTCGGGGGAGCTCGGCGGTGGCCACACCCGCGTCGGATCCGAGAGGCGGCGCGGGGAGGGCGGCGACGGGGGAGCTCGGCGGTGGGGAGCTGTGGCGGTGGCCAGCGGCCTGGATTTGCACGGAGCGCCGCCGGATCTGGGCAGCAGGCAGGAGGAGGGTGGCGGCCGCGGGCACAGGAGAGGGCGGAAGGGAGAGGGAGGTTGGCGGCCGTGGGCGCGGACGGGTGGGTGAGGACGCGCGGAGCTCGGCCGCCGCGTGGGGGAGGGCGCGCGGAGCTCGGCCTCTGCGGCGAGGGTGGCGGTGGCCTGGGTGGCAACAGCCGCGGGGTAGAGGGAGAGGGGAGGGTGGCTTTCGGGAGGAGGGGGGTGTGGGGGATGGAAGAGTTGTGTTTTAGGTCTGGAGTGGCAGTTTTTCCATAAAAAATTTAAACTTTAGGGGCAAAGAGCTAGGTACAATAAGTGGAGAGGTGGAGAAGCTCGGGAAGCCTCGAATTTGGGGCTTCTTGTCACCAACAGGAAATCAAGTGGGCTTAGAAATTAAGCCATAGCACAAAAATGTCTTAGATTTGGCTTATAGCTTTTCTCCACCTAAAAGTTCTCTAGAAGCTGTTCCTAAGGGGACCGTAGTAGTACTAGGGAAAACATTACTAGTGCTAGTAAGGATAAGGAAAGAACCTGGATGATTGGTCCAGTAGAATCACCCTGTCAGATGCAGGACTAGTTACAGTCCTGCTTGCAGACAGCTAGCAAGGAAAAACAACACAAAGATCACCATCCACCAGCACAGTTCCCTTCTGGTAAACAGGGTATAATCAGCAGGGTCAACCTTTGCGGGATTCTACTGTGCTACTCCAGCAAAACACAGTGAACCATTTAATTTGCAAAGTCTATGGACTATTGGTAACAAGACCATAAAGACTGACCACTTTGTTAGTTGTTTCAACTTGAATCATTGGACTACATCCTCCTAGGCAGGCACCTGGACTGGAAGTAGCCAGTTAGCATTGCCCTGACGGAAAGGGTTTAGCAGTTGCATCAAGGGACACGGCATCCAAGTCGGTGCTGACCATAAAAAGAGTGAGCGCTGAGTGGTTCCTACCCGCGGCTCGGACAGATGTATGGAGGCCAACAGCAGCAGGACTACACCGTTGCCGACCATGCTGTCCGGTCCGTGTTAACCACATGATTCCCATTCAGTCCCCTTCCCCTCGTTTGCAGAACATAGCACTCCACGAGGATTCATACAGTAGCGCCACTTAGTAGTAAAGTTGTTGGACGCAACCATGGACGGACCCTACTTCTATGCTGCGTATTCAGTAGTATTTCTTCAAGGGAATGCAGGAGAGCTGAATCTTGTTTTATTAAGAAGTACAAATTATAGGGCTGAAGCTGTAACACCCCTAAACAGCACTCTTTTTTCAGGCGAAAGTTGACTTTATCATTACCTGTTTTCAGAACTCCGAAAACAGAGTAACAGGATACAGACTGGGATGGAACACCGGTCTCCGAACAACATCTAACACCAGCGACAACGACGAAACTATCTGCAGACAACAACTCGCCTAATCACATGAAGTGGATGTGACATGACTCTGCAGGAGAAGTTTGCTTGGTTATTATCTCTTTCAACATGGAATTTGTATAATGTACATGCTTACGGTGTCATTCTTGAGTAAAAAAATTTAGTTCATGCTACATTTCTACCCTACATATAGGCATACTAAGTTACTAACCTTCAAATTTGAATGCCGATCAAAATAAAATAACAATTGCGGGCTAAGATATTTTTTTCCATGATACTTTCTAGAGACCCTCCGGCCACAGCCTAATTAATACTAGTAGACATGTAATAAGCTTTTGAAGAACACATGTAATACAAGGTGTTATCCATTGTATAAGTGTATGTAAAAATATCACATCGGGCAGCAATCCTATTACTCACTTAAATCAGAGTTGAGATTTTATTCCCTTGTATCAGAAATTACAGAATGGAGAAACTGGAGAACACTACAAGCATTTAACAGACTGCGGAAAGGAGTAAGTGAACCGCAAGAGGCCAAGGTGAAAGAAAGATGTAGTACCATTCAGATGGCTACTTTATAAGCACAAAGCCATGTGGATAATCCAGATGAAAATACAATATGCCAATTCGACTAGGCAGTTCGCCATAAAGCAGAAGCTATTACAGAATTAAAGTGGGCTAAGCAAGGGTATAGTATTCCCTCTGGCGCTCCTCTGAGTCGAGAGCAACAAGTACATAGACTGCGTAGATGATGCCAGGGATATAGCCAAGGATGGTGAGCAGCAAGCAGATGCAGAACTCCATCTGTTTAAGATGAAAGGAAGATCAATAGTGTTAGTATGCTATCAAGATTAAGAAAAATAGAATATGGTACCATCAGTACTGTTATCAATAAAAAACATGTTTGCGCTGCTGTACATCAAGAATCAATTCCAGCCTTTCAAATTGATCCAACAAAGCATCAGAACAACTCACTCTTCTGATGGGGAATAAACTCTGGTGCTAACATAAAGTTGCGGTGCAGGCTATATGCCTATAGCTTGACTTTGGCAACCAAAAACGGATTCAAGAGCACTATATCAGTATAATGGTAGTCAGAATTGAAACATGATCCATATGCACATGACTAAACCAAATACACATGGCCTTAATACGTCAGGTAAGCATTCAAGAAAATAAGAAAAAATCAATCTGCTCTGATTGGCATGGCAATAGGCGTTGCATAATTCCCATGAACTGAAGGGTACTGGTACAGCAAGAACTAACATAAATCATAGTATGCTACAAGCAAATATATTTGTATCTAACATTCAACAAAACGGAAGCCCAAGCTCAATGTAATGCAATACGCGCTACCAACAGGACTGCACGAGATTACGGGGCAGCGCGTAGCATGTGGCGCTCACGAACTCGCAATTCTAGCCAAGCAGAAGCGCCGCCCCAATATTTCCGAACCACCGGTTGCCTGCTACTCGGCTGCTGCCCAACTCGGCCTGATCGCAAAGTTCACCTCCCAAAATCTAACTGGAAACCAAACACGCACACACCAACAACGGATTCACAGACACTCGAGCCACCTAGCTAGAAACAAACTACGCATGGATCCGATCCGATCCAATCCAATCCATAATAGCATCATCAGGAGAGGGAGGGAGGAGATGGATCATGGGTGGATGGATGCGTACGCTGCAGCAGCCGAAGTGGAGGAAGACGCCAAGGGGGGGAAGGAGGATGGCGAGGAGGATCTCGAGGAAGGTGCAGCAACGGCCGCCGGACGCCATCGGGATCTCTGATCGGATCGGATCGGATCGGATCGGAGGGGGGAACTGGAGAGATCTTCTGCTGCGGCTGCTGCTGATGCTGCGGTTTGTGCTTGTCGCGTTGGTCGGTCGTCGGACGGGGAGGAGATGGGGTGCGCTCTCTGGCGTGCGTGCCAACACGTGGCTCTCGCTCGCTCGCTGCCGGTGACCGTGGTGGATGGGCCGGTATGGGCTTGCGGGCCAGGGAATTGCTGGCACGTAGGGCCCGTTTAGTCCAGGGCCTGGGAGCGGACTTTTGGCCCTCAGCGACGCGCACCTGGAATCTGGACCGCAAGGCTGTCCTTCAAGATTCGTGCACCTCGTTTTGGTCGAAAATACTGCTGAAATACAGTTTCAATACATAAATACGTGGGCCTCGAATACCAAAAAAAATCTGATAGCAGTACTCCTCTCTCATCTCTTATTCTTCTCCACCCTCACGACCCGTTGCCGGCGGCGACCCATGGAACTCTATAGGGTTTGTTCTTTCTTGCCTTCGTTCGTCGTCAGACACAACCTGCAATAGATCCCATCTTGGTTCGTCAAACTGACAAACTGGGTTGTGTGACATGCATGAATTTTCTAGCGCTTGTTCTCTTTCTCTCTCTTTCTCTCTCTCTCTCTTTCTCTCTCTCTCTCTCTCTCTCTCTCTCTCTCTCTCTCTCTCTCTCTCTCTCTCGCTCGCTCGCTCGCTCGCTCTCTCGCCCTCGATCTTTTCATGACGGAACTCTGCTATGGATCATCTTGCTGATAGTGTAGCAGACTAGCTGTAGCACAAGACATTGCGTGCTACTCAGAATGCAACTTTGCTAATAGAAAAGTTAAAAGAGTCCCATTAGAGAAAAATGAAGGGACTGGAGACGCACAATGTTCAAGGCTTCAAGGTGCTGGAAATCAAACTCCTAAGTTCAATTAAGCGACAAGAACAACGGCAGCGAGCGCCGCTAGCCACACGAACCCAGAAGCGGTTGCTGCGGCGGAGGCCTCTTCATCCGTGGCTGTGCCGCCGTGGGGCTTTGCGGTGGTGTTGTGCAGAAGCGGGTGGACGGTGACGGCGACCTTCATGCCAGCCTGGCAGAGGCCGTTGCCGCAGATGAAGTAGTACCGGCGCGACTCGTTGAGCGGGATGAAGTCCTTGCCGGAGGTCCAGTTGCCGGCGACCCCGGCCATGGTGCAGTTGTCGTACCCCGTCTCGTTCACCTCGAACACGTTGTGCGTCCCCTTCTGGTACCGGAACGCTGCACCAACAGTGACAGCCACACACGCACGCACCACGCCACGTCACATCGTTAAAAAGTGCAGCTAACATGAGGCGAAACTAGCAAGATGCGGAGATGTCCTTACATGAGTACTTAAACAGATGACATAACCACATCATTAATCATCTATTGAATAATTAGGTGGTTGGATTATTATCTACTAATCGGGATGACTATGCATATAAGCACATGTTAAACACCAGCGCCCAAGCATATTAGCACGTTAGCTGTCCTGGAAAGGAAAAGCAGCCATCTTATGCTAAGCATCTCTAAGCACTTGCATTCTACCTGCGCTGAGCATTACGAAGACGAGACAGCAAAGTAGATCTAAATGCTATCGTCAATTGCCTGCTTCGTTTCTATAGCCGTAGAATAACTACGCGACTAACCGAACCCGGCTGTAACTTGCAAGGACGGAGGTGGAAGAGAGGAAGGCTCACAGATGAGGTCGCCGACATAGAAGGTCTGGTTGCCGGACCAGAGGGAGTAGTCGATGTTGGGGTTCCACCCGTGGTTGGCGCCCACGATGTGGTCCGTCGCGCCGGAGAGGCCGACCGCGAAGCCGGCGACCACGGCGACGGCGAGCAGGAGGCACGCCATTGCGCAGCTCGAGTGGCTCTGCGAGAGAGAATGGTGGATGTGAGGAGTGTGACGAGGAGAGGAAGGGGAGAGCAGCACAGCAGTGATATATTGCTCGTGCCAGAACGCTGGGGTATAGTACATGATTTGATTGATTTTCTGCTGATTCTGGCCCATTTTTGGCCGGGGCAGGAGTGGGTTTCTGCAGGTTTTGCGAAATTTTGAACCCTTACGCGCCACGGAACCTCCAAACGCCAGTGGCGGGCAATTCTTTTTGGCGCCGCCGTTCACTCTCGCCCAGGAACAAGGTGGAACGCGGACAGCTCCGACGGCCATCTCCGCCAACCAGGCAATCACCAGGCACCACACCACAAGGGAGGAATGCAGCAGACGGCCAAAAGAGAGGCAACTTGAGCAAGTTGCTCTCTGTTCCATGGTCGTTTTCTGCCTGACGATAAGCCCACCACATGATTTCGTGTCCCCTTGGCCCATGCCTACACTCAGTGATGAATTCATGCACCACAGATGCTGGAGCAATTTCATACTAATGGTCCAAGCAAACTTCGGGAGACAGCATAATAAGAGATGTCAGACAAAAAAGCACACCAAGCCATCAACACGACATTGCTGGAAAGGCAAGCTAAGAAGCAAAAAGGGACACTTAGGGCCCGTTCGGCAACGCTCCGCCTCCGCGCTCCGCCGATTCCGCGGGTGGAGCGGGGCCGAACGCTCGAACTCCACGGAGCGAGTTCCACGATCAGCACAGTGTTTTAGTGAAAAACTGCGGAGCGACGTTTTCCCGGATTCCCCAGATCTCGCTTTCCGCGGAGCACCTCGACCCTCCCCCTCGCGCGCTCAACCCGGCCCCCGGCCGCCCCCCCCCGAGCTCCCGCAGGCCCTCGCCGCCGCTCCCCCCTCCCGCCGCTCGCCCGCACCTCGCCGCCGTTCGCCCCCTCCGGCCCAGATCTCGCCGTCGCTGCTCCCTCCGGCCCAGATCTCGCCGCTCCACCCCCGGCCCCCCCCTCTGGCCGCCGCTTCTCCCGCCGGCGTTCGCGCCTCTCACCGCCGTGGCGGCTCCGGCCAGGTTCCTTCTCTCCCCCGAGCTCTTCCTCTCTCCCGCACGCCATCTCTCTCTTTTCTGGAGCGGAGTTCACAGCCGAACGCTTTGCCCGGTTCCACGAGTTCGAAGGAGGAGCCGGATCGGGGAGCCGGAGCGCGGATTTGAGGATTTGGTGGAGGCGGAGGGTTCCCGAACGGGGCCTTAATATTATTCTACAACACAGTGATTAAATTGCTGCCATCAGGGTATTCCATACCGGTGTTGGAACCAAGCAGTAGATGACCCAGTACAAGAATACCGGTCATAATCAATTGAATTTATACACCGGTCCATAAAACTTGCAAAAGTAAACAACTCCATCACAGTGTATTCTACCCTTGTAACTCCAAATCACTAAGATGTATCACTTGACCACAATAAACATAAATCATTCATAAACTAATCCCAAAATGTATCTTTCCTAAAAATCTGAAGAAAAAAAATTCTGGGGGACAATCCCACTTCACCTTAATCGTACAGTTCTCTTGACCCAAAAGCTGAAAACATATGCTATGCTCCGTCATGCTCTGGCAACTAATCAATCTTCACAGAGGAGTAAATCATCCTCGTGAACCAGAAGCAAGCGCAGAAACCAATTGTACCAGTGAGCACGAAGAAGGCAAACGAGGCAAGTAGCATGTACCCAAAGTACAAGATACCAGACACCAGCTTAGTAATCTGCAGCTTCGTGAAGAAGTAGAATGCAGCATATAAGAAGAGATAAAGCGCAGAGGATCCTGAGGTGAGGTAAGACCTCCACCACCACATATAGTCCTCGCTGCACAGTTGGAAATAGCAGAGTACGATTGTGATTTCAGCACAGGTGATGATGAGGATAACAAACACCAGGAAGAGGAAGCCAAAGATGTAGTAGAATTGGTGCAGCCAGATTGAGGTGAGGATGAAGAAGAGCTCAATGAAAACCGCACCAAACGGTAGAATGCCACCAATTAGAATGGTGAAGAGTGGATTCATGTACCAAGCTTGCTCAGGGATCTGCCGTGGAATCTTGTTGGTTTTCACTGGAGGCTCCATGGCAGGTTTCTTGAACCCAAGATAGCTCCCAACAAACACAAGGGGCACTGAGATACCAAACCAAAGAAGGACCAAGGCAAACATAGTGGTGAAAGGAACAGCACCAGATGACTTCTCTCCCCATATAAGAGCATTCAAGATGAAGAAAATAACAAAAGCATCCCTGGAAACAGGAAAGCCGTGCGCAGGGTTATCTGCTTCCACTCTGAACCCTTGAACATCTTGTAGAGACGGGAAGAAGCATAGCCAGCAAGCAACCCCATCAAGACCCAGATGAGAAGCATTGCAGTCATCAGTCCTCCCCGGTTTGATGGAGACAGGAAACCCAAAACAGCAAAAATCATCGTAACTAGCAGCATGCCAAAGAATTGGACTCCGGTGCCAACATAAACGCAGAGCAAGTCAGAGTTGGTTGGAGGGCGGAAAACATCTCCATGAACAAGCTTCCAGCCGGTTTCTTCCTGTGCTTCTTCTTGAGTTTCAAGCTGGTTGTACCTAGATATATCTCTATACAGAGTGCGCATCATTATCATGGCCACCATACCAGAAAGGAAAAGCACGATCATGAGAGAGTTAACGATAGAAAACCAGTGAATCTGATCATCAGACATCAACAGATAGGTGTCCCAGCGGGATGCCCATTTGATATCACTCTCCTGCAAGTAACAAAACATTCCATGAAAATCATCATAAAGCTGATCTGAATTCAAGATTAGAAAATGATTGGGCTATAGGCGAAAACAAAAAACCAAACTAGTACCTCAAAGCGAACATCATAGGTGAATATGATTTCTTTGCCAACTTCAACTTCCTGAGGAGATTCAGAAGTTGTTACAAACTTGCTATTATGAGGATCACATGTGCTCAAGCGAGTGTTTGCATCATTCCATTTCCCATCATACTGATGCTTACCGCTGGTGCAAAAATATATGAAAGATCACAGAAATTAGGTCCATTTCATAAAGTATATGAAGAAAATATCAAGAAATGAAGTTAAAAGAAAACCTGTATGGTTTGACCTCAAATCCTACTATCCTAGAAAGTTCTGAATCATCATCCCTGTGATACTTAACTAAAAATGACAAATGGTTGTGGATAAAGTACTTCTCATCCTTGCTCTGAAAATACGTTTGTATATGAGAATTCATTAGTCTAGATCATATGCATAAAGACGAGGGTAAGCATGAATTGATCATATGGACTTACTCCAGAATACTGGCCTTTGACACCAACATGATATCCACCTTGATAAGCGACAGTGTTCTTATCTTGCCTTGTAACGGGAACAACTAGTGGGAGATTGTCAAGAACCCTGTATAACAAATCATGTCAGTTTGGAAAATTACTATGTAAACCAAAGTGCAATGGAACCTATATAGTCCTTACATGTTCACGCGATATTCATCCTCAATCTTTTCCTTGAGCTCCTTTGCTTCTTTCTCAGTAACAGTTAGTTTGCAGACAATCTGGCACATCTTGGGCTCTCTCATTTGAAACTATAGCTCAAACAACAAGGAGGATGGCGAACTCAAAATTAGGCACATTACCCAGGGACATAAACCCAAATTAATATTTTACTAGATACTTACCACATAAGGAGAGTTCTCAATGCGATCACCACGAAGAACCTCACCAAGATTTTCAGCACTGTCGACTATGGTACTCGGCTTACAGAAAGGAAGGGAGTAATACGTGTAGGGGAGCTGAGTCTTTATTGATGTCAGCTTATTCACCTTCACCAAAAGTGGATCCCCCTGTAGAGTAGACAAACAGGGAAAGCAATTTAGGGAAATTTTACCAGCAAATAAAATGCTATGATGCCATAAATTATTACAGATAACCTAGCCAGAGAAAAATATCTAGGTGCCAAAAAAGCAGGGGTTCTGTTACCAGAAATTTTGGAGGGAAAACCACCATAACTTTTTTGGGTTAAATTTGAAGAGTAGAAGTTTCCGGACTACAATAGCAACAGAAAGATGGCCGACAAATTTTTTCCTGGATGCAGTGTCACAGATATAGATGAAACTACAAGTGCAAAAACATGAACCTGAACCAGGTCCAGCCCGGATTAACAATTGATAATTTTTTGTGCAAAAAATAAATATTATAATCCCAGTTTGCAGGAAGCTGGAGAGGAACCCCTGACGTTAGCTTTCCCAAATAGTGTCCCCACCTTCTGAGTTAGGTATATTATTTACTGAGCTGCCATTCCAACCAGTACACTGCTTCACTGCCAGCTGAAGCAGTGAACCAATGTGTGACTGCTTCACTCACCAGTCTGGTTCTAGAAACTATGTTTTCATGCACTATACTAACTATATAAACTCTGCTGTGCATCTAGTTCCACAGATATAATTAGATAAGCTGGAATAACTACTAAAGCTTGGTTGCAAGGAAAAGAAGATTATGACAGGAATGAGGGGAACAAATATACTGCATTTCAGATCATTCATAGAGATGGTTTCAACCTTTTAAGAAGAAAACCTTTAAAAAGAAGACCTGGTGAGACATGTAATTACTGTGAATTGGGCTTTTTCACAAATCGGACTTCTGCTTGGCTCAGATGGCTACCCAGTACTCCACTCAACAGGTTCAATTGATTGAGCCCTAACTTTGGATAAACTCAGAATTGATATAATACATTTGCTCAGCAGCACACGTTTCCGATCCCTGCATGTATTTTTGACAATTCATAGGTAATTATTTGGATCTCTCATTAAGCCGCTATGGTTTATGATGGTTAGTGTCCAAACCCTATCATCACTATGTATATAAAATCAAACCAATCTATTTTCGGTGCCTTAACCACTAATACTACATGAACTTGATCACAGATAAACATGTAACACACTAAATGTAATCCCACTACCATGAGTGATCCTCAACATGGGATAATAAATTACTTATACATAATGTAACCCCTCGTCTAGGAGACGATGCACTAATAATTCAAGTATTTTGCGGCACAGAGGAAAGCTCATCGAAGTCTAGCTTAGGTAAAACCTTTACATGAGGATCACCCTTAGGATGCGTATTTGAGGCACAGCTTTAAAAAACGTGAGAATGCGTTGACTGCTGCAGGCAGGCACCGATTTTCTGAAAACGCCGAAATCTAACGAGTATGCTCTAGATAAGTACAAACCACGCTGCGCACGAAAAGGGGGCAGAAAACGCGCGAATTAAGGTGCAGCCAGAACCCGGGCTCAAACGTATCCGACTCCCGGATAGCATCGCACCGGGAGCAACCGGATCACACGAACGAACCCTGGCTATCAATCAACCTACGAAACCACCCGAAACCACAGAGCTAGATCCGCGGATCCCAACCCCAGGAACCGCCACCACGTTGACCAGATCCAACCCGAGAAGCACGAGCGCAGCCATTTCTAGGTCGGGTCAGGGGAAAAGGAAGAGGAGGGATCGAACCTTCCCGAAGTCCGTGGGGGCGACGCCGGGAAGGTAGAACCCGGCGGCCGGCGAGGCGGCGAGCAGGAGAAGAGCCGCGAGCGCCGCCGCGGCCGCGGCACACCGGAGCATCGCCGGCGCCCGCATCGGTGAGGAGGTGGAGGCCTCGCGGCGGTGAGAAGGTGGATCGGCGCGTGGCGGAGGAGGCAACGACCCGCGCGCGCTGCCAAAGGGGGAGGACGAAGAAGAAGAAGCGAAGCTTCGGGTGGGTGGATCTTAGCGGGGGGTTTTATTGGATAATGCTCCTGGGTTTTTGTGTTTGGGTCCCTGGGGAAGGGGGGAATTGCATGGAGGGTGTCGGTTGGTTTGCTGGGTTTGACCGTCGTGGCGCGGCACATGCGACAAGGTTCTCGTTTGATCCGGTGATGGCGGTAACATGTCTCGGTTAAACTTTTCTTTTTCTGACATGGTAGTATTACTCTAGCTTTTAAACTACGGTACGAAGAGGTTTGAATTAGATGGATAGGCTCGCAACCTTGCGCAACTCTAGATCTATTTGGTGCAGTAATACTGAGTTTTGTTTATTGTGTCATGTCATTTACATCCGTGCTAGTAATTTGATGTGCTTAGCCTCTCTTTTTATTTAACTAAAAAATATGATACACATGCCTATATTTTTTAAACAAGTCGTATACGGCTCTCAAGATTTGTTATCAATAATATGTCTCAAACAGTTGCTGTCAATTTTTTTTTGTCTCGAGCAGTTTGTTACTATGTGTTTTGCTTTCTTTGCGTGACACATAAACATGTATATCTTTCTTTCCAAGCATCTTTACATGAGGTAAAACTAAAGTGCAATCTTTTTCTGCATCTCTATTAACATCAAATGTTTTACAGCCAGAAAACTAAGCATGGTAGATAAAGCATCGCTTCTCCTCGGGTCGTTTACATGAGTTGCAAATACATGCGTTTTTATACATCCAAATTATTCTTACTTTGGCCGCAAAAAGGAGAAGATTATGAGAATATTTGTTTGTATAAAAATGCATGAACTAACCTTTTTTAGGTTTCGAAGATGTTATAGTTAACCAAAATCACGTGAATAAAACCACGCCAATGTCTCTAACTTGTTTATTATATTTCGTGTAGTACAACTATAAGCAACACTTTTACTTAAACACTACTTCAGCGGAATCGCTGAATAAAAAAGAGAAAATTCTATCTTAAAACTTTAGCTATTGATTGAGTTCATAAATCATTCAGTTGCTATAGGTTAGTACCGTTACATATATATGAGACAGTGGAGGACGGGATGAAAGTAGCCTCTCTTCAATACTTAGCATATATAGCGAGTGAATCTGTACTATGGTCGAAGAAACCTTAATCATGGTTATATCTAACTTGCAAACATCACATATAGACACTACAAACACTATTTAGCATCGATAAATTTCTGGTTGACACTAGTAGAGAATCCTTACCTCAAGAACAACGTATTTATTATATTTGCATGCTCTTTTTACATGTCATTTACTATTTTTAGTATTTTATTATTTTTGAATTTATATTACTTACTGCTCTATATCTCAAATACCAAAAATATCACTCACTTTTATTTTCAAATGTAGTGCAGCAACAATCATTGATAATTCGTGGCACTATTTCCTTTACTTCTTGTGGGTTTGACAACCTTTTCTATTCAAAAGTTACGTTGCAACTGATCCTATCCACTTGCAGGAAAACAGAAGTAAGTTGATTTCAAGCGCTTACATTATTGGAGAAGGGAGGAACTACAACACAGGTGGCAGATGCAGGGAGACTAGCTCAATGGCTGCAGATCTAACATCATTATAACCTAATTGCAAGGTGTAAGAGCATCACAGCATCATACAAAACATCATTGTAACCTAATTGCAAGGTGTAAGAGCATCACGACATCATAAAACATCATTATAACCTAATTGCAAGGTGTGAGAGCATCACAGCATTGTACAAAAATCTCCTTACAATTTTGCTATGGTCGAGGGTGACTCGTAGATTATTGACCATAATATTTGGTTATGCTACCTGAAAACCGGTGATGTGGTTGTAATTTGGTGAAACCGCTTTCGGGACCAACTCGATGGCCTGAGCACACCCAAGGCAACAATAATAGCATAATTTGCTGTTTCTTAGATAGGAAGTAGCTAATTTCTGTCAAAAAGAGGTATAATTTTCCCTAGACTTGTCGGCTGCTAATTTTTTTATTACAAGTCTAAGAAAACAGAACACACACGGCAAATCTTCCGAAGCTCCGAGGCACCGACTCCTTTACCTCCGAGCGAAGCATGGTACAGCTGCTCTTATTTGCTAAAGCAATCAACTGATCCAGCAACCAAGAACATTCTCTCACAATCTAACAAAAAAACAATAACTTGACCAAATTGTGCATCGAATCGTACATTTTTCACCCCAAAAAACATTCAACCAGGGCACCGAATCCCGTGGGAACTCGCAGGACCAGCACAACCAAACCGTCCAAAAATTCGCGAAAATTTAACAGTTCGTGGCAGTCTCTCGTGCTTCCCTACCAGCAACGCACCCGCACCAGTAGCCACCACCACCGTCACGCCGCACCACCACCAAAGTTCGGTCGCATCGCAGCCAGCCCCCCCTCCTCCTGCGAATATCCGCCGCCCCGCCTCGCACGCACCGCATCATCCATCTCGCCGCTGCGCCCGGTCACCTTCCTCCCCCAAACCCAACTCCACTCCACCCAGATCCCTCCCCCCGCCTCGCCGCCCCAGATCTCGATCTCTCGCCACGCCGCGCCTCGCCGCGTGGCCACCAGGGCCATGGCCACCGCCACCGCCACTGCTCCCCTCCTCCACCTCGTGGTGGCTGTCCTGGCGCTCGCGCCGCTAGCCGCGCTGGCGGCGGCGTGCCGGCACACCAACCTGACGGCCGGCTTCGCGGCGGACCTCACCATGCTGCAGCACCAGCTCCGGGGCACGGTGCAGCTCGACCCCGGTGGCGCCTGCGCGTTGCGGCTCACCCGCTTCGACCTCCTCGCCGCCTCCCCCTCCGCGCGCTTCTGGGCCGCCGACGGCGCGTCGCTCCAGGACCTCGCCGCGGGGCGGCCCTTCTCGCAGCTCCCGCTCAACGCCACCTTTCGCAATGCCACGCTCCGCCTCCCCTTCTCCCGCCCGCTCCCGCCGCTACTCGCGCTCTTCGACCCCGACACCTCTTCCGACCTCGGCCACGTCTTCCTCTCCTCCAACGCCACCGCCGGTCCTCGACGGCTCGCCGCGCCCACCATGTTCGAGAACTGCCTCCCGCTCTCCGACACCTACCGCCTCCGCTGGACGCTCAACGCCTCCGCCGGCGCCGTCGAGATCGGCCTCGAGGCCGCCGTGGGCTCCGAGTACTACATGGCGTTCGGGTGGGCGGACCCCAAGGCCAACTCCCCCGCCATGGTCCGCTCCGACGTCGTGGTTGCCGGCTTCACGGAGGAAGGTATGCCATTTGCGGAGGATTACTACATAACCGACTACAGTGAGTGCACCATGGGGAAGGATGGCGAGCCGGTGTCCGGCGTATGCCCGGATAAGGCTTATGACGAGGGGAGAAACAATTCTAGGCTGGTGTACGGGCACCGGCGGGATGGTGTGTCTTTCGTCAGGTATCGGAGGGAACTCAATACTGAGGATGCCAAGTATGATGTGCCTGTGGGTGCCGCAGAGGAGATGGCTGTGGTCTGGGCCATTGGTAAGCTGCGTCCGCCGGACACTCTGCGGCCACACTACCTCCCCCAGAACCATGGGGGTCCAAGGGAAACAACCTTTGGGCTTACGAGGGTCAATTTGTCAGAGGCAGTGGACAGTTGCCTTGGCCCGTTGGATGCGGACAATAAGCAAGATCAGGAGAGGATCATCGCAGATGGAAAGACACCTCTGGTGGTGACATCCGCTCCAGCAGTGCGCTATCCAAACCCACCAAACCCTGACAAGGTGATATACATCAACAAGAAGGAGGCGCCACTGCTGAAGGTCGAGAGGGGTGTGCCAGTGAAGTTCTCAGTGCAGGCTGGGCATGACGTGGCACTGTATATCACTTCAGATGCCATTGGTGGAAATGCCACTTTGCGGAATAAAACTGAGGTCATATATGCTGGTGGTCCTGATGCTCATGGTGTGCCAGCAACCCCCACAGAGTTGGTTTGGCTGCCTGATCGGAATACGCCCGATCTAGTCTACTACCAGTCGTTGTATGACGCGAAGATGGGGTGGAAGGTTCAAGTGGTTGATGGAGGCCTTAGTGACATGTATAATAACAGTGTCCTATTGGATGACCAGCAGGTTACTCTGTTTTGGACTCTGTCCCCTGATTCTATATCTATAGCAGCTCGAGGTGAGAAGAAAAGCGGTTACCTTGCTATCGGGTTCGGGAGTGGGATGGTGAATAGTTATGCCTATGTTGGCTGGGTAGGCAATGATGGAGTTGGAAGAGTCAAAACTTACTGGATTGATGGAAAGAGTGCAGCAGGTATCCATAAAACAGCTGAGAATTTAACCTATGTCAGGTGTAAATCAGAAAATGGCATCATTACATTTGAGTTTACTCGTCCTCTTAAATCTTCTTGTAGTGGAAGGGTAGAGTGCAAGAATATTATTGATCCAACCACACCCCTTAAGGTTGTTTGGGCCATGGGTGCAAGCTGGTCAGGAGATGATCTGACGGACAGTAATATGCACTCGGTCACAAGCAGTCGCCCCATACGTGTTCTTTTGTTGAGAGGTTCAACTGAGGCAGAACAGGACTTGCGTCCCGTTCTGGCTGTTCATGGATTTATGATGTTTGTCGCCTGGGGCATCTTACTTCCTGGTGGAATACTGGCTGCCCGGTATTTGAAGAGCTTGAAAGGTGATGGGTGGTACCAAATACATGTCTATCTGCAGTACTCTGGAATCGCTATAATGTTCCTTGGCGTCCTTTTTGCTGCAGCCGAGCTCCGAGGTTTTTATGTCAGCTCAGTGCATGTTAAGTTTGGTGTAGCAGCTCTACTGTTGGCAGGTCTTCAGCCGCTAAATGCTTATTTCCGGCCTAAGAGACCTACTAATGGGGAGGTTCCTTCCCGGAACCGTGTCCTCTGGGAGTACCTACATGTTATCACAGGCAGGTCAGCAATTGTTGTTGGAGTTGTGGCGCTTTTCACAGGAATGAAGCATTTAGGTCATAGGTATGATAGTGAGAATGTAGAGGGGCTGACTTGGGCCTTGATGCTTTGGGTGCTATCAGCTATTGTTATAACTCTATCCCTGGAATATAAAGAGGTCAAACGAAGAGGTAGTGACAGAAGCTTCAGAGGACATTGGGTATTAGGCAACACTGAGGAAGATGATTCAGTTGATCTTTTGCATCCTGACAGCACACCCAGGAGTTCAGAATCTAGTCCTTCTGGTGTAATGGAGGTGCAGCTTGAACCTCTTACTAGATGACACAGATCAATCTATATTCCCAGTGTCAGATACAAATACAGCGAATCCTATTTTCGCTCTTGGATGAGATCCACAAGCACGATGAGTTTCTGCTTCAGAGGAACCTGAACTTCTCATGGCTGTTTTTATCATGGCAGAATGGTGCCAGGCTACACAAGATCTTCAAACTATGTCTTAATTCCTTGTATAGTGTACATTTTTTACAATAGACAGGCACAATTGATTACATTGCCCCAAGTGATTCTTTTTTGCATCAGGTTTTGAGAGAGAAAATATTAGTTGAGGTGCTGATTTGCAATCGCAGCATCATTAGCTGAGCGACTGTGTATCATAGTCGGATACTATTCAATTTTAGAATTTGAGATAAGGCAAAAGATGTTGTACTGTCTGGTTGTATGAGCTCAGTGCGTGATAAATTTTAGAACATCTCCATAACTATCTGAACATCTTCATATGTATACTGCTTCCATGACTGACATAGATATAATCATCAATGGGTGGTAAGAATGGGTTTCATGTCAGATTTTTGCGTTCATTCATGTCCGCCCTATTTCCAACTCTTGTTACCTGCTATGTCCTGATCATTATTTAGTCCAGTACTTCAGTGTGATGAAAAGGCAATAACTTCAGTGTGATGCCGAAGTGTTGCAAGTTGCAGATTTCCTTTTTCTTCCTGCTGACTAATTTCAAGAACTGGTTTTGTTTAGTGAATCACACTCGCCACCAATGACCGAGATTCCAGCTGCAGCATCCTGCATGTTGCTACAGCGTGTAACCCGGTACAAACTCAGAAACGGGAGCCACAACATATATTAGAAAAAGGAAAACAGAATCCCAGCCACACCCTTCTCCTCCATCCTCTCCGGTCTTCACGAACTCATCATCTATTCGTCTCCCTCCATTGTAGCCTATCATTCGCTATTATTTTGTTTCAGAAAACCTCATTACTGAAGTGTTCATCGAACAATTAGCCTGTGTGCATTTAACACAGTCACTAGTTTCTTAATTTTTAGGTTTTATTTCTTCCTCTAGAGTACAAGTAACATACCTCAGCTTTTCAAATAAAACCACTACGAATGCGTTGCTTTGAAACTTTGCAATGGTAGGTTATTTTCAAAGCAACTCGGTTAATTTCAGTCTATTTAGACAAGAACCATGCAATAACACTTTTAATACTTGTTTTGTGGTAAGTACAGCGAGCAGGAAGCTGCTGGCGCAACGAGGAGGCACAGAGCAGATTGTTTACTCACATCACAAAGGCACTTGAAGCAGCAGCCAGCTTTTATTCCAAATGTTTCCTTGCAATTGCTTAGTAAAGAGACCACCTAAGAGGCTGAGTTCACACAAGTCGTCCCACCCTTCCTCCCCCGCTCGTCCTCCAGCAAAAATCGGCCTCCTCTCTCCCAAACCCTTGCTGCTTCCCCCCCACATGGCATCGCTCACACCTCTCTACTCATGCCGCCGCTCATATGCTTCCCGCCCACACATCCCTACCGATGCCGCACCATGTGCCCCCTCATCCATTGCTCGTGCGGCAACGCCACAACGACTAAGATTGCACAGCGGCCGGGCGATCCTTACAGTATATGTGCAAATACTGCAGGCATGCAAATCTTCTTGGCTTTGGTCTATCTCTTGGGGAAAATAGTTCCTTTTTCTCGATTTAATTACTATGCTTGTTGATTTCTTGGTAAAATTCATTTTTTGGAACCCTCACCGTCTGTTCTACTTAATGCGTCCTTGGATTTCACACGAGCGCAGCAAGGCACCGCGTGGAGTGCGGCACTCACCACCTGCTCGACGAACCGTGCTTCAGGCGGCGACGGGAACCGCATCGAAGATTCGCCAGAGTTGCACCAAAATATTTGTTCTACTGAAAAGTAGATCCCTTGGGCCGTTCTTAATCGCATGGTTTTCACTAGGGCCCTCCCTCCAGGTATGTAAACCCTTGTTGTTCTCGTCAGAAGTAGTTGTCCGTGTTAGTAAAGTTATGTTGATCAATGTTCAGCCCTGGTGTGAATGTGTGATCCGAGTTAGTCCAGTTACGTCGATCAGTGTTCAGCCCTGGTGGTGGTTATGCGTATTAGCACTACTGGTTGTTATATTTTGTAGTAGTGATTGTCGTCTATCGTTGCTGTTCAGTTAGACAAGGATTTGTTTCTGTGATGACGAAACCGAATTTGCAACACCAAGGATGTGCAGGGGATCGGATGGTATTTTTGTGTTGTTATCCGGCCTCATTATCTAAAAAGATCCGGCCACATTATGAGGGCTTTACAGCGATAATTTGTAAAGATGTTTCTAGAGAGATATTGGCACCGCGATAACCTAAGATGAAACGCAAAAACTGCCTTGGAGCTTTTGTGCAGTTGGCACTTCAAAAAAATATCGAAGGCTGTGGAAGTGAACTTTTCCAATCTACATCAGTTCGTATTCTCCATACTGAATCCACTTGTGCCTTTGTTGACATGAAGTTAATGTCTGCTTTTCCAGTAGAACAAATATCTTGGAGCAGATTAATGATATCGTTGCAGTGGCCGTTTGGTGAATTCAACACTTGTTCCTCGATTAGATAAAAACGGTCCTTTTGGTTCATTGGTGTATATTGTTCCCTCCTTATTCATTGTGTTCAACAATTTGCCTGCAGTACATTTAACGACATCTTCACTGAAACCGTTTTATTAAAGCTCTAGATCGAAGGAGGTTTCTGCCTTGATGTGATCTGATACTTTGGTTTTAGTTCGCGCAGAGTTGGGTTGGAAATGCTATGGCGTTATCTTTACCCGTGAGCTGCGTGTGTACTTCACACAAAGCTTGCACCAGAGGTGCGGAGGCGGGCATTCATGGGAGGGTGACTCAACAGGAACCGCTCTATTCATCAGAGTTGGGAAAAACATGCTGTAACGGAGGAGCAACACAGAGCAGAGCGATGACATAGCAGCAATGGAGCCGAAGGAAGAGCTAAAGGGGTAGACAGAGAAAGAGGAAAATGGCACCTTGTTTTCTTGCAAGGTGAGGGTGAGGATAAGGAGGCGCGTGGGGGAGAAGAGAGCCGGAGGGGTACACGATGTCCACCGGAGAATAAAAAAAACTGAAGAAATATGTAGACGTTTCATTGATACCACTGGAAACCGCACAAGCGTTACGCTTGACACCCATATTCACCAACTAAGGATGCATATATATAAGACTATTATAAAATGTTTAAAAGTCGACAAAAAAAATAGCTTACAAAAGAAAATAACAAGGCCAGCAATCGGTGAAAACACCCCTTAAAGAGTGACACTTGATCAATGACTATGAATATTGTACTTGTTTTGTACCAACACGTGAGTACTCGGGTAATTGTTAAGGAAAGCATTGTAAATCGCGGCAATCATGCCTAGCGTAGCGCTCCTTGTTTGTTTAGAACAAAAATCAGAATCCACATTGAGTTCGTGCGTGAGTCTACGGTCTACCTACCATCTTTCGGGAGGAAGAGTGCGTGTGGCTGCGGCTGGTGGCCTAGCTGCTCAGGCTCCAGCAGGCGGCGGCAGATGGAGAAAGACGGCGACGGCCTACACCATCACACCGTCCGAGTTCCGCCCACAGGTCCAATTCCCCTCGTCTGCTCTTCCTCCCAGAGTAAAATTGAATTGGTTTCCCACTTCTAGGGCTAAATTCAATCCTCATCAATTAATCATATTATCGTCTCCCCCAAAAAGTAATTTTGGATCCACGCGGCACCTACCTACATAGTTCAATTACTGGCGAAAGTGAAATAGCTGGGTTCTGTTAATTGAGGGGAATTCATTTCGCCTTGAAACGCTGATTTTTGATTCCATTGATGTGGTCCTCCAAAACTTGCTGCTCGTATATGGGTCATGAGAACTGTGTTTTGGGTGCATACCTATCGACCACGGAGTAGGCACTGGTGGTGGCTCCTTGCTTAGTAGTAGTATGATAAAAAGAAGCTATGGAGATGGTGTTATTTTGGTTCTTTTAGTAATAAATTTGTGGAAACTATGGACAGATGGTGCTTGGAGCAATTGTGGTTTGAGTTCATACCTGTCGACGATCACTGGGCACCAGTGGTGGCTCCTTGCTTAGTAGTACGATAAAAGAAGCTAAGGACATGTATGCTGTTTTGGTTCTTTTAGTTTTTAAATTTGTGAAATCTATTAACAGATGCTTAATTATCACCTATATGCATATTTCTGTAATTAATGCCTTTGCAGTGAATTGGACTGGGATGCAATTACTATAGAAACTTTGCTTTCTATTTATTAATAATATAGTTATAATCATGGTTAACATGTTCTAAAAAAACACTAATTTAGTGCGAAAAAGCAATATGAAATTTATTGTCGTACATGGAATGGGTTGGCCTTTGTGAAAGGACCATCTAAAGCAATACGATGATGGATTTTGGGAAATCTAGAATAGTTAAATTTTCATGAAATCTATTCTGCTGGATCATCGTAAAACAGTGATATCTCTGTATCCATTAAGGTTTTTATTTCAGTTTAGTTAGCAACTGTTAGTTTAATTTGCCTACTGAATTTTAGTTAGCATGCAAGTCCTAGTTCAATTTGCCTACTGAATTTTAGATAACAACTCTTAGTTTAATTTACGTACTGAAATTTTGTCATCCAAAGTATGTTCCATTTATTTGTTTTCTTAGTATAATGGCTCTGGTACTGGCTCTCATACATTCTTTGAAAAAGAAAAGAAAGAAGTTCAGTTGCATCGGTATGCCACATGCTCCCAATATTCTACAACTCAACTGACCAAATTGTAGATCACATGTTCGTTCCTTATTGAACACTTCGAAGTTTGAAGTATAGTGCTGCGACGATGCGATTCAGTACTGATCAGTGATGACTACCATGCTTTCAGATGTTATTTCACTCTCTGTTGTTCATGCCGTTTACCTAGCTGAAGTTTTAGTTACAGCATATCTAAATTTCTTATTTTTGTTGCTGTGTGTCCCAGATGAGGTTGCAATCGAGGAGGAGACCTCTGAGCCAAACTGCTCCCTGCACAAGAAAGCAGCCGAGATCATCGCCTCTTCCATGGAGGCCTACCGCAGCAAGCCTCTCTCCTTCTGGGCACTGCTCGTCCTCAGCGGCGGCGCGATGCTCACCGCGTTCCCGGCGTCAAGCCTCCTCTCGCGGCTCTACTACAACAACGGCGGCCAGAGCAAGTGGATACTGTCGTGGTCGGCCGTCGCCGGCTGGCCCTTGCCAGCGCTCCTCCTGCTTCCCTACTACCTCCTCGGCAAGGCGTCGCCGACGCCGCTGTCGCCGCGGCTGTGCTGCTGGTACGTCCTGCTCGGCTTCCTCAGCGCCGCCGACAACCTCATGTACGCCTGGGCGTACGCCTACCTGCCGGCGTCCACGGCCTCCCTCGTCGCCGCCTCGTCGCTCGTCTTCTCGGCGATCTTCGGCCGCCTCATCGTCAAGAACAGGCTGCACCTGTCCTCCCTGAACGCCATCGTCGTCATCACGGCCGGCGTCGTCATCGTCGCTCTGGACTCGCGGTCGGACAGGTACCCGGGGATCACCGGCGGCCAGTACACGCTGGGGTTCGTCTTGGACGTCCTCGGGTCGGCGCTCCACGGCCTCATCTTCGCGCTGTCGGAGCTCGTCTTCGCCGGCATCCTCGGCCGGGGGTCCTTCCACGTCGTGCTGGAGCAGCAGGCGGCGGTGTCGCTCTGCGCGTTCGCGTTCACGTCCGCCGGGCTGGCGTTCATCGGCGAAGGGTTCGCGGCGATGCGGCGGGAGGCGACGGGGTTCGGGCACGGCGGGGAGGCGGCGTACGTGATGGTGGTGGTGTGGTCGGCCGTGACGTTCCAGCTCGGGGTGCTGGGGGCAACGGGCGTGCTGTTCCTGGCGTCGACGGTGCTTGCCGGCGTGCTGAACGCCGTGAGGGTGCCCCTGACGAGCGTGGCGGCGGTGATCTGGTTCCATGACCCCATGAGTGGATTCAAGATCCTGTCTTTGGTCATCACGGTGTGGGGGTTTGGCTCCTACATGGTTGGCCACTCCGTCAAAAAGCCTGCTTCAAATTGATGATGAGTGTAGTAGTGATCAATAGTGATAGTGATGCATTGTGAATCGAAGGAGATTATGGGGGCAACAAGGAAGCCCTGAAGGTAAAAGGTTGAAGCTGTACGCTCCACGAGTACTTGTTAGTTGTTACCCTGGAATGTTCTGATCTTGTCTTATGAGAATTAGAGAATATATAATGTGGGGTATTCCTTATCTGAACCGAAACTGATTGATTAGTTGAACGGAAAATCTACTATCAGAACGTTCTGAAAGTCGCCGTCATCCACCACCTCAACCACGCCTCGCTCACCTTCTTCCACTCACTGCCGCCTTAGGCCCCCCTACTCGTGCCCCAGCCTGTGCATGGATCCACGCCCGACTTCCACTCTCTCCTCTAGCGCGAGATCAGCCGCAGCTCATGGCCGGCTCTCTCGAGTCCGACGCATCCCCGGTGTTCTTCCCCATGCTCTACAAGCTGGAGCCGCCTGCAGGCCGGTGGCGAGGTGTTGTCCGTCCAGATCCACAGGGCCATGTGCGACCGCGCGGCGTCGGCGGTGCAGGTGATGGAGCTCACAGCAGCTGCTGGGAGGTGCGACAGCGAGCGACCCGGAGGAGGAGGAGGCAGTGGAGGGACATGTGAAATCCGTACTGGGCTTGGGGGCTGGCCATGGTGTGTTACTGCATAACCGGGGCTGCGCACATCGACGCTGCAGGCATTGGAGAGGTCGAAGCTAGTGGTACGCCTTGGTTTCGGCCGTGACGAGACGACGAGACTGCTCGATGTGAGTTTGGGCTTGGTGTTTCCTCCTCACACAAGTAGACCGATTTTTTGTGCTATTGCGTTTGTATTTTTTGTAGCACGCGGTAGTCGAAGCAGCTCAAGAGCGGCTAAACTTAGAGGCACTAACCCTGATCAATTACCGCGAGTTTATTAAACTGGCTTTGGTTGATCAAAATGTTGTTGAGTTTGACTACACAATTGTGCTGCTATTTGCATGTTTTTGACATTATACACACATCAAACTGCAGCAAACCGGGTTCAAGTTGAGCTGAAATCCTTCTTGTCGGAAGAAAAGCTTCTAGTGTCCATTGCTGCTGGCATCGAAATGAAAGATTTACAGGTCGGCGCGCATTCAGATTTTACTCAACTTTCTTAACTTATGACTTGAGAACCCACTGTGTGATATATGCCCTTATCTGTGACTGTTTTCGAATTTAGATGAAGCTAATTGATGCTGTGTCTCGTCGTATGAAAATATGGAAGAGAGCATCACGGCAATCCAGTCTCCCAACGTCCCCCAAATCCACTAGCCTGAAGATTGTCAATAAGGTACGTCGAAGAGACGGAGTCAAAAGCTTTTGTAATATCTAATTTTAGCAGATGCATGGGAATCTTAGGGCCTGTTTGGTTGAGAAAGTGAACGTATAGTTTTTAGTTGAACTAAATAATCTACAGTATTTTAAAAAATGAGCATTGAAGCTTCAGTATATTGTAAAAAGCTGGCAGAAAGCAGTTTTTCCAAACAGCTAAATTTGTACTGCAAAGCCCACAGCTACTGTTGGCAAAAGCTGCTGAAAAACTGGCCGTTTGGTTGGGCTGCAGCTTTTTCCAGTGAAAAGCTGCTGAAAAGCCCAACCAAACACCCCCTTAGACTGGTGGAAGTAGCGGGCTTGATTTTGCACATACAGGAAATTGTCCTGAATATTTCGTCTTGTGATGAAAGCATAGGAGATCAAGCCGGAGAAGTCCAGCTTTAAGCGTAGCGCAACGAGTTTTGAGAATATTTTGGCGATGCTATGGATTAAACTTATTGGCCGAAAATCATTTGCTCGGATTGTTCCATCTTTCTTTGGAATTAAAACCACGTGCGCATTGTTCATGACACTAAGATGCTGTCCATTAAGGTGATATAGGTGTTGTTGCATGGCAAGAAGCAAATCCTCTGATGATATCCCAGCACTTGAACAGAAAAAACATCCTGTAAAGCCGTCGGGTCTCGGGGTACGATCAGGTGGTAGCTCGAAAACGCCAGCATGTCAAGAGAACGAGAGATGTCCACCGGCGTGCCAAGAATGCGAGAGAAGTGATCATACAGGGTCTTTTCTTTTGCCTCATGAAGGGAGTGAGCACCATTATCATCTTCCAGAACCTTGATTTGGTATTTGCGCTGAACCTTCTGTAAGCACGCCATCTCCGTTCAATTCATGCGCTTGAGAAAAAACACGTGATCACGGGAAGAAAGCGTTCAAATATATTTCACACTCGCCTAAGAAGTGATTGCGTGTACCCTCCGCCATTTCGGTGCGCAGTTTTATTCCTTTGATGCAAATGCGCGCGTACATATGTTGCTGGAATTGTGAAAGATGTATCAAGCACATAACAAATGACCCTGTACTGACTAACAAAATAAATTTTTTGAGCAGCGCGCTTCACGTTCAGGCCTCTTGGGCTAGCATGGGCCTCGCAGGTGGCTGGGGTCTTTGAAGACGGATCACGGGTGCGTCGGAACATTGGCACGATTGGTATAAGGCCATGTATCATAGGTTGATATCAGTCTTTATTTAGCGAAAATACGTAAGATAATTGTTGATTTAGAAGAGAGAGTAAAAGAGAGAAGTCTATCTTCTCTTAAGTAGTATATGTCCTAAGGAAGAGACTACATGACGATGTTCGTCTATTAGGACACATACAGTGGTAGGGAAGGTAGTATTTCTTATGTCTTCCATGTTATAAAAAAATGATAATAAAACATGCGCACCATGTAGTTACACCTCTTTGATCTCGTTTACCACCTCCTGTTCTGTCAGTTTACACTTCACACCTCAAAATCCTGTCAATTCCGCTCGTCCCGTTAATTTTCCGACTTTTTCAAGATATTGGTATATAGTATTTTGTTACACATTTTCTTGCCATGGCATCAGTATTTTTAAATACTAACTACTACCATATCCCTTTTTTTAGGAGCACCACAATATCCAATTGAACTTGCTATTTCCCCTTGCCGGCCCAAGCCTAACGCTTCCGTTCCCCGGCCGCAGCAAACCATCCATTTTTGGCCCGGACTTCCCTCGCCGGCCCACACCACGGCTCAGTGCGTCGCCTCTCCTCGAGTTGCCTCCCCGGGCACTACGCTGAGAGGCAAAGCCTCGAACACATGGCGCGCGCCCTCCTCCGCCGCGCGCTCTCCCTCTCCTCCGCCGCCGCGGCCTCCACAGCGCCGCCCAGGCTCCCTTCATCCTTCTCCTCCTCCTCGACCGCCGTCGCGCCGCTGCGGTCCCCGCTCGACGAACGCCTCGTCCACCTCCTGCGCTCCGAGATCTCCTACATCTCCGACCACCGCCCTCCCTACCCGCCGCCGAGGAGCTTCAAGTCGTTCTCCGTGGAGGACCGCTCGGGGGAGCAGTGGGTGCGCCTCCGCGCCGCCTACCGCGGGGGCGCCTCCGAGGAGGAGGAGGAGGCCATCAAGGTCGAGGCCACCATGTTCGACGGCGCCGCGGAACCGCCCCCCGACGCGTCCCTCTTCCGCCGCGTCGAATCGCTCGAGCGAGGGCCACGCCTCCACCTCAGTCTCATCGTCGAGGTCTCCCGCGCCGACTGCGTCCTGGGATTCATCTGCTCCGCCTGGCCCGACGACCTCACCGTCCGCCACGTGCTCACTCTCAGTGGCCCCGGCAGCACCGGCGACCGCGGTGGACGCGACTTCACGTACGGACTAATTATTTTAGGTGCATTGTGGCACTGTACATTGGTTTCTGTGGTTTGTGAATTTTGTTTGCTGTGACCTCGAGGCGCAGGAAGCTGGAGCCTGCCGAGAGGGAGGCCGTGAGGAAGTTCTTGCAGGAGAGGGAGGTGGACGACGACCTCGCGGAGTTCTTGCACGACTACATGGCCAACAAGGAAAAGATGGAGCTGCTCCGGTGGTTGAAGGCGGTGGAATCATTCGTTGAGAAGTAAGCTAAGGAGTTGCAGGCATATTACCAGGTGAGATGGTCATATAGATATGTTCAGGTTTATTAGATGAGAGATACAAGAGAGTGTTTTCAGTCTTATAAACAACTAATATTGAAATAAATCTCATAAGACAGACAATGACTGAAGTAGCAGAGCAAGATCATGAAGTATAATTATCCATGCGTAGTGGTAAGAAAGAAATAAGCCTTGCATATTTGGTGAGGGGAAAAAAGCAACAATCCGTCCACTAGCTTGGAATTTTCAAAATTGATGTAGCCTCGCCTCATGGTGTCCATGGTAAAGGTTCTCTACTCCCAAGTAGTCTAAATGTAGAGATCAGTGAAGTTAGTCTAGCTAGCAGCTGTTTGGCCCACACCAGATCCTTTGTGTCGAATGAGTGTTCTCAATGCATGAGCTTAATTAATCTCAAGAAAATGTTAATGTTTCGAGACCCTGAGCCGTTTGCCTTATCTTCCATTCCGCTGAGTCATAGGACCTAAAAGAGAATGAGAAGTAGGAAACCTGATACCTTTGATTCTTGTTGATACAAGTACGGTTCAATGTTCTAAAAGGCGTTAGGTGCTAGGCGTAGGTGGGCAGCAGTCGGGACTAGGCCTGGGTGTCACCTAGGTGGCTGCCTCTTAGAACACTGAGTCGCTGATACAGGTGACCTTCTAGTGTAGTCCAAATACAGTTAGCTATTTACTCTAAATTCATGTTTAGTTTTTTCTTTTGGAGTCAACCTCTAGTGTAGATTGTTTAGTTTCCGAAATGGTGTATGTGAATTCTTACAAGATTGTCGTCCCTTTACTTATGGCTTGTCTGTATAATGTTATAGTTCCTAGGTTGCCATGGGTAATTTCCAGTAAAGCCTATAGGACTGGTTAACCATATCATGCACATATTTCAGTGTTACCACCTTGCTGAACATTTTCATCACTGGAAAGAGAAACTGTGTAAATATATGTGCCTGGTCACTTTGTTCTGATTTATAATAAGGTGTGTACTAACAATCAGTGTTATTCATCATTTTTGAGAAGAAATGTCTTACCCATCTTTTTCGTTGGTGCCCCTTAAATTTGTGAACCTCTCTGCGTTTTCAGGTCTGCCTGCCCATATAAGCACGTTGATTTTAGATCATGTTTCCCCCAGAACTGAGAATGAACAAGTTCCAGCAAGAGGTGTATCAAAGATGCTCTCCTGAACGTCTATTTCTTGTTTCTGAAGACGCTGGTTTCAGTTTGGCCAGTGGGCTCTGTGCTTGCCAAAACTGTTGTTCCCGTCAGATTATAGTATCATTTCTTGGTGGAATACAGACTATTCTGAATGGTTGCTCCACTGCAACCCTGCCCCTTTGCTTCTTAGATTCCACGTAATAAATCTGCTCGTTCTGAATTGCTATGAGTTATATTTTGTGATTTGTGATGTGGCTGGTGATTCACTGGACTATATGGGTGCTCGAGTCATCTGCCCTGATACCCTGATGAAATGTAATAACTGCTCATGCCCCGGAAATTTTCCATGTTCTTGAAGGGAAATGAACTGTTTTTTCTTTTGGAAATTTCTGTAGAATTCCTCCGCTCTATATAAGTCCTAAACACCTCCTCTCTCGAAGCCATGACCCGCAATAAAACGAAATATCACCTTCTTTTCTTCCGCTCTATCTCACTGTTTCTCTACTTGGAAATGTGGAATTCTTAGTACCCCTACCTCCAATGCTCGTCATCGGTGCTCGGATACCGGTGAACCGGTATCAAGGAGAGTATCCTCTATACTTGGTACCGGTTCATGAGCATGCTTGAGATGACCTTAAAATACAAACGCCTAGAGTGACAAATCCTAAATTTTTGCTAGAGTAATAGAGCTCCGGCACATTGACACTTGATCTCAACGTCAACGGGGACCACCTGCAGGTTCAATCCACCCCTGAACCCCAACGGCTAGCTCCACCCCCGGAACTGAACCGTTGGCCAACACCAAACAAAACCCCTTCTTCCCCTCTCCTTCTCACCACATCTCTCTCTCCCTTTCTCTCACGCTCCCCTCCTCACCTCACCTCACCCGAGAGCTCGCCGAGACGAAGGCGCGGCGGCGGCGGCGAGCGAGCTAGCTCCGCACGCGGCGATGGGGTACACGTACACGCCCACGTACTACTCGGGCCTGCAGGACACGCTCGCGTCGCTGTGCAAGTCCATCTTCCGGCCAGGCGCCGGGCGCCGCCTCACCGCGGACCAGGCCGCCGCACGGCGCCACGCCGAGGCGCTCAAGTGGCAGCAGGAGTCCTTCCACCGGATCCTCCATCTCTCCGCGCTCCACCGCGAGGGCATCGTCCCGGCCTCCGACGTCGACGCCTTCCGGGCCTCCGTGCTCGCGGCCCTCGCCACCGCGCCCGCGCCCACGCAGCAGCAGCAGCACCCCGACCACCCGCCCATCCTCCGCGACAAGCTTCTCTTCCTCCAGGTGCGTGCTCCAATCTTTCCTCTCCTCGAATCTGCAACGAAGTAGTGATTCATGGCTGGAGATTGGATCAGTGAGCTCCGCTCGTTCGTGGGATCTGCAGGAGCTCTTGTACGCCAAGTGCATCTCGCCGGCGGAGTACAACTCCGCCAAGAGGCCCCTCGTGCAGCGCCTCGCGGCTCTCGGGGTCGTGATCGAGTGCCCCGACGCGGACGCCGGGGGCGGCGTGGCGGCCCTGTCCTCGTCGTCCGCGGAGGAGTGGTCGGTGATCGACCTCCGGGACCCGCCGCAGCCCGCCGAGGGCACGGCCTCCGACAAGCCGAAGCACAAGGTCTTCATCTCGCCATGGAAAAGCCGAGGCAAGAAGGAGCAGGACGCGAACCTCCCGTCGTCAAGGCCGCCGTTGGCCCAGGTGGACCAGAACCACGGCAAGAACGCGTCGCTCCTCATGGCCGAGAGCTCGCCGTCGGAGGCGACACCCTCCGGGAAGGCCGAGAAGGGGAAGAGGAGGCACCTGACAGCGATCTTCCACAGTAGCGGCGGCGAGAACAAGGAGCCTGCGGTGGAGGAAGGCGCCGAGGAGAAGGGGGCCGTGAAGGGCAGGAAAAAGAGTTCTTGGGGGTTTGATGGGCTCAAGAAATGGAAGAAGGCAGGTGGTAATGGCAATGAGGAGGCCGCAGTCGGCGGCGAGTGCGCTCCCCCACGGTCTTCTTACAGTGACTGCCGGCTTGAGGCGAGCCCCGCCGTCGCCGCCAGCCCGGATGCGAAGAGGGCCAAGAAGAAGAAGCTTCTTGCGGCCACCGGCGGCGGCGATGTCTCTGCTTCCGATTTGGTGGATGATAAGGTACCGTAAATCGGTGGCTCTTGAGCTCTTCTCATTGTGTTTAATCAGATGCCAAGAACAGCATTACTATTGAGCAAATCAGCAAAGATTGGCTTAGGATTCATGAGATTTGTGACAGTTGGTAACACAATTGAGCGTTTGTGCTTGAACTTGTTACTAAAGGTTTTGGTGGAGGAGACAAAGAAGGAGCTTTCAAGGATTCAGGCTGAGCTGTCATCTACGAATCGGAACTTGAACTTCACGTAAATCTCTACAACTCTTGTTTGAAGCTAATTTAACCTCTTGTTTGAAGTGTTAAAAAAGATTCTTCCTGGCTTTGCAGGGATCAGCAGATTGAAGCCATCTCAACAAGGCTTCCAGTGGACAAGTCCGACCTCAAGACATTCTTCCCAAAGTACAGAAAAGAATCAAATACTCATTCAGATTGATCATCCTGTTTTTGCTGTTCTAAGACGACGGTGATGGTTTTGCAGGGCATGGTGTGACCAGCACGGAGACGGCGTGATCAACGCTGCGCAGGAGGAGTTCAAGGAGCACGTCGAGGAGATGGAGAAGCAGAGAGATGTCGCTGGTGGCGAGGACTGGGCGGCTGCTTTTGGTGACAGCCATGAGGACAACTTCAACCCCAGGGCCTTCTCTCAGCAGCATCAGTCAGCTGCCGAGGGGAAGAAAGTTCACGAGAGCCTTAGCAGTGAACATTTCACTAACCCTTTCTATGATGAAAAGAACCCCTTCTGGAACCAAAGTTACAACTGATACAATCATACGAGTGTATGTGTATGTATCTGGGGCGTTAGAACCATGTCATTTATCTTCAGGCTACCGATATTGTACTTAAGGTTCAATTGTTATATTGGACCTTGGTTGTGTTTTAAGATGTAAGCAATTGTATTGATTAAGATTTGTCTCACAGGCAGCTCCTTTGTTTTGTTAATCATTCAGTATTGAGCGGCCACACCTTAAAGTTTTTGAATTTGCAAGTTTGACTAAATAGTTCATTAGTTGTGGAATAAAAGTTTCTCAAAGCATGAATTACCAGTGCCAAATGCAATTCCCCACAGTTTATATACACAGCCTGCTGAATAAAAAATCTAGATAGATAAGTAACACTATCAGATGACAGAACCGCTAACTAGTTAAGATACCGCCTGCAGCTTCTTGATCTGCAAAAGCAAGGGATCCTTTGGCCTTCATCTTCTTGGTTGAAGTGATAATCGTACGTAATTTCCTCCCCTGTAGTGTTCTGCATAGAACTCAGAACACTACCTCGATGGCAGTAAAAACACATTAGATCGGTAACCACACACACAGCAATACATTCATTTTTTGAGTTCATAACAAGTCGAACTTGCAAGAATCTGTAGTTTGTAATGCACAGGTTATTTTTAACAAAGTTCATACTTTGCAACAGAAAAGACTTCTCTAGCTTGTAGCTATTGTTTGTTTTGACTATATTGATATGTTCGCCCTAATGTTTTAGGTGTCACTGTAGGAGGAGAGTAATTAACACTGCTGCTTGCCTGACAAAACTGCTATCGCCAGTATTTGCTAATTTTATTTTGCTTTCGGCAGTGCTCTAGGACATCTTTAGCTTTGAAGAAGCTGAGGCATGACCTTAATTTGGTCTAAATTCTACAACACAAAAAGATAGCTTTCACAAGAAAAATAAATGTATATAGGGAAAAAAGACTACCTTCTTCTCATTCCTGACTGAGATTATTTTCGCAACACAGTTTGGCTGATCCAACAAAGATTGAAAGAATGTAGACTGCGTTAGAAATACTCAGCTGTAACCAGATTAGAAGACATGGACGAGCATAACTTAATACCTGGCATGAATGGTTGATGAATCTGGCAATCCCACCCTTGCGGGTGGCATCAATAATGTGTTCCTTGTCGATCTTGAAGAAATAACATGCAGTCTTATACTGTTGTCGTTGGTACTCAATCTCTCTTTTGTCAGCAACACACTGCTCAACAATTTCACCGACGTACTCTACAACCTGAAATATTTTGATGCAGATCTGTAACAATGTCTTTGTTTGCTAAATATTTAAATCAGAATATAATATACCATAGAAAAAGGAAAACAAAGCTGATGAATTACCATGGAACCACGCGTGATAATCTCTGATGTGTAGAGGCCAAGTCCATGTATGCCAGATTTGTACAATACCAAATGCTTCCATCCTTTTAACTGCTTGTAATTGATGTATTCGTTCTGGATATGAAAATGAAGACATACATAAAACATTAAAGGGGTTTGTCATAACAGCTGACCCTGTAATATGTGGTAAACTCTGACATCTCTCTCTAGCATACACGACGTATATAATACTGAAGATAACCAACTACGCTGTAGTAAAAGATTACTGAATGAAGCTACTTGTCCTCTTATGCAAGGCTTTGATCCATTTATTTGTAACCAAGCATTGATCTGTTCTTGGGAAACACCGCACTCACCACTGTTCTCTTGAGGTTTCTTGTAATTAGAACCGGACCAGCCTTCACCCTTTCGGCCTTTAAAACCCTGTTCCACAAGAGTAAAAAGTAGTTATACAGATTCTGATTTTCGGGCAATAGAAAATTTCAACCAGAATATTACCTCCGTACGTGCACATGTCCAGTCATTGCTTCTCAAGCATTCCTTCTCAGGATTAACGTGATTAGCATAATCAAGTGTAGCATGATTCATGCATCTCCCATAAAATCCGATGTTTTCATTATGCTCACCTTCTGGCTCACTTTGCAACAAACCCTGTTGAGATATCACAAGCAACAATGAATTTCAAAAATAATCGTCCCACCAACGTAATATTAAATGTGATCATCATAGTGAATCTGTCAGTTTAATTGTTATTGATCACCGCATCTCTATGTATTAATTTCTTCTTTTGTTGCAATCAACATCATGCGTTTGCGCACAAAAAAAGAAGGAACCAACTGCAATTTTGCAACCATATAAAAAACAGAACTGCAAGAGAAAGAAAAAACTACATTTTTCTCAATATGAGAATAAAAACTGTGCTGAGAACATTTAAGCTACCCTTTACAAAGAAAGATTTTAGAATCTATATGCGCAGATACCGTACCCTCTGATGTGCACACCAAGGATGAAAGAGCACTGAGCAATTTATATCCCGGCACTCCATAAATGAACCTCCAGTTCTGTTACACATTGAGCATGCCTGATGACAAACAAAAATTTTGCAATTCAGGGCAAGATAAAGTTCATTAGAGATGGTATTTCACAACTAAATATGGGGGGAATTTCATGGCCAAGTACAGGACTTGTCATTGGTGGTGCTTTCAAACTCCATGTGCAGAATGATTATTACAATAAATCATCATAAGAATATGCATGTACGGGAATCACAATATTTCTCTTGGCAGGTGAAGCACCTGATATACCAAAAACACTCATTGTAGTAGCATTTGGGCATTTTGTACCAGGTGTCCACAACCCACAAACCACATGAACCCACTGCATCGTTTGTGGACCAAGTAAACTGGAATTGGGGTTAGTGGTCCAAGAATTGCTGACAATGTTCTCCTCATGTGCACCATCTATTGGCTTCTGTAGATCTGATGTAGATATAGTATCCAAGGTTGTTGATCTTGGTGCATAAAATGGATCATGCCTGACATCTTCCCCATGTTTGCTTGCATTTCTTAATGAGTGAACATATTTATCTGGTCGTGCTGCAAGTGTCAAACCTCTAAGCAAACTTTTCACAATATTTTGGGCTTTCAGTGCCCTTGTCATAGCTCCACCTCCATAACCACACAAAACACAGACCTGGGGTAAAAATGTAAGGAGAGACGGATAAGCATTATTTCTTATGCTACAGAAATAATCGAACACTACTTAACAAATTTAACACGGAGCCCATGAGAGACTGGGCCTACCTGTTGGGCGGGAGAGAGAGACTGAAAAAAGATGATTTATTACGTACATAAATAAATAATTTTTGGAAACGAATTTGCTTACTGTGTCCTGGGTATTGATCTTGCAGGGTCTACAGAACCATTGTCCTCTTGGTACTTTTAGAACACCATAGCAAGCTTGGTGTACCTACATGAGATATAGGGCGCACGTAAATATGCAGTAGTACTAGGTAAGGTAAGAAATACTAGCACGGACTTTGATGTAGCACTTGCTGCACTCTATCAATTGCTTGCAAGGCTCCAGGTTTGGGATTCCACAAACACAACATGAATCATCTGAGCTAAGCCTTTCTTTGTATCTGTGCAAGATTATTAAGCAGAATTTCGTTAGGTCAGCCAGTAAAGTAACATAGCAAGATAAATTAATAACATAGGATATTATCTACAGATCATATCCATTTTTTTAGGAAAATCTAAAAATCGCATCTACTGTAACTACAACCTTCTACAGGCTTGAAATGCATTGTCTTTATCACCACAAGGGCTGCATGCTGACCCATTTGCGAATTCTTCACGTCTCTCAATCCTATTGAGAGATACACTTGATCTTCAATTCTTAACTCCTGTATATGGTTGGTACATTATGTTAATAAAACAAGATTTCTTTAGCACCTCATGTGGAAATTAAGCAAATGTGCAGTTTGCTAATGCATGGTGTACATATTTTCTGTAAATAAGCCAATTGTTGCAAGTGATTATAGCTATTAATCTCTAATGCCACATGGTGACCCCCATTCAAATCAATGACATCACCGTTTCCAATAGATACAAAAAATGCTAAACATAGATCATATAGACAAATATCGGTGATCTTATGCAATATAATTAATTTCAGCAATGTACAATCAAATATACTATTGCCATCCATGTCCCACCTGTTCTTGATGCTGATACTGAAAGCTGACTTGTCTGCACATCTGTTAGGCCAAAAGGCTCACCTTCTCCTAGATCTGAAATGAAAAGCTTTTCCATATTTCCAATTTTATAAAGAAATAACTGTGAGTTATACGTTGGTACTAGTTGAATTTTTTTCTAGAAATATACCATTGCAGGGACTTTTGCAGTCAGCCTCATCGTGTGGCCTCAAGGCACTAGATGAATACCTATTCCGTTTAGAACTCTGCATTCCATCTTCAGCTTGTGGACTGTAATTTCCATTACCAAAGGAATATTTATCTACAGAATGGAGTGAGCTCTTTTTCTCAGAGAAGTGGATAGTTTCTGTCTTGCAGAGGGGTTTGACAGCATGGCATCTCTTAGCCTTCTTAAGAATCAGATTAAGTGGAACAATTTTGGGAAATTTTCGATTATCATTTGTTATTCCGTAGCAATTAAACTAGAATCAACATGGGCACTCCCACTACAAGAATCTTCACCGTTAGGTTCATTTAAAATGCAGTTCAGAGACACATATTTAGGCAGTTTGCGAACAAACACTCGGCTCGCTTCCGGTTTTTGTTTTGTTCTATCCGGGGCAGTGATATCCTCTGCTTTCTTTTTTCTATCAAAGGGATTTAATTCTCCAACCAAAATGCCCTTGTCATCTGATTGCTCATCATCACCTTTCAAAATCTCGCGATGGCTGTGAAGCCGATTCACAGGCTTATTCAGTTGCATGGCAGTATGTTTTTGTTTCGTTTTTGACACCCTGCAAGACAATGAACTAGCCTCATTCTGTGGTTGAGAATCCCCATGTTGGGATGACTGAAAAGTAATTCTCCTAGTACAATCATCTGGTTTTGCAGAGCACCTCAATGTTTTTTATTTCTTTCTCATTTCAAAACATTGTTCCTCGTTGTCATTTTCCTTCAGTGTACTTCTATCAGAAATCTGATTACATTTTCTCTTCACTTTAGATGTGTCCAAGTGAAATCTAGAGAAACTATTTAGCGCCTTTTCACATCCTGTACTGATAGGCACGCTCGATGAGGAACATTTGTCAATTCTTGATCCTTCATCAAACACGAGTGTTTTGCATTCAACACCATAGTTAGCTGTACATGAGGATATATTTTTAAATTCAGGTGATGCCGAAAACTTTGTCACCACAGCGCTGGAGGATCCAGAAGAGAAACCAGACTTTAGTTGATCTTTAGATATTCCAGAACCTCCACAGGAGCCCTTTTTCTCTGTTATAACTCCACAGGACCAGCTGCCATCGGCCACTGATTCTTCTGATACATTCTTCAGTCCCTCCGATATAGGAATGTAAGGCTGGTTTGTAATTTTATTAGGGACATCTTCCCAGAAAGAAGTCTGAGCATTGCTGCTTCCAGCAATTACATTGTTTGAGCACTGGCATCTTAACTTTTCACTCTCTAATAATGTGCAGCATCTGGCAGGCAGTTGCACATCATGCTTGCACTTTTGTACAGTACTACCACTTTGGTCAATTCTGACATCACAGTGCTTTGTAAAGCCACAACCTGCCAAACATTTTGGGACTACAGAGTAGCAGCATCTGCCATCCCAACACAGTCCTGGTTCTTTCTTACTAGGTGAATCAAGCAGAGGGTATTTGGTCAAGTTGTTGGTTGCATGTCCCATAGAACTGCAATAAATAAAAGAATGTCAAAACAACCATGGAGGTAGCTGCAAGAGCACATTTTTCGATAGTTATAAAATATATGGCACATGATATACACAATAACCACAGTTATATTAACATACGGATACATTTGTTCTGATCTGCTAAAAAAAAAGACAAGTGCAAGTAATGAAAGAACAATATAAACAGTAACAGAGAATAAGTGCGAAAAAAAAACCATCTTTGCCTGGGACCTGGGTACAATAAATCTGTCCGTGCACCCAGAAAAGAGCAGGAAGGATCACAGCTCATAAACGATAAGATAAATTAAAGAACGAATGTCTGTATAGAAAATTCTACTAAAAACAAATGGAAAAATCAGATACATTTCTGAGTTAACACATATTCTTCATTAAGGAAAATGATATAATCATTTGTTGTAAAAGTGAAAAAAAAGGGAAGAAAAGTGAGAAAACATGATAAATAATGCTGCTACATAGCCGGAAGGGGAAAAAGGGAAGGTGCAGCATCTGTGCATGTTCTGGTCCTACATGCTTTGCTATATGGGAGTATCGGTGTAGAAAATATATTAGACGAACAGGCATGCCAACCAATGAACAGATTAATCAGGCTAATACCTAATCCAAATTTGCTCAGAGAAAAAGATCTAGTACCAAGAACAGGAAATATAGTGTGTGTTACAACAATGATGGAACTGAAATATTTGTCAATAGCATACGGTGAAGAAAGAAATTGTTCATAATGCAATGCCGAGAACCAGTCAGAACAGAACTCGAGAAAAGAAAAGGAATAGATAAATCAGTTTACCTTTTGTAGTGAAACCCATCAAGGGCCACGCGTGGCAAGAAGACTGCAAGATATGTTCTCTAGAACATAACGATGACCTTGGTATGAAAGTGGAGCAGGTGCAAAGTTCATCTAGCCCTGAAAAATAAGGAGGAAGTATGCCACTGAAGTAAGACAAGGCAACATTCAAGAGAAAAAAATCAAAAACTAGGAAGGGTTGTCCATCACAGCACAACATCCTTTGTGAAATAACCCACCTTCAACAATAGGTTTATGGATTGGAGCATCATCATTAGAACAATGAGTTCGGCACCAATTGACCAGCTCTAAAACCAAGTCTAGAAACATCTTCCTGAACTTCGCAACAGCATCGATGTATTGATTTTCCCAGTGTTGATTGATCATTCCAGCCAAAACTAGGCAGAACCTCCCTAGATGAAGAACAAGAATTTTCACATTGACAGATGATTTTGGCAACTCTCAAACTTTTGCATGTGCATAAGTCATCTGCACACTCAAAAGTACTACGTCCCCTGGCCTGCACAAAATGGTTGGAGCATCAATTTTTTGAAAAAAATAAACAGCCATTTTGGTGCTGGTGGTTACCATTTGCTTATGATGTGTGCAAGTGCAAGATCAACTCACCATTTTATCATATAGACAGGGACCCCCAGTCTCAGCATGTGCAACCTGATGGGATATATCACCCACATGATTGCAACTCCTGCAATTTGCAGGACATGAAACTCCTGCACAAATTTTGGAGATTCCAGCATTATGTTGCCTAGGCGGTAACTGCAACAGGTGGTCACTATGGATTAAAGGCCCCTGACTATTTGCAAGAGCTATAACTTTTGAAACATATCCACTGGGTGCCACTGAAAGAGACCTGCCATCTGATCTCCTTTTAGTATGAATAATGGTTGAGGCCAACTTAGAATGATTATCATTAGCCCTTGGCTCAACTTGTCTACTTGCAATTTTTGAATGATTGGAACTATATGCACCATCCAGAGCCTTAGGAAGGTTATGCTCATTACTGTTGAGAATATCATCGATCTCTTCACTATTCCTCTCAAGATGTGAAAGGAATAATGAGATAAATGAATTCTTGGCTGCATCATCTGTAAGCTCATCACCTTCGGAATGATCGATGCCATTAGCAACTTCAATTGATTGTTTCTTTGTTCCTGTAACAAATGGTGGTTCAGTATGTTCCCCTATACTTTTGTTGATCTTGGTTGTTTTCCTTGGACAAGGATCTGCACCAAACGGTTATGATATTATATGTATTATATCAAAGGGGGGAAATGCTCTCACAGGCAGTGCACATACAAGGAAGGATCAAATCGGATGTTTCTGCTATAGTGCTCTAAATCATAGCAAATTTCTTTTGTTGTTCACCTTCATCAAATATCAACATTGATTTTCCTGTTGTGTCTATCGTTTACCACTTTTTTTCAGCACTACTACAACAAAGTCTTGGCATGTCTAAGCACACATAAAATTGCAGATGCCTGATTAGTAGTTATTGCAGGTACGTTCTACCCTGAAAGACAATGCACAGAAAAAATAATGAAACAAGAGCATAATAAGAGACAAACTCACTTTGAGTTATCAATGGCAGATGTGACTGAGGTTTCTGAAAATCAATTGTTGTTGACTGCACCGATGGAAATAGGGAAGTCATAGATTGATGATAAGATGATTGCCCAAGCTTCAATTCAGTATTTGAAGCACTGCCCGAACTATCTTGGAGTATTTTGTTGGGAAAATAAGACCTGCATGCCCTAATATCATAACTCAAAACTCCTGTAGAACTTGGAGCTGGATTCTGAAACGAGGCATCCAAGTTTCTCTCCAAAAGGTCTGCACAATTATGTGCCAAATGATTTCCCTTGTAATTTCCTCCCATGTTTGCTGCGAAATATGTGCTTCCACTTGGCCTGCTAACAGGGTCTAGGTTCATTGCATCAACAGTATGGTTTTTAGCAAGCCCTCGATTTATTTCGGAATTCTGCAGTAAAGCATAGTTCTGTGTAAAAGCTGCGTGTATATCAGCACGCTTATTGTAATATGTTTCATCTCGCTTATTCGCTAGCTTCTCAGCAGTAGTGAACCCTCTACCCTCACTGTGCAGATCATTGGAATTAACTGTTCCGTTTATAGGTCCAGTGATTTTTTCATATCCACTGAATAACCCTATTTTCTCCATACTACAGTTTCTCGTAAGGAGACTTTTCAGCCTATACCCTTCTGGAGAATAGTCCATACACACCCATTCTGGCCAGTCCCACTTAGTGTCAGTACCAAATGCTCCAACCTAGATGAAAACAAAAAGGGAAAAAACTATTATCGCAGTTCTGTACACATGTTTGAAGTAAAGGTTGCTCATAACTATCGGGACATGCTAAACTGCACATGTGAGGAAAATGTAAAAAAAAACATACTTTATTTTTGGCTGCTAAAATTCAATCATCGGTGACTAATCACTTTGCAATTCACATCAAAGTGTATACTTCCACCACTATCATTATGCCAATTGCATGTTTGATTTAATTCCTCTGCAGTTATTAGGACATAGAATCGCATGACACGTGATACATCACAACTCAGAAGTTTTGCAACTAATTCATAGAGTCCAAAAGGGAATTAGTTACCAAGTACAATATAGTAATAGATTGAGCCACAATGATATCTAATACTTACCCCTACACAGTATTTGAACCATTGTGCGATACTAGGACAGCAATCCTACAGCACCTCACAGAACTTAGTCATGGACATCCTCAACTGATGACAAGAGCAAAGAACTCCAAAAAGCCCAGCTTCACCCACGAAGAACTCTCCACCTGTTTAAATGCCAATAGCATATCAGAAGAACTTTACCAAAAGAGGAATATATGTTTAGTGATCATAATAGTTTTATATTGTCAAAAAAAAAGATCATAATAGTTTTAGGCAGCAGGATTAAGGGGGTGTTTGGTTGGGCTTTTTAGCAGTTTTTCGCTGGAAAAAGCTGCAGTCCAACCAAACGGTCAGTTTTTCAGTAACTTTTGTCAACGGTAGCTGTGGACTTTGCAGTGCAAATTCAGTTGTTTGGAAAAGCTGCCTTCTGCCAGCTTTTTGCAATCTGCTGAAGCTCCAGTGTTCATTTTTCAAAATGCTATAAATGATTTGGATCAACTAAAAGCCATATGTTCACTTTCCCACAGTCACATCAGCTTTTCCAGACAGCCAGTCAACAGCAGTTTTGTCAACAGTCACAGCCCAACCAAACAGGCCCTAAGAGATCGAGAGAAGTATCCAACTAATAATCAGTCCCAGTTTTCTCATTTTCACTAAATTACTGCTAATCAGATGTTGATTGTGGGGACATAGTTTCTAAAGGTTAGTTAATTGCAAGTCATATTTAATCCTAAATGCCTGTGCATGAGAGCCCCATCACTATGGAAACCTCTATCTAGGCAGCAACAGACACCTTTTTTTTTAAAGATAATGCAATGCAGTAATGCTATGATCACTTGCTGTACAAGCAACAAGCAGAAATATTTTGATCAAGCACTGCTCATCATATGCAGTTCAATGGCCGGGTTTCCATTTGAGGCCATTCCAGATACAGGTTTTACAAGGGGTGAAAAATGCTTACTGTAACATTCTAGCCATTCAATGACTACCTTCCCCATGACAAACTGGTAGTCAAATTAGGTTGCAGATCATGTTGCAAGTTGAACCCACCAACGTTCAGACAGGAGACACGGATACGATCCCCAAGAAGTGCAGGATGATGGTGAGGGATTGATTTGGATGCCAATTTCTGCATTATGTCGGCACTCGAGTCCTGAAACTGCAGGGCGCGTGGGACATTCCTGCATGTTGCAATTGCAACAGATAGTCAGACTCATTACAACCAAACCAGCATCTGTGCCCATCAGTTCGCTGCTATCAATCTTACTGGAAGTCTAGAACCATACCATCATTGGCCGAACCTTCTCCCGGTACAGTACCCCGTGCATTCGAACTCTTGTTCAGAAACAACGCCCCCAAGGATGACCTCTCGACGCTGCTGCCAGCTGGCACACCATGCATCGGATACGTAGGCAGAGGAGCTGCGTCACCGAGCAGAGAAGCGCGAGTAAGATCAATGACGCCAGCAGCATTGCTCGCGTTTGGCTTATCGAGCAACACCTTCAGGTCCGGTACATGGGGGAAATTCCCGGGCACTTGAGCGAGAACCGAGTTGCTCGGCCCTGCTTTCGTAGGCTGGCCAGACAGCGAGCTCCAAGGGTTCGACACCAGCTGCTCCGGCATTGCCGCAGTTCGGCCACCCACCGCCGCGGATTCTTGCAGCTGCGCGGCTGCGAAGGGGCGGAGGTGGTAGCGCAGGTTGACGCTGTCCATCTGCTTACCAACAGTGAAAAAAAAACACGATGTCAGCAGCTGAGCGTCTCTACCTCAACAGAAGCAGCAACGCGCAGCGCTGCGATTTCGAAATGGCGCAGTCCACGGATCCTTGGAGCTACCGCGAAGCCATCTCCCCCGGACCGGCGCCTATCCGTCCCTCGCGATCGAGACGGAGGAGTGCTCGCCGCTCGGGGACCCCTCGCATTCCACGTCAGCGTTCGCGACGACGGCCAAAACCCAAAATCCCCCACCCCACCCACCAACGCGAATGCGCGCGAGAGCCACACGTACCTGGCTCAGCAGCGGTGGCGACGGCGGCGCGAGCGCAGCCGAGGGTTGCTGCTGCGGCGGCGGCGGAGGTGGCCACCGCGCGGGCCACGCGTCGTCCATCGCGCGGCGCCCGCGGCAGGGGGAGCGTGCTGTGGTGCGGTGGTAACTGGTGCGGCGACGAGGAGAGGGAGAGATGAGTGATGTCGCGAGCAGAGAGGGAGGGGAGTGTTGTTGGGTGCGGCGTGGCTGGTGGTGGTGGTGGGCGTGCAGACGTGCAGTGCAGTTGCGCAGGGGGAACGCTGCGCTGGTGCTTGTGTTTTGTGCTTTTGGTGCCGATGAGTCGACTCAGGTCAGACGCTGGAACGATGTGATTGGGCAGGGAGCAGGACGCGACCTTGTCTCCATGGACCTCGTCCATTGGTTGGTCACGGTGACGTCTCACAAAACGGGTAGCATGATTGTTTTTTTTTGGAACTTGGGTAGCAGAATGTTAGAGCCAGTGCCACTCTCGTATGGTATAGTATGTGTTTGACATGCGTCTATCTGGCTGAAAAGAGACAGACAGGAAGGAGACGCGTATACGTTTTTATCTTTTGAATGATTTTCTTGTGGACACGACTAACATGCTTGTACAAGTGACGCGCTTTTGGTTCTCGTCGGATTCTTGCAACAGCCCACACGTAAACCACTACTTCTGTAGATACAGTCCTTCGTAACCTTCTTTGTTTCAGAGCAACAGGTTAAATTGGTCACATGGAATGGAATAGTTCGTTGGCTTTTCAACCATCTACGAAAAACACTGAGAAATAAACAAAAGAAAGCTATGTAGTACTAGTTCTTTATTTTTCTTTAATTCATTATGTTTCTTCAGCAGAGTGTTTCATTCACGTCTTATAGTATACGTGGTCTGTAAGACAAATTTAAGATGTCGGATATTAATGACTTCACAAAATTAAATAGCAAATGTAAATCAGGTAACAACTTTGCTCTAAATGAAATAGGAACTTATAACTCTAGAATATTAGGTAGCAACTCACAGGTAGATCCAGTAACAACTTCTTTATGGATCAAGTAACAAATTCACATCTTTGACTAAATCAGGTAGCAAGTCACTGAGAATTGAAGTAGCAACACATTAGAGGGCAGCAAAATCCAAAAAAATATACGAGTAGTGTCTCACTAAAAGGATGGTAGCAGCTCATAACTTAGGTAGAAACTCACTAGGGGGGCAAATTAACAACCCCACATGTCAGCTACTAGCAACTTTCTCATTGCAAGTTATTAGGACAACTCCTCACTATAGCAACTATAGGTGTCTGTCGTTAGCAACTTCCTTATTGCAAGTAAATCACGCAGCAACTCACAGATAAAGCAGGTAGTAAATTCACCATAAAATTATGTGGCAAACTCGCATCCTCTGACTAAATCAAGTAACATCTCGTCAGTAAGTCAGGTAGCAACTTCACGAAATGGAGTAGCATCAACATGTGGTGACAACCGGAACTCTAAGGTGCTCACGACTAATAATATAGCAATATATGACTTGTTTTGATCAGTTTATTATGTGAGATACAGTGGTTTAAATTGAGTGCAAAACATGTACATGATTTAAAAGAAATGGTCGTTCAAGGATCGAAACATGAACGAGGACAAACTAGTATCAACTTACGACGAATAGAAATCATGTGATGGTTGTCTATCATTCTCTTTTTTTAAGTAGTATATCCAACAACTGGTACAACTCAGAGCAACCGATCCACGACCAGTACACAACGACATAACAAAAGGACATCAAGTAACTCATATATAGGTCTCGGTATTGTATGTATACTTGCAAGTAATCGTAACCAAAAACCCAGTACAAATCACGTAACATAAGGAGAAGAAGTCACATACGCAAACCTGACTGTCTCGCTCCGAAACAAACCACGATAATGCGTGCATACACAACAGACAGAAATGGTAGCACGTAGGTGCAATCGCGCTCCTAGCTGTGCAACAGATTTTCCGTTTTCTTGTAAGAGCGGGGCTACTCTCATCGATCTTTTGAATGATTTCCTCGTTCTCAACATGCAGCTGCACTCCACGTCTGCCTCTCCCCTTCCGTGACATTGTCCATGCTACCCTCCTCGCTCTCTCTCTCTCATCCTCCCTCTACATCCGAGTACGGGTGTGCGTTTATGAAGAAAAGTGGTCTGTTGTCGTTCTTGGTCACCGAGAAGAAACAGTAGGTTTGTGCTTTATGAGATTTAGCGAGCTTAGTTAAAAACAATAAAGTAGAAAGCGAGAAATGCTGCATCAGCTTTCACTGCGAAATTGAGATACTCAGTTTAGTTTAGTTAAATAATGCAAAAAATACTTACTAGAAAATGAATTTGTACACGTTTATGTTTAAGCAACATATATACAAAAATATCCAAAAAGGCAATGTGCAATGAAAAACAATATCTATATCTATACTACTATAAAGCGTATAACTTTAAATACCGGCCATTGGATGAAATCGATCCAATGATGGAGATCTAGCAAATATTGCGTTTCGCTTTGTGTGATCGTTAAAACTGAGTGACCCGCTAGTTGTGATGTGTTGATCGGTTGTGTTAAGGTGTGGGGGCTCGTTCTAGCTGTTCGGCACTTGTCTCGATCTCCTCTAAAATGATCATACTCCACGATACTTGAGATAGACCCTAAATCTTTAAAGGGTTTAGGAATTTTAAGTTGACTTTGGTTTGATGTATATTTTTGCCCGGTTTGACCAACGGTGATAGATACATACGACTTTATGTGCATATAATATGTTGATCTGGTGCCGGACTATCCAACGGTGACAGATACACACGATTCTGTACGCATATTGTACATTGCGTAGTTACTCAGGTATCACACATCGGTCGTGAGTCGGATTTAAATCTAGGTCCCGACAATCATGCATTGCCCCAATTGTTTTTTCCTCTTGGCAAATAGAGCTAGTTGTCATTTATGTTTTACCTTGTGATTTTTCTTTGGTTCAAAATTATAGGCTTATGGTTGAATGATTGATACCTTCATAAAGTCAATTTATCTTTCAAGAGAAAATACATACTAGCTATACTTGTTATTTTGTACTGAAAACCGCAATACGAGTTTTGTACTGAAAACCGCAATACGAGTTATCTTAACATGTCACCTCCTAGACCAAATGTGCATACTCACTCTTATGTTGTATTATATATGTTTTATCTAAGTTTTCTTTGATAATATTAGACTACATAGTCTTGGAGCACTCTCTAGCTATAATTTGGCTTTCAATGGATTCAACTATGATAATTAATAGATTTGCATCTTATTCTTTATGCATATGTAAAATATCCAAAATTTGTATATTGTCAATTGCCTGGTAAGTCTTGTGTTGTATTGATATGCACGTACAACTTACTAGTATAAGTAGTGCAGTAGTCTATAACACAGATAAAATTTGAAGTGACAAAATAGTTAGTAGTTGCAACTTTTCCTTTCCCTTTCATCTTTTCCTGACTTTCCCTTTTTCATCCTTTCTGCATGGGTCCATAAAGACCCGGTGCAGCGACCATTCTTCTATGCAAAAGCGAAGCACGAGGTATGGGGCCCGGGAAACACTTCAAGGCGTGAAAACGTGGAGGCCCACCTACACAGAGTGCAATCAAGGATCATGCTGCCGATGTGTGGAACCCACCTGCAGTTACACGCAGCCCATGATAGTCTGGGCCTGCCTGTGGACATCGTACGCGTGGCACTGTCAGTCTATGCCAGCTTGGCCCGTTGGATGATCGGAATTTGGAGCGTTGGCTCGGTGTCTCACCGACACATTCACGAGCCAGGTATTAAAAAACCCGGCTACGAATAGGTTGTATTCACTCAGCCTCGATTAAGCCCACGAGAATAAATAGTGGATTCATTTTATCCAATTTTCTTGTCTCCCTTTGTTGCAACTCTAATTATGTTGAGTAATTAGGCGATAAATGACTATAATTCAAAAATATAATATGACTAGACATACAGAATGGAAACTAAACATGATTGCCAGTAGAAAGGCTATCTCACGATACATATCTAGATCACAGATTAACAGAAGCATCACAAACAACACCGTAACTAAATCCATCTGCAAACTTCAGATGTTACCGGAAGCGACACGAAAAGTTGATGCCGCGAGAGCTGACACAGCGAAGAAGCCGATACCGATGCAGTGCAAACGTTGCAGAACATCGAACACCAACGAGCAGTCGCATAATCGCTTCCCAAAAACCTTTGGAGACCTGCTCTTCTCTTGCCCGATGCACGTCGAGAGAGGGAACGGAGAAGACCTAGGGCGGCAGCGCAATGCGAACAGAAGCAGAGAGAAGTAGATTGATTTGTTTTCTCGTGTATTTTGTCTAGAGGAAGAGGGCATTCTTATAGAAGCGCATGTCGACCTGCGCCATTCGTCATGCCAGGCGAGGCAAGCATGCTCATGTGGTGTTACTCTGCTTTCCTCACATTACTTTAGAGGAGTGTGGAGTACCCACTCTTATAAAGTGGTCTCCCTCCACTTCTTCTAGCAATATGAGATTAAATGTTTTTACTTACTCTAGCCATGCATGAGTGGATCTTTATGATTTATATAAATTAATTGTAGAATTTTTGGATTAGGTCCATTAATTCTAACAAATTATCTTGCTCATCTCCTACTCCCTATACTTGCTTTAGTTTCTTGAAAGCTATCATTTCATACATGAATAAAATTAATCTTTTAAAATTTTGACAACTAATAAAATACTTTTAGAACATGTAATTTTATTAAGTGTTGTAATTATATTATAATAGATATTAGTTGTTTTAAAAACTGGTTTGATGTCTAAAACAATAACTATAATTAGTGATGGAGCTTGAGCCAAAATTTAGAGGGGCTGTTAGCAAATATGTAACTAGACTATGAAAGCAAGGGGTGACAACCATTACTTGACTGATTTTGCAAATAGAATGTATAATGCAGGGGCCAATGCCCCCCAAGGAAGCTCTATCCCTGACTATAGCCATAACAGTAATACGAAATTAGAGAACACACGAATTATAATTAAAACTACGGTGGAAACAAACCAAAGTGTCTTGGGAAGCGAAGTGACATGAACGACTAAAACAAGCTTACATAGCCCAAATTATTTATTATGATCGGTAAACTACCACGTAACTAATTGGAGTAAATAACGACTAATTAACGGGTCATCATCAATCACAGCCTAGGCCTGTAGTCCACTCCCGTGCTCGGCAGCCACTGGCTCCCCTGGATGAAGTTCTCCACCGTGAACTTGCCCGCCTCGGCTGCATCGCGGATAACATGGAAGCCGCGCCAGTTCACCCGCCCCTCACGTTAGCGCTAGGCTCGCCGTTGTTGTACTCGTCGTAGCACAGGTCATCGACGCTGGTGCTGCCGTTCCACGGCAGATCCCTTGGGGTGCACGACGCTCGAGACGGTGCACCCCATGGACACCACACGGGAGCACGGTTGCCAAGGCCGGGCGAGCTAGGTCCATGTCCACTGTCGTGCTGGCAGCGGCGGCCCGGGCAAGATCGTCGTCGGAGACCGTCGCAGAACTGGAACGAGAACCTGGTGGCCTTGCTGGCGTCATCGTGCCCCCCCTGAGCGGTGATGGTATTTTGTTCCCTCTTGTTAAACATAGCTGTGGACAGAGCTCTAGATTAACATGCTCCTGGCTTCTATTTCTCTCGATGCCGACAATAACTGTCTGATAGTCGAGACAGCGATATATATACATATATATACATATATGTGTGTGTGTGTGTGTGTGTGTGTGTGTGTGTGTCTGACAAATAGATAGGATTAGGACGCCAATTTTGCACTTCGTGAGAGCACGTAGTGACCAGGTAACATTGGCGAGTATTGATTGGCTTTTTAGAGCAAAAAAGTATTGGTTGATTTGGAGTGCTTAATGCAAAATATATTATCTTTTTCCTCGAACATGCTGGATAATCGAGTATGCTCTTGTTGGGTTAATTAGTAGCGAGATGATCCATAAGATTTTACGCGGTGTTTACGTGACAATAAAGTCAAGTAATAAGTCAACAAGTCAACAAAATTATTAACAAGACAACAAGTCAACAAAGTTATTAACAAGGCTAAAGTAAGTAAATTAGAGAAGTAAATATTTATTACTATCTATTATATTTGAGTTGGTGGTGATGGTACGTCTTTTTTCTTTCCGATTTTACCCTTCCACCAAGTCCACCAAGTATCTATTATATTTGAGTTGGTGGTGATGATATGTCTTTTTTCTTTCCGATTTTACCCTTCCACCAAGTCCACCAAGTAGAAAATAACTTCCTCATCTCCACGTTCTTATCCAACCAAAAACAACAACTCTACAATATATTTCTCTAACAACCTGCCATACATCAACAAAATAAATAACATATCCAACAACCTGATCAGTTTCAGATCCAACAATAAATCAAACGCACTTCCATATATATCCAACAACCTATCTCTACTTAAATCAAATCGTGCCTCTTTTTCCTCATTTTTGTCAACAAAAAAATAACAACTCCAACATCCTATCTCAAGCACCATTGTTCTTCTCCACAATCATGTCATTAGCTTACTTTCTTCTCATAGATCACATCCAACAACAAATCACAGCTATAACCACCCGATCTTATCTATGCTCAATTTTATCTATGCATGCATGACAAACAATCACACCTATAACTACTCAATCTTATCTATGCTTAATCTTATCTTAAATAACAACACTAACAAATATCTGTTAAATGGAGTAACAGCACTAATAAATAGCTGTGATTGATACATCTAACAAACAAACAACTATTGTTCTTGTTATTTAAGATCAGGTGCACTAACAAACAGGTTGTGAAAATCATAGCAACTTTTAAGGAACATCTTTTACGTACTGTGCGTTTAGTGTCTTTTAAGAAATGCTCATTCATCTAGGTCGAGGGAAGAAAAGTAGCATGCACAGATTGAAAAATTATAGAGCCATTGTTCCCATCACAAAATGAGAGTTGGTGAAGCGGTATCACACTTTCACTTCTTATTTTAACCCTTCTCTCCATTAACTACATTCCTAAAAAGTCTCTAACGAAAACCAACAGATAACTACCCTAGGTATAATAAAGACCTAAAAAATCTCTAACAAAAACCAACAACTAACTACCTTAGATATAATAAAGACCTAAAAAATTTGTAACAAAAACTAACAAATTGTTGCCTTAGAAATAAATAAAGACGTAACAACTCTCTAACAAAAACTAACAAACTAACTACCTTAGATATAATAAAGACTCCTCTCAATTAAGTCTGAGGTTGGCCGTCTCCATACCATGCGCTCCATCACCATCCGATCCCCGCTACTCCCCTTCATCCTGCACCGTCTCTATCGGTCGCAACCCCCGGCAGAGCCGCCTCCCCTCCTAGGCGGGCTGCCCTAGCAACCGGTGAAAGGACCTCAGATGCCGACTAGAGGGGGGTGGTGAATAGGATGCTAACAAAAATTACTTCTTTTAACTAGATTGATCAGATTAAGCCTTATGCAGAGGCAAGGGTTAGCTAGCTGTGTGATAGGTAGGTGACACAGGTAAGATATGATGTATAAATTAGCATACAGCTGTCACAAAGGTGCCTAATACAGGTACGCTAAGGACTTAGCAAAATAACAAGCAATCAGTGTGTCTGTGTAACAGATAGCTGACACAGGTGTGAGATACGATCTATAGCTACTGTGACACAGCTAAGAACACACAGGTGTAAAGGTGATATAGGATGATAAACAAGATCTCTATAAGAATATACAAGCAAGCAGATATAGCAAGAAACTAAGAGTAAAACAGCAAGTACTCAAGGAGACAGAGAGTTTTTCACCGAAGTTTCCAGCTCTTTGCAGAGTGGTACGTCTCCGTTGGAGAGGCTACTCCGAAGAGATCGCCAGCACCGAATCGTGCTTGTTCTTCGAGTACCTGATCTCAGGCCTCTTCTTTTGCTTGTGGAAGTCCTTTTGCTTGCAGCAGGTAGACTTCAATCACCCTTACAGACTACTGGTCCAGCCCACACAAGCTTAGGTGGTACCAGCAACTCCTACGCCCGTCTAGGAGTAGACACTCCAAGAGTAATAGATTCAGCAGTAACCACTCTTGGAGGAACCAATGCTCTTTGCTCAAGAACTCTAACTCACCCGAACTGACACTTAGAAAACTTTGGCTTTTGTTCGGTGGGAAGAGGCTTTGCAACGGTTGAATATGATTCACTGGCAAAGATTGATTGGTTGAGGTCGAAGACCTCCCCTGGTCCCCTATATATAGGGTTCGCAGGAACCCGACCGTTACACTGTTGCCACGTAGGATTAAGTGAACCACCGGTGACAGGCACCGGTGACACAGCTACACACTACGCCCAACCTATAACCGGCTCGGGCAGACCGACACCTGTGTCACCGGAGGCTGACACAGGTGAACCCTTAACTGACGTAGCAGCACTACTCAGCCCGGTCCTGGCACATGACATGCCCTCAGCATACAACTCTCTGAAACCTAATAAGGAGAGAACCTCCGATAGCCTTCCGATTCAGCAGACAAGCCATCGCAGCGCAGGTCCCTTAGCGTTTACAAGCTCTCCCCTGGTACAGAGATGTACCTGAGTCACAGAGCGCTAGACCACCTGTGACACAGCTGTGTCACACCGGTGACTCTAACCCCTAGGGTTTTCTACTGCTAGCACTGCAGAGTGGAAGCACAAAACTAGTTTCACACTTGTGCAAAACTGTTGACACAGGGCCATTAACCTCAACACATTAGTGCCACTGTCCAACATCTTGAGCATTGAGCAACTAGAACCTCCATAGATCATTACTGCATCATCTTTCTTGATAGTACGGATTTTTCCTATGGACTCAAAGAAACTAGCAAATCTAAGTTTTATCTGCCCACCAACTGTAGTCACGGCCCTTGACGCATCAAGCCACCATCACCTTGCTTGCAACTCCTTGCACAGCACCGGCTTCTTCACAGCTGTGGCACAGCTGCCTAACACAGCCATTCCTTAGTCCTGAAAACCACCTTGTACCCTTTTTGGTGGTCATCCTTTCCCTGATGACCCTTCTTCCTGGAACCTACTAACCTGCCTACACTCAATGTAAACGTTAGATTCCAGTTTGAGTTGCCATTAACCATCAAAACCAACTTGGGGCCTAGATGCTCTTTCAACCGGCCAAGGGAAAGGAGAAGAGCAGGGAAGGGAAGGAGGGGGATGAGGAAGAGGAGAAGAGGAGGAGAAGAAAGAATAAGGAAGAAGAAGGAAGGAAAGAAGAAGCTGATGCCGCCCCTTGCTATGCCGTTCACCGTCGTCCACCAACGCCAGTCGCTGTCGCCTCAGTCGAGCCACCTCACCTCCTAGCCAGATTGCCCTAACCGCTGGCCAAGGGGAGGAAGAAAAGCTCGGTTGGGGGAAGGAGAAGAGAAGGGAAGGGAATGAAGGGAAGGAGGAGGAGGAGGAGGAGGAGAAGAGGAAGGAGAAGGAAGATGGAAGAAGAAGAAGAAGAAGAAGGGAGGAAGAAGGGAGGAAGAAGGGGGAATTTAGGAATTTTTGTCAAATTTGATGAATTAGTGTCAAATTTGAGATACATGCTATAAATTCAGTCTCCAGTTAGTCCCCATATGAGAATTTGATAGACGGAATTGGAAGAATCGTGTCCGGTATTTGATCTAGGATTTTTAGATGCAAAACAGTGAGCTTATATTAATCAACTGTGACCAAATTAAACCGAATTTCAAATTGACACAATTGAGGGAGCTGTAGGCTTCATCATAACCTTTGCAACGGCACTGAGTTTGCATAAATCAAAGTCATGGTTCAAAAGTTACGACCAAAATTTTGTTACTGTTATGTTGTTTTTCTAGAGATGAGATTTGTCGAGTTTGATTAAATGATCTTAACGGTATAACTAAAATATAGGCTCAACATAAAAGTTATTGAAAATTTTCTATAGATATCCGCATAGTATTCATTTACTTGATTTAGATATATAGAATTAAAGATATAAAATAACAGCAAGAGATCAGAAAAGATAAGTGACCCAGATTTTGTCAAGAAGCTCGATTTAGGGTTTTGTTGAGAGGCATATGTATAGCTATAGCTCTAAAGGTGGCGGTGCACAGTGGAGACACCGTGGAAACAGGCGGCGGTGGCTTAGAGGGAGGGTGAGAGGAGAGGAGAGAGAGCATGGGTTGGGTTGGGTCTACCTTGATCCATTCATTTGGACGTCTATTTGAAATAACTTATAGTCTGCCTCGATCGATTTGATGAGATGAACACAATCACGGTCTCAAAATTTTACATTCAATGCATGATTTAAAAAGTCAAATATATCCATTCGTCCCAGATTTTTAGCCAACCTTGAATTTTAATAACTCCAATATTTCTTTAGTTAATTCTGGAGTGTTACAGTTACAGATGATTGAAAACGTGGTGGAGATCTATCAAAGTTGAAGAAAGCACATAAATAATGGTGGAGCGATGGGAATTGGATCAAGATGACTGCAGAGCAAAGAAAGAATAATCAGGAGCAAAGCTGAGAGGATGATGAAGAGAGAGGAAGGAAGAAACACAGGTGATCTCTAGAGAGGGAAGAAAGTAAGAGAAAGACATCGGTGACTATTGTGAAAAAGCCACACATGCGTCACTTTTAACATGTCTATTTACTAAATAGAGTGACCAATTTATTAATACCTTTAGACATCTCTTTTTTGTCCTGTTACAACACACAGGTACCTTACTAGTATTAGAAAATGTATGAGTGTGTTAGTCCACCATAAACCATCACTATTCCACCTTTCTAATCAACCATAGATTTATGACCCAATTTTATTCTTCTACCATTCTTTTTCTCAAACCTCAAGGTATCCATGGTGATTTATTATAGCACTCTTGCCTATACAAACCCTTATATGGAGGATGTAAAATCCATCTTCTAAATGAGAAATTTCATGGAGAGAGGTTTTGTGGCGTACCCGGTTTTAAGGCCGGATAAGCCCTTGTGTTTACGATACCGGTCCCTGGATCAGTAGCCGATACCCACAAGTTAACCTGCGTATCAAAATCATACACGCGCTTATTAGAATAGAATACATAATCCGATCTTCAAGATCGAAAAACTATACCTTTAGCCCAACGGCTAGAAATCTTGCAGCAGAAAATCGAGCGGTGATGCCCATCAATATGCCGTTCCCAACAGGCAACTGGCTGGGGGTTCGCCCTAGTTATCGCGGATACCGCCGTTGCTTTCGAACGGTCGCCCTTCGGTCTGGCCAAATCAACAAGCCAGGTGAGTACATTGAATGTACTCGCAAGCGCTCCATCGGGGCGTTTATCACAGATACATGCATGCAAGGAAACTATCAAGGAATTGGCTCTACCCTGGGTTTCATGTTGTGCGAAAAAGTAAGTTTGCATTTGCAATAACTAAATAGATGTAAAAGCGATTTTAACAAACATCTCGACGCAGCGAGATAAGGTACCTGCTTGAATCACTCCACCCGCTACAACGGGGAGTTCATCTATGTGCTTTCCACTACAACGGCAAAGCATGGTACTCGCCCGGTTCCTCAGGGAGACACAGCTCGCCTCGTACTTACGGGGATACCAACGACAATCACCCGGTTCCTCAGGGAGACACAGCTCGCCTCGTACTTACGGGGATACCAACGACAATCACCCGGTTCCTCAGGGAGACACAGCTCACCTCGTACTTACGGGGATTCTAGGGTTTGCCCGAGTCCACGGGAAACCCCTTCTTCACTCTTCCCGCTACAACGGGAACTTGGCATGCTGCCCTGCGAACACGACGGTTCGCGTCCTTAAACCCATGACCCAGAAACCTTTTTGGACTTAGAAAGCCAGTCTACTTTAGTGTGGCCCGACCAAGTTCATCCATGACCGCGGACACGGCTATTCGAATAGTTTTAATCCTCTGCAGAGGTGGTACGGCTTTACCCACACGATGTAGGTCACCCTGGGCATACCGGGCCCAGTATACTACCAGAGCTAGTACAACGAGACTCTTCGCCAGTGTGAACCCAGCCACGAACCCGTCCGAAGGACATGTCCCAACCCTACCTTGAGTCAGTCTCATCGCTACAAGGAGGTTGGTGTTCCAACTTTGTGGTGAACAATGCCTCGCTAAACTGCTGTATTTGTTCTCTATAGGGGTTACACTACCCCATCTGCACACTACTAACTGCCTACGGGTTCATGCTAGTTCAGGCCGGGTACTATGTCAAGTCCTTCCCACAAAGGACATGTGGCCGCACGGTAAGACTTGGCCAAACGGCACTTAAGATCGATCCTTGGCTGATCCGAGAAGGACTCCACACCACTCCCGTAAACGGGCAGCGAGAACCACGACAGGCCTTACCTCGCTCTTTAACAAACTCCCTACCTTCACCCTTCATTACCGACCCGGATCAAAATCTTCTCTCTTTTCAGCTCGGTTTCACAAAACCATTTCCGGTAAAACATACCAACCCATGGCTATGCTACCTTCAAACACCTCTGGACACGACGGTCCATTGCTCAAAAGTTCACCACATGAAGTATGGGGTGTTATTACTTTTCCCTTTTAAAACCCTGATTTTTCTATGGCAGGGCTAAGCATGTATATATGTGTATATTCTCTACCCTAAGTTCTTCCGATAATATTTCCGGAATACGTAGTCCTTAGGGCTACAAGGAGTTCAGGGTCGGACTAGGGTTTTCTGAGCGTCGGCATAACTATGCTACATAAAATAACGATAATAAAACATAGCATACATGTTTCGTAAACAACATAATATTTTGTAAATCTAGGTTACAACATGATCAAGGGCGGAGAGCTTGCCTGGCGTTATCGATCGAGAAGGGCACAAATTAGATACGACAAACATCGGGAATCCTACGCGTGTGGTACCGCCGCGTCGTATCTACACGTTGAAAAGCAACGATTAAACAACGGTGCGAGCAAAACCCAACAACAGCAAATAAAGAACCAGAGCATCAGCATTATAATTTCATGGGGGGTTAGGGTAGCTAATGATTTATAAACCATTAAAAGCTTAGAAAAGGCCCTGGGGTCTTCATGACCAAAGGTATTGTTTTTAGGGTTAGGGGCCGAGCTAGGGTTTCACTGGCCTTCTGCATATTCAGGCGAACAAACTCTACTGATGAACTTTGCGATTAGGTTCTGTGGTGCATATATTAATTACTTGTATACTGCACCTTAGGGTTTTTGGATGCTCACAAGTTAGATAGGTTTCAGCAAGATGCTTAGCTAATAAAGATATAACTAAGGCTACATAACACATATACACGCAGGCTATATTCCAAATTGAATTAATTTCAGCTTCCGAGATGGTTTTGCCTGGAGTTTACTTAAAAAGGACAAATGTGTTTATGACATGTATGAGGAGGTTTACTGGTAATCGGATTTCAAAGGACTTGGGGGGGCTTGTCCTTTGCGCTGGAGTGGAAGCAAAAGAAGAAAAGCAAAAAGGAGTTAAGAGAGAAGCTTTGTCTGCTCGGGTTGCTTGGGGGAAAGGGGAGAGGAGCTGCCGCTGTTGGGCTTGGGAGAGAAAGAAGAGGAACCGGGGGGAATGGAGCTTGAGAGCTACGGAAGGAGCTCAAAAAGGGAGAGGGAAGACCAGTGAGCTCGGGCTGAGGTGGCTCAAAGAGAAACTGCAGAGTGAGGAGCTCGGGTTGGATGGGAGGAGGGAGTTCAAGCAAGAAGAAAAGGGAGAGATGGGCTGCTGCGGTAGGGGAAACACTGTCGCGGCAGGGTTGAGGGGCAAGGCAGCTGCCATCTGCTGCCGCGGCAGGAGTTTGGCGGCGACTGCAGAGGGCGCGGCAGCGGTGAACGTGGCGTGGGCCTGCCGCGGTGGACAAAATTGCTGCGTGGCGCTGCCGCGGTTGGTGAAGGGTTGCCGCGGCAGGAGTTTTGTTGCCGCGGTGGAGAGCGAGTGGTCCTGGCAGCAACCGGGGCTACCGCGGTGGAGGCCGACGTGGTGAGGCGCTGCCGCGGGAGGCGTCGCCGCGGTGCAGGTGGGCTTCTTGCCACGGCAAGGCGACTAAGGGGAAGCTCGCCGGCGGCCGGTCTGGGGAGAGCCGAAGAAGAAACGGGGCGAGGGATTCTAGTGTTCGTGCTAGCGCTTGAGGGAACTGCAGAGAAGCTCGGGCTAGTTCTAAGGCAGCTCAGGCGGCTAAGAAAGGGCAGTAGCTGAGAGAGGAGAACTCGAGTGGCTAGCAGGAATGAAGCTTGGGGACTGCTTGGGCAGCTCGTGCAGAGAAGGAATGGGGGAAAATGGGAGAGGGGGTTGAGATCCAGGGCAGCTCCAGGAGCGGACTGAGCTCAGGTTGCGGCTGGCAGCTTGGGGAGTTCTAGGATAGAGCTCAAATGGGGAGGAGCTGGAGCTCGGGAGAAGGATGGGGAGAGTGGCTAGCTGGTGTTGTTGCTGTGAGCACATGGAAAGGAAAGGAGCTTGGCCAGCAGAGCATAGCTTGAGGAAGAAGGGCTCAGATGCTAGGCATTAGAGAGCTGAGGAGGAGGGCAACTCGGCTGGAATTGAGTGAACCAAGGAGCTTGGCAGTGGGTGGGGGAAGCAGCTCGGCTGCTTGGAGGCAGAGGGGGCGGCTTGAGCTGGTGAGTGTGGTAGAAAGAAATGGGGGAGCTCAAGCAAAACAATGGAGGAAGACCTCGCGACCAGAAATATGCTAGGCAGGAAAAAGACTGCCGTGTTAGAGTTGGTTGGAGAAGCAATTAAAAGAACTGGAGGTCAAAGGAAAATAGTGGAGTGGTTGGCTGTTGCATGCAGCTTGGGGAGTAGGGGCTGCTGTGGTAGTACTCTGCTGCTGAGCAAAAGAAAAAGGAGGGAGTGAGATGGGGTGCATTCTTGGTGCGGCAGGGAGGAAAGGAAAGCTGAGGAAGATAGGACTGCTCGGTTGAAAATGGAGTAAAGAAAGGCTTGGTCAGCTGCTGCTGCGGTGGTGGTGTGGCAGGAAAGAATTGGGGAGCAGGTGGGCTGTGCATGCAGCTTGAATGAGAGAAAGGGGCATGGTAGCTTGCTGCGTGCTGTACAAATAAAGGAGCAGAGGGGACTTGAGGTGCTAATGTTTAAAAGAGGACATATGGCAGTGCATGCATGGCAGGAGAAAAGGGTGAGTAGCTGTTTAGCTTTGAGGAAAAGAAAAGAAATAGGATTTGGCTTGTTGGACTGGGCAGAGATATTTGGGGATGTTCATTCAAAAATTTTAGGTTAGAGGTGCACATATTTTTGCATAGTTGGATTTTTCTAGGACATTGGAGAGGGTGGTGGAATAATTGTGAATTTCTCTGAGGGGCATTTGGGTGTATAGAGTTAGGGGTTAGGTTTTAGGTTTAATTCGTTACTAGGAGAGAGAAAAGGTGGCATAGATCCTGGGGAAATATGTACCCATATACATGCACAGGGATTGCCATAACAGTCGTGTCCGAGTGAGGGACGAGTATGGCGAACGGTAAATAGGGTTTTGACTTTAGTAAAAGATGAATAGATCAATGGTTATTTGGCGGAACTATAACGGGACGAATATTTATCTCCCGTCATGGTAACATGGTAGAAGCGAGAAAGACGTTCGTATAACATATGGCAAAGAGCGAGAGACAATTTGTGGTGGTTAGGGTTTTACCGAGAAAAGAAATAAACTAGGTTTGAAGTGTGTGTGTATACATACACTTGGGATTTTCAGCGTATATAGGGTTTGCATGCGGAGGGAGTAGACATGTGCAGTTACGGTGAACTGTGGTTTGATTTCAGGTGCCGATACATGAGTATATACGTGCATGGGGTTTTGACGACAGGAGGGGGGAAACAGGGGTGTCGAGAATTAGGGTTCGCGTATGTGCGTATATATAAAAGTAGTATATATTGGCACATACTCGCGATATTTCATGGCGGAGTAGGTGGCAAAAGATTAGGTCATTCGGAAAAGATTTAAGATGTGTATATGTTTTAATTTCGCAAAAGTACCGCGGGGCACTTCGCGGCAGGTGTGGATTTAGGTTGCACCGACGAGGAGGGAGGGAAAAGGGATGCCGAAGGTGTATTCGTGGCGAGATTGCAAGATGGTCAGCCACGTAGGGAGACAAAGGATAGGGCAGGGTTTGCATTCCTTGCCGGACAGAGTTCCGACAAAGCAGAGATCAAAGGAAACAAGAACAGAGGGGAAGGGTTTTGGTTGTCACACTTTAGGGTTTTAACAGAGGCATGATTTGTTTAAAAGTTTTAATTATGGTGTATTTTAATCAGCATTATTCACAAAAAGTTTTTGTTGGCCCTAATTTTCAGGTTTCGGAAAAATGGGATGCTACAGGTTTAGAGCTCAAAGTCTCGAACATGGAGTTCTAGGCGCGGCCTTGGGAAGTCTCTAACATCCCGAGTCACAAGTCAAGTCTCGGACGGGACTTCTCTCTCGATATAGGACTAGGCCGTGCTCCACGAGACCGCCTGAATCTATTCAAAAACATCGAAGTGTCTCATATTATCGAGTATACGGCGACCTTCTAATAAGGCTGTCGTACATGACCCATTACTATTGCACCATAATTATCGAGCTTTTAACACACCCTCTTTTGTGTCTATTCCATAACGTTACAATAACACCATCAGTGGGGAATCTAGCCAAAGTGAGAAGCTATTGCTGCACCTAAGCAAAGTTCCACCGAAGCCAAGACATCTTTTGCCTGAAGTAAATGCACAATGACTCGAGGTTCTAAGAAGAAGGTCGGTACATCGAAAACAACCGAAGAAGATAATCTCAACGCCGGGTGCATGGAGGACGTGGAAGGAATCACCTTGACCGACCCCTCACAACCACGCTACCTGCCATGCCAGAAGGCAAAGATCTTGGTGAGGACACCACCAAGATTCGCCAAGGCATCCCAAGGATCCCCGATGTCCTCCGAAGGATCTATGATGCAACTTCAAGGAGGTCCGATGAGCTCATCACCAATCTGAGGGTGCTCGCAAGCGCTGACCACCTCAACCTCGGCGCACTCTGAGCTTTGCTTGAAGTCCCTCAATTAAATGCCACCGAGACTTCAGTCTCAAACACCATCGTCTAAAAATATTAGGATGGACCATGTGGCGTCGCGAGAACCTGAGTTCACATACGGGAGAGTGCAAGTCCTTAACACAGCCTACTTCTCGCATCTGCTGCCCTTGGCACACACGACTGTCATGAACAGAGCTCCATGGTTCACCCCCTTTTGGGGGTCAACCTACACTGGAGTGCCCCCAAATGCGGCTCCGCCGGCGGTAATGTAACCACTTCCCAAAGTGTCAAGATGAGAAGAAGTCCACCGTCCAGAGATTGAGTCGCGAGTGTCCAATATCACCCAAGCAGAAGTGCCCTCCAACGGAGCTGCAGCCAAAACACCAACAATGAAGGCTGCGGGTGTGGCGGTGCAAACCCCCGTCAAGTCAAAATCGGACCCCGAGGAAGTTTGGCACTAAGCCACCATGAAGGGACACGCATGCGTCAAGAGGATCAATTAGTGGAATCCAAGGCCGCATCAAGTTCCAGGAGGCACCGTAGTGACCGCTCGCGCTCGCCAAGAAGGTCTCAAGGCCACTCGCCGAGCTCATCCTTTGAGGAAGGAAGTGGTGACCAAACCCGAAGTGAATAGCATCGGCATCGAGATGACATGGGTTGCGAGCTTACTTGCAACCCTTTGTCGAGAGAGATCCGATAGGCCGTCTCCCCCGTAGAAATTCAAACCACCCACATTGAAGCATTATAATGAGGACTCCAACCCTACAATTCTTGGAGGTGTACTCAATAGCCATTCGAGCCACGGGAGGAGGACCAATGGAGATGTGCAACCTTTTTCCCCTCACTTGGCCAGGATGGCCAAAATATGGTTCTTCAACTAGAAGAAGAAATCCATCAGATCATGGGAGAATCTTCAAGAATTCTTCATGACAACTTCTAAGGAAACTTCATGCAACCTCTCTTGTCTAATTGGCTTTTTACCCTCGAACAGGAAGGAGAATCCCTGTGAAGTTTTTTCAAGCGCTTCTCAAAGGTGCAAAGCCAAATCATGAATGCCCCAAGCACCATTGTGATTGACGCCTGCATGCAAGGTCTACTTCTCGGAGAGGTGAACCGAGCCCTCAATCGAAACCCTCCAAAAACCATAGAGGAGTTGTATCGTAAGATGCAGGAGTACACGTGAGAAAAAGATAACAACACCATCAAAATCAAGTCGTCATCGCATGGCCACGATGCTTTGTCAAGCGGAAAAGCTAGGAGTTCCTCCACAAATCATGTGACCAAACGTTGATGTGGTGCATCAGGTCGTACTACTTTGTGTGGTACATAAAGTAATACTCTTTTAAGTGATGGAGGACAAAATTTCGTTGTCACCGCAACTTATACAAGTATAAAGTGTTATTGTAGTTGATTTCACCCCCTCCCTAAAAATAGCATGATTGACTGCCGCCTAATATGTTGAGGGAGATTGTGTCGATCGCGAGTTTCAATGACAAACAATGTTGGTGAGCTTGAGGTGATGGATATATGGGTGCATCGATAGAGATTTCGGTGCGCCCCTTACGAGTACGTGCATATGACACTAGTAACAGATTACGCTGTATCGTTTTTAGCAATGGCCTGCAATGATTGCATGATGGTAATGGAGGTTGTCGGCCAGGATGATGGGCGGGGCACAAAAATAACAATCTCATCTGACCATTGGGGCTTGTTCGATTATGCTTTTTTGCTTTGACTCATAATTCGAGTCTAGTTTTGTGATCTTTTCATTTGAATGGACTGCTCCGGTGTGATACAACGATTGAAAGCATTATCTCTCTTCTTTTGAATCAGCTTAAAATCAATATTGCAAATGCTCAGTGTGAGTTGGGCGGAGCCCGTGCCTTCTTAGGGCCCCTTCTTTTCGAGAGAATTGATGATATGCCCCTTTTTTGATGGCATTCGATCATATGCCCTGTTTTTCTTTGCAATTGATGATATGCCCTGTTTTTCATGTCCCGTTTGATCATATGCCCTATATCACGAATTCTATTCATTTTAAACATTGATAGACCGAAATGCCCCTGTGCTAAACCATTTCCTTGGACTCTTCCTCTCTTCCTCGCGTCTGGCAGCAGCGGCGGCAGGCCGACCTGGCCCCCGCGCTCTCTCCTCTCCTCTACTTAGCTTCTACTCTCGCCTCCATGGCGTCTCTCCTCTTCCTCCTGCACACGGCCCCCACCCCGTCCCCGAGCACGACGACCAGCCCGAACGCCGGTCCCAGGCCCAGGACTGGGACCATCACCTGTGGCCAGCGCGGCCGCTCCCTCTCCACGGACGCCATCCAAGCCGATCTCCTCGGTGCCATGGCCGAGCTCCAGCGCCAAGGCCACTGGTCCCTTGCCCTCGTCGCGCTCCACTTGGCGCGCGCCCTCCTCCTCGCCGCCCTCCGAGGCCGCCGCCGTGGACGCGCTCTTGGTGACGGAGTTGGTCTCGCTAGTGAGGGAGCCCTGCTTGACGAGGAGCATGGAGTTGACGAGGCGGAGGACACGCATGTCGACGGGGACCTTGTCGCGGGCGGGAGGCTGGGCACCCACTCGCCGTCGCGGAGGACGGTGGTGTGATCGGACTGGATCTGGTGGAGCGCCTCGAGGGCCTTATTGGCGTTGGTCTCCTGCCAGACGCCGACGGCCGATGAGGATGAGGAAGATGATGAGCGGCTCGACGCGGGCGGACAGCGTGAGCGCCCCCGCCGATGAGGACAGCGCAAGCGCGAAGGAGATGACGACGGCGGCGGCGAGGAGGATGCGGATGCGTACATGTACAGGGTGATTGCTAGGGGGTTGAAGCGGCTGGGGCTCGAGGCAGAGGTAGCCGAGCTAGAGGCGGACTTCGTGGAGTGGGAGACAAAGAGGTGAGGATCTCGCCGCCGGCCAGGGACGTGCTCGGTGAAACATGCCACAGGGGCATGTCAGTCATTTCATGTCCAAGTCTCAGCAAATGGCACTAAATAGGGCATATGATCAAACGGGACATGAAAAACAGGGCATATCATCAATTGCAAAGAAAAAACAGGGCATATGATTAAGTGCCATAAAAAGGGGCATATCATCAATTCTCTCCTTTTCGGCTTGGGCTTGTGCATAAGCCGGCTCAAGCTTAACTGCCCACATGAGCTCCGGTGAGAGGAAGCCTTGGCAAACACATATTCCCTTCTTTTCGGCTTATTTCCTATGAGCTTATTTCTTAGAATTGTCTGTAATACCCTTAGAATTTGTTGTGAGCTTATTTCTTAGATACATGTATTTGAATTTGTTTGCATTGAAGATTAAAATCTTTAATAAAATCAACACAAATTTAGATATAACATTTCCAGGGCATACAATTTTCATCAACAGATTTGAGCACCAATATACAAAATTTTCATCAACTCAGTTCATCAGCGCATACACACTAATTTTTTAAAGAAAAAAATCAAAATCGGTTCCGGGGTGAGCCGATCCAAGTTGAGCTCGGGCTCACCGGATCCGGGCCAAGTTCGGGCTCACCGGATCCGAGCGGCGCTGGGCGGGCGTTGGTGTTGGAGGCGGGGAAGGAGAGCTGGCGGCGTTGGTGGGCGCAGAACGGCGGTGGGCGAAGGAGGATGGGGCCGGCAGGGGAGAAGGTGGAGGACGAGAGGAGTGCCGGCGAGCTCGTGGCAAGGCAGGACGGATCGGGGCCGGTGAAGGGATGGGGGAGGTCGGGGTCGCCGGATTTGGGGTCCTGGGCGGCAGCAGGAGCTTGGGTGGCGGCGCGGCGTCCTTGGATCCGACCAGTGCGAGCGGGGCGTTGTCCTCAGGACTGGCGGTGGAGCGGCGCGTCGTCCTCAGGAACGGCGGGTCCAGCGGGGCCTCCTCGGGACCGGTGGGTGGAGCGTGGCGCGGCGGCGCGACGTCCTCGGGTGGCAGGGAGAGCGGACGGGCGGCGGCAGTGGCGGGGGAAGCGGACGGGCGGCGGCAGTGGCGGGGCCTGTGGCGGCAGGGCGCGGGGGCTCGGGACGAGGCGCGGAGGAGAGGAGGGCAGGGAGCCAGGGTGCAGGTGTGTGCGGGATGCTCGGGGCGGGGTGGGGAGAGGTGAGGGCAGGCGGTGGCAATTCTCAGTAATTTGTTTTCCAACTCGAAGGGAAATTTCAATTTTTGTAGCGCGAGGAGCTCGGGAAGCTGCTGAGGACTAGCTTTTCGGTATCAACGGAAAATAGGGAGACTTCTTGGTACCAGTTATGCCTTCTTTTCAGCTTCTAGCTTCTGGGGAAGCCACCCAAGAAGCTGAAAAGAAGAGGCCCTTAGTCCCTTGCATCCCTTTGTTCTACAAGTAATCGTACAGAAAAGTTCAAAGCAAATCATCTCTTAAAAAAAGAAGAAGCAAATCATCTTGCTTTCAAAAGAAAAGGCAATCATGTTTTGAATTTAACCGATTCAGCGTAATGTATTTATCTCCTTTTCCTTTCAAAATTCGAACAAGAGAAACGCTATCCACTATCACTCGCGCGTGCTGCCTTGACGACCCAAGATGGCGGCGGCGGCGAGGCGCGCCGCCACTGGCCTCTTCCCCCTGCTCCTCTCCTCGTCGTCCCGCGCTCGCCTGCACCACAGCCAAGCCCTAACCCTAACTCCTCTTCTCCGCCCCCACCGCCTCCTCTCCCACCCTGCCAGGCCCTTCTGCTCCGCACCCCTTTCCTCCTCCTCCGCCGCCTCGAATGGCGCGGCCGCGGAGAGAACCCGGGAGCTGCACCTGTACAACACGAAGTCGCGGAGGAGGGAGCCGTTCCGGCCGCGGGTCCCGGGCGGAGAGGTCGGCATGTATGTCTGCGGCGTCACGCCCTACGACGACAGCCACATCGGCCACGCCCGCGCCTACGTTGCCTTCGATGTCCTCTTCAGGTTCGTCCACTACTGCTTGAGATTCTGTGTAATGAACTCCCAGCAGGCAGATGCCAACATTTCATACGGAGAAAATGATGGAAACCCGAAACGATTCCTCAACTGTAGATGCAATATTAAAACCTAACAGTATAGCCTCGCGTCGCGCGAAGCTATCGTTTGATTGTTAATATACACACACTTTTGTGATATAACCAGCTCAGTTTAGGAAGTTTTAAAATTAACGATATAGTCTGGTTTTCTGAAAGAGTATGCATGCGATGCCACCTTATGACATTTAGTCTTGTCTTGTTTTGATCCAGTATGTTGCTAGCTGGAAATAGGAAGTACTGCATATGCTTATACCTGGCCTCATGACATGTACTTATGGCAGGTACTTGTGTTATTTGGACTATGAAGTACGCTATGTTCGGAACTTTACTGACATCGACGACAAGGTGATTTTCAGGTTAAATTTGTTTGCAAATAAGTGATGCCGGGTCTGAGTTTTTGTTAACTAATTTTAATAACAAATGGTACTACTATATTTGTAGCTTCCCTCGTGTCATCTACATTCAAAAGTTGTCAGGTTATACCATTACTGTGGAGAAAAATGTTATTGACCTGAATCGAAATAGAGAAGGCAGAGATTTTTATTTGGATGCTCATGCAATGTGAACTGGTGTCATGTTCATTTCAGACTAATCCCTGAATTTAATTAGCCAAGTTCATATTTATTGCACTCTATTTGCTGCTAATCGTATTAAGCTATTTTGCCTGGAAAACTAGAAAGGAAATTTAAACGACAATTGTATCTGCACAGGAAACCTGAGTTACACTTCTGGAATTCTGTAGATAATTGCAAGAGCTAACCAATTGGGGGAAGATCCTTTTAGCTTAAGCAAAAGGTACTCTGATGATTTCCTGTCGGACATGGCTCATCTTCAATGTTTACCACCATCTGTGGAGCCCCGTGTTTCAGATCACATTGATCAGATTGTAAACATGATTAAACAGGTAAGTTGTGCTTGTAGTATAGATCCTTGATATTTTGTATGCAGTACTTAATTTTGTATTTATGCAGTTCCTTTTTGTTGTTTTCTTCCATTTTTCTACTGCTTTCTGTACTAGTCTCGTTAGGTGGTTGTGATCTCACATTTGGGTGAAATGTCCTTGTTTTGACATACTCTTATCCGAATCATTTGGTTGTTAGCATGATAATGTGTTGATTTCATGTGGTTAGTCAATGCATTTGGGGTTCATTTTTTGAAGCGGGTTTCCCCGTTTTCCATTTAATAAAAAATAGGATTCATGTACAAAGAATATCTAATTTCATAGTAGGTTGTTAGCATGGCAACTTGGGGATTTGCCATTCCATTTAGTATTTACTCATATGCTCTTCATTAATAAAAAAACAACAACCACAAAGTGCACTAGGTTCTTCCCACATGTATATCACAATGTTGGATGTGATATTATATATCATATATATGCAACTGTGGACATGAAGAACAATATTTTGTGCTATTGATGCGTAGTATGTAGTATTTTCACTGTTGATATGAGTTCTGGACTTGTGGTGCTTATATAATATGCTTACACAAATCCTTCGGAGTGCAAGTATTGTCATAATTGAGTTCGTTTTCTTTTGATTTAATAATTTTATGCACTACGCAGCCTGACTTTCTTTTTTATGCTAATTTTCTCGGAACAGATCCTTGATAATGGTTGTGCATATGTAGTAAGTGGGGATGTTTATTTCTCTGTTGACAATTTTCCTGAATATGGGGAGTTATCTGGTCGAAAACTAGATGATAATAGAGCGGGTGAAAGGGTTGCAGTTGATGAGCGGAAGAAAAACCCAGCTGATTTTGCTCTATGGAAGGTAATAGACGTCCCAATTTCCAGTATGTAGATTTTTTTTCTTGTGTTCTGCTCTCTGAAGAGATGATTTAGACATTTAGTTCAGCATCAAGTTAGTTGATTCTATGTAAACTGCAGGCTGCAAAAGATGGGGAGCCATGGTGGGATAGCCCTTGGGGCCCGGGTAGGCCAGGATGGCACATAGAATGCAGTGCCATGAGTGCACAGTACTTAGGCAATTCTTTTGACATACATGGTGGTGGGGAGGACCTGATATTTCCACACCATGAGAATGAAATCGCTCAAAGCCGTGCAGCATGTTGTGACAGCAGCATAAATTACTGGATACACAATGGTTTTGTCAATGTAAATAGCCAGAAAATGTCTAAATCTCTTGGTAACTTTGTCACTATACGCAAGGTAATGATATGACTGCCTGATTACTTTCTTTTCCAAATAACTATGCCTCTACTTTCTCAAAGATGGCCAATGTTTTCAGGTTATAGAGTTGTACCACCCGCTTGCTTTGAGGATGTTCTTACTTGGCACACACTACAGGTCCCCGATCAACTACACAGTAGAGCAGCTTAACGTTGCATCAGATAGATTGTACTACACTTATCAGGTATATTCTATCTTTATATGTTCATGGCTTCATGCTAGTTCTATGTTTTGCAATTTACTTTGTTCACATGAATTTCTTGCTTGCTTAGTAACAGTTTGCATATGCTATTGCTATGGCATACTTTTTGGAAATCAAAGTGGTGGGTCACTGTGGAGGTTGGGGTAGTGGAAACAAGAACGTCGGAACAACATCAAGCCAGTATAACAACATTAGGCCAATTGGACTAATTTGCTTGTGGATCATAGGGCGGCTGTTGGACATGAGGAGGAAACACAGGATGAACATGTTTGTCGAAGATTACCCAACTATTTATTGCTTTCTTGGCTGCAGGAGCCCAGGGATCTTTCAGGCCTTCATATTTTGGCTTTTCTTATGTCAAGCATGTGTACATATTCCAAAAGTGACCATGTTACTGAAAAAACTAATGCCAGTGAATCTTAAATTGGCATGCATGCATAGCAGTACCATTACTTGATTTCTTTGCTGACAAAAAGTGCACCATTATTCTTAAGCCAGGGTACTTGCATATCTAGAGGAAAAATTTAGTGAATTCACAAATTAATTAGATGCTTTATGTTTTTGTCTTTTTAGAGCAAACATCACATTCTCGAAAAGAGACTGGTAGCATGAATAACTGAATACTCAATGCTCAACCTGGATTAACCTATAAGGTTGTCGCTGGATCTTGTTGTTTTACTTTTACCAGATAGAAATTTTAATCTGAACTTTTTGTGGCCTAGTCTGCCTTAATCCGAAGAACTGCTGTTTGCCTAAACTGATTTTTTAAATCTACCTGGTTTATCCTGGCTGTTTAAAAGTGCCACATATCAGCCCAAAAATCTGGAGTTGTTATTTCAACCATGGTCTTTTCCTCCCCCATGGTGTCACTTGACATTGTTGGTTTAGAGTCCATCGGAGTACAGTGGTAGTTGCATACTTGGTCTGATATGGCTAGATTGCTCGTTGCCAGAGTCTGGCTGAAGTTAGTTTGTTTACAGCCAGCAACAGAGAGCTTCTGTATTCATGCCTGACACTGGGAAGTTGCTTCCTCTGCCTGACTAATCAGAACATTTTACTTGTGGTGGCACTGAAAGTTACATTTCACTGTTCTTGTTATTTCTTCAGTGGAGATTTCAATGCCATTTCTTCTAATCAATGGGCTTATGTGGGTTATTTCCTATTTACAGACATTACGGGATTGTGAAGAAAGTACTCAGCAGCACCAATGCAACAGTGGAGATTCATTGCCTGCCACTACTACAAATTGCATCAAGAAACTTCACGATGAATTTGAGACTTCAATGTGTGACGATCTTCACACTTCAGTGGCACTGGCTGCTATGTCTGAGCCGTTAAAAATTATGAATGATTTACTGCATACTCGCAAGGTAAAGTCAATGATAAAACTCGTGGAGGTACATTTTAGTGGTATTCACTACTCAGGTAGTGTCTAAATTGTGCTTTTCTTATGCAAAGGGTGAAAATGCTACATACTTATTTTGACCTTCCTCTGCTGACCAGGGAAAGAAGCAGGAAAAACGGTTGGAATCACTTTCTGCCTTGGAAGAGAAAATAAGAACAGTGCTTTCTGTTCTAGGGTTGATGCCTTCAAGTTATTATGAGGTGAGTGCAATGCTCTGTTAACTCTGTCAATTGAGTCTGAAACACATTGTTGGCTAGTGTACTGCTTGTTCCGCTGAAGAACATATTTTCTTCTGTTCTTCTTTTCCTCTAGAGGATCACTGTTACAACCTCTCCCAGTCCCATATTTTTAGTTATCATAGTCTACACTGTAGTATTCATGCTGGTCATTATAGATCCAACTCTGTAAACTGCTACTACTATTAGGTAAACAGAGCTGGTGCAAGTAAATGCATCTTCAGGCCCACCTTTGAGCCGTACTCAAGATTGAGGATGCGAAGGTTCCTCAGTTGAATAGCTCAGGACAAGCAATTCACGACAGAGCTTCTGTTTGCTTCGTAAATGAAAGGGAACAAGGAAATAAATACAGTTAGTGGTCATGTATGTCACAATAGAAGTCATGAATAGATTATTCAAGTGTAGTTTTGTCACTTCTCTGTTGTCAATAAGCTCTAGCTGGATTTTGGATCATTAAATTTGACCCAAGTCGGACATGAACCTGTGCTTAAGCTAAAATTTTCACAAGCACTTTTCACAGGCTCTGCAGTATAATTTGACTGGGATGAAAATGAGAATGATCATTTTCCCTTAACTCTAGTACTATTCTAACAAGCTTCTGTTCTCAGGCTCTTCAACAGCTGCGGGAAAAAGCGTTAAAAAGAGCTTCCATCACCGAGGAGCAAGTGCTGCAGAAGATCGACGAAAGGACTTCGGCAAGGAAGGCGAAACAGTACGAGAAGTCCGACGAGATAAGAAAAGAGTTGGCTGCTCTTGGAATTGCCCTCATGGACGGTCCTGACGGAACTACGTGGAGGCCATCCGTACCTTTTTCTGAGCAAGGGGTTGTTGCCAATACATGATCAGTGCTGGAATCTCTAGTGCGACCCATGGACTCCGGTCTTCAACAGTTTCGAGAACTTGCAATGTTCTGCAGGATCTGTGACAGGAATTCAAGATAACTTACTACGAATCAGATGGCTTGCACCGTTGCGTGCTCCCTTAAAAGCTGCAGTGGATACGGGTTCATGACTTGCAGCAAATGAAGTGTAGAGATTTTGATTTTTCACCTACATCTCCTGCTCTTGCTGTGGCAAGTAGTAGCAAACAATACTCGAGTCGTTACAGCTGACATCGAATAACAATTTTAACTTACATCAGTTTACTGCAGCGCTTTGCTGAGCATTTTGATAGGAAATATGTTTCACTTTCCAAATTAAATCATAAAGCACATACCAAGTGCCGAAGCATCCTATTATGTTCCTAGCTGCCAGCGAGAATAGGGTGCGTTTGGTTGAGCGACCCGGGGTGGATGGGATATGGTGATCCAGTTTTAGGTGGTGGGGTGATCTAGTTTTTTGTTTGGTTCAGTGGATTGGAGTGGATTGGATGGACCAATTTTTTGTTTGGCTAAAATTGAATGGGTTTAATTGGATGTGCCACTGACATGCGGGCCCCATGCGTCAGTCACCTCTTCTACTTTTTTCCTAATCCCTCTCTCCATCCCCCCCTGTTCTCTCTCTCTCTCTCTCTCTCTCTCACGGCACGGTGGCGCGGCAGCCATAGCAGCGGTGGGGCGGAGCTTGGCGGGCGGCCGACCGAGCTCGGGGCGGGGGCCGGCGGGGCTGCGCTCGGGGCGGGGAGCGGCGAGTCTCGCGGGGTGGAGCTCGCGGGGAGGAGCGGCGGTCGGAGCTCGCACGGAGCGGGGGAGAGGAGCTCGCGGGGAGGAACGGCGGCCGGAGCTCGCAGGGAGCTCATAGGGAGGAGCGGCGCGGAGGTCGGGAGAGGGGGAGCTCGCGTGGAGAGGCGGGGCGGCGGAGCTCGCACCGGCCGGCGGGGAGGAGGTCGCGGGGAGGAGCGGGGCGGAGGTCGTGGGGAGTGGCGAGGCGGGGAGGGGCGAGGCGGCGGAGCTCGGGCCGGCCGGCGGGGATGAGCAGACGCGGGAGGCGGGCGGAGCTCGGGCAGCGAGCGTCCGGCCGGAGCTAGGGCTGGATCGGGCAAAAAAAAATTGAGTTAAACTCGATTAGCAAATAAATAATCACGATTAGTAAGTCTAAACGTGATTTGAAGAAATTAGGCTCAGCTCATCCGGTAGAATTTGCCGGATCCCTCCAACCAGTATATAAGAGGAATATTCCTCTAGGGTGGATATCCCTATCCATCCCATCCACCAAACCAAACACTCCTCATCCCTTAAAAAACTGGATCGCCCTATCCCATCTACCCCGAGTCGCTCAACCAAACGCACCCTAAATGGCGCCAAAGAGGCAGAAAGGGCCCACGTATCAGCAGCCGTCACTACACGCGGGCCCGGGCCCCACGCCCCGGTGCCTCACGAGCCACGCCAGCCACACGCTCTCGCCGTCCCGTCTCCGCCTCGCAGCTTCAGAAAGTTCAGAGCGCAGAAGTCGCACACACTTGCTCTTCTCCCCGTGGCCTCTCGTTCCACCCCTCGCCGCGTGTCCTCCCCTCCCCCGCTCCTCTCCAAGACGGCCAAAACCCCACAACAAAATATTCGAACTCCACAACGCTTCTCGCTCTCCGCCTCGCTCGCTCGCTCCCAACTCGAGCCCGAGCGAAGCAAGCATGGCGGTGGCGGCCTCCTCCGCGCTCCAGCCCGAGCGCTACCTCCTCGCCGCTCCCCGCCGGCGCCACCTCCTCCGCATTCTCCCGCCGCGCGCGACGCCTCTGCTCCTCCTTCCCCACCGGCACCGCCGCCGCGGGGCCGCCGCGGCCGTGAAGTTCTCCTCCGGTGACGGCGGGGGCGGGCGAGGGTCCGCGGGCGCCGTGGAGAAGCGCGATGTGGCTGAGGAGAAGGGAGAGGATGGGGAGGAGGTGGCCGGGGCGCTGGAGCTGAGGTGGCCGCCGTGGGAGGGGTTGCCTGAGCGTTACAGGCTGATCGGCGCCACCTCCCTCGCGTTCGTCATCTGCAACATGGACAAGGTGCGAGTAGTCTGGTGCTTGATATATGCTTCTGTACAATAGTTCTGTGCGAGTTGGGCTACACGCCGCGCGGTGGTTGAGCTCTGATCGGAGCAAATTACACCGCGTCGTAAATTGTGATGAATGCTGCTCTTGGGTGGGTGGGTGGTCTGGTTCCCAGGCTTGTTTCGTAGATCAGAGAAACGGAAAGGGGGCTTGAAATTGGAGTAGATGGGTCGCTGTGCACTGGATCTGGGCAGGGATGTGCGTTGGATTCACAATTGGCCAATTGTGCTGTTGCAGTCAGGCCAAAATGGTATTATTACTTAGAAGAATTAATAGAAATGCATGCTTGGCATTTGATGACATGTTGTAGTTAGTATACACTGATTTGCTCATGATGAAATTAAGTGATACTGTTCAAAATGAAAGCAAGTGATTACTATCGCCACTGGGATGCTAAACGAGTTTAGATGCTAGTAGTGCTGTTTTTTCCTTTGGCATATACACACAGAGAGCTTCGTGTGAGATAATTCAGCTGAAGGTCACTCGTTGGAGTAGTCTTCTTATTACTTAATGATGAATGTCGTATCAAATCTGACGTTACGTTTTGCAATACCCATTCTGGAATTCATTTGCATGCGTAGATCAAGTTATTTTTTATTGTAGATCAAAAGCATTTCTGCACTATTGTCCCATTGGTAGAGCATGTAGTTGTCTTGAAGCTGTTAATTCGGTCTTGATATACACTTCTTTGCATAATGTAGTTAACTAGTTATTTACTTCTATAGTAGCTTATGTGGATATTTCAAATTTTGTTTCCCAGGGATTTTTTCTAAATGCAAATACTCTAGTTTTTCAGGTTAACTTGAGTGTTGCAATTATTCCTATGTCACATCAGTACGGCTGGAACTCATCAACTGCTGGCTTAGTTCAATCGTCGTTCTTTTGGGGTTACGCTTTGAGTCAACTACCTGGGGGATGGCTGGCAAAACTGATTGGCGGAAGGTTTGTTTGGGGTAACAAAAGCCTCCTGTACATATATGAATACAAAGTTATGTTCGATTTTGCATACACAAAGATTTTTCACATCTTATAGGTATGGTTCTTCTCGGTGGTGCGGGTGCTGCTGAGATGGGCATCGTCCCTGTTAAAATTATATGTGATGCTGATAGCTATTTCTTCCTCTGCTGTCCATCTTGTTGGGATATCTAACTAAAAGTTTCCGTCCATATCATGGAAAGGCTTATGCACTAAATATAGTAGGTAGGCAAAATGCAAAAGAGCAGTATGAGCTATGAGGTGCTAAATGCTATAATGTGATTTGTGAGCTGTACATATTATATTTGTTTTTACCTGTTTCTCGGTTGCAGATTGGTTATGTTATCGCTCCTAACTAAAATTTTCAGTTGAATTCTTAGCCACAAGAATTTGAAGGCAACAGCCGACAGTAGATTGATTCAAAGAAACATATAAGACTACTTTAGAAATTTCAAACTTTAGGACCTTCAGTGCCTCTTGCATAACTCAAAGGACTTTCCTGTAATTTGATCCTATGTTCTTTCTCAACTTATTTTACTCATACTATGCATATTATCCATTTATCTATTATCATATTGCAATAATTAAGTGTTGTTATCTCATATGCTAATTGTAGGAGAGTGCTTAAGGTCGGTGTTCTCGCATGGTCTTTGTCCACTGCTATTATTCCTGCTGTAGCAGGATTTATGCCAGGACTTGTGCTGTCAAGGATTCTGGTATACCTCTACTCACTAATTAGTCTCTAGAAACTTGTTGTTCAGAGATGCTGTGGTACATTATTCTGCTCCTGTGTTGCTTAAAAATTTTCTAACATGTTTTGTACAGTAGTTTCGCATTTGTCTTAACAACACGTATCCTTATAAAAGCATGCCTTGATCCGAGAGTGATGGTTGTTATTTGGATCAACGTTTCTATATATTTTGAGCAGAACCTGGTCCTGCAATTTAGCAGAAATTGGGTTTTATACGAAAAAACCATTTTGTTTACATGTGGATTGCTATATTATTTAACTATGCAGATTTCCAGGTGGCATATGTGCTAGATTCAGGTATAAAAACGTGGTGTGGTGCAAATCTAAATGCACCTTCACCCTACCAAATAAAACATCCTATGCAATATTGCAATACCTATATATCAACTTTGGCTTTGGAGCATTCACACTTATCTTTTCTTCTTCTTACTCTAAGCCTTTTGTCCCAAGCAAGTTGGGGTAGGTTAGAGATGAAACCCAATAAAAAATTCATAAACCAAAAGATAATAAAAGAAAATGACTTGAAAAGAAAATTATGGTTCGGGCACGTGGATCGCTAATTTCCACGCGGTCCTATTTAGAGACAAATCTTTAGATACATTCTAATCTTTTAAGTCTCTTTTTACTGCCTCCTCCCATGTCAATTTTGGTCGCCCCCTGCCCCTCCTGCATTCACACGTGTGGCAATATCTAGTTTTTTGTCACATCTTCATGTCAGTACAATGGGTGTTAAGACTTTACTGTCTTTATTATCTTTGCATGTTATTCTTTTTTAACTGTGTTGCTACGCTAGGTAGGCATTGGAGAAGGTGTCTCACCATCAGCCGCTACAGATTTAATTGCGAGGTAAAACTAAATATACCTTTTCCTTAGAAGCACTTCTACCATTTTCATCTGCTTAATGCTAATTTGGTTCTCATGTGGACATATTGTTCATAGATCAAACATATTAAACTTCAGTAGCATGATTCTCATAGACTTGCATAATTAACTGCTATGGCTGCACATACAGGACCATTCCTCTTCAAGAAAGATCAAGAGCAGTTGCTTTTGTTTTTGGTGGTTTAAGCTTTGGAAGTGTCTTAGGGTATGTGTTTTCAGGTATTTTCGTAGGTAAATGTGTACATATTTGTGCAACTTTCACTGTTTCACATTCTATCATTTATATAATGGAATCCACTGAGGGTCTGATGACTATATGCTGATGCATGTAAATGTTGAACTCAGAAGAAATTGGATTTTCCATCTACATTTTTGGGTCTAAGCAGAAGTTTGCATCTTTTCGGAAATCCTGATATCTATTGGACCTTAGTAACCTGATGTAAATGTTGTTTGTCTCTGAAACAACATTGCATTGCATTTTGACTGTAATGCAACTTAAGTAATGGAGATAATGTTACGTGATAGTTAATTCCTGGTCTACTTTCTAATATTACAGACTTCTGTTCGCCCCTCCCATTATTCAGAACCTTGGCTGGGAGTCTGTCTTTTACATATTTGGTCTTCTCGGAATTATTTGGTAAGCAAACATTTCTAAGAAGCAGGTAACAGATTATTTCTTCTGGCTTAGCTTTATTTTATGTTTTTGTCCACACTCAACAGGTGTCTAGGGTTTGAATCTATAAAAGAACTACAGTCAGATGACAATGAAGACACATTAAGTAAGTGCACATCTATCTTTATGAGTCTCAACCACCATGACAGAAACTCTCTGTTGGTATTCACAATGAATGTTACTTCTAATCATATCTGTTTTTTAGTTTTTATCTGTTTATGGAAGAAAATGAACTATGGCCTGCAGGTTTAGCTGAAGGAATCATAGTGTAGCCTTAAATGATATTTGTGTGTGGATACTTAGTTTCTTTCATGTGGACACATGACATATCTAGTGCAAATCATAGCTTAGTGCAGTTATGCAAACCATCTTGGTTTGAGCACTGAAGCAACCTTAACATTCTTTAGAAAAGAGAGGAGGGGAGCAAATAGTCACCCATGTAGTCTAGTAAGTAATAACTATTAAAATGTTGAATGAAAACTCAATTTTTATTGGAAGGAGCAAAATTTGATCACTGTGAATGCTAACACACGTCTATGCAGAAAATTATCCTTTTTATGATATTATCCAACATAAACCGAGTTTGAATTTGATTTCAATTGTTCAGTAAATTACATCAAAGACTACCTACTCAAATAACTTCGGTAATTTTTTTTCGAGGAAACTGACAGGACATTTTTTTCCGGTAATTTTCAGTAATTTCAAGTTGATTTGATGTACTAACTAATGGTTTGCATGATTACACCTTTAGTGTGGTTTGCACTAGGTTTATCCCATGCTCGGTATTGAGTACTCTTTGAGCTTAGCTGTATCTGTTGGCTAAAAATATTTGTCCATTATGACCTTATGGTTTCTGTGCAATTAGTTCAAAACTTCAAATAACCAATTCAAACACCTGAAAAGTTTCATCTACTTTGCAGATTTTAGACAGACTTCTGCTGGATCCAATGGTCTTATCTCGTCACCCATGTCTTCAAAATCATCGGACTCGTCGTTGGAAGAGATGAAAAATTCACTAAAGGTTGTTTTCTAGCAGTCGAAAAATAGCTATTGGCCTTGCTTAACCTCTTGTCAGAACGTAGAAGATATGTTGAGGGATCAAATTAAATGTGTTTACAACTCGTGACATTGATAAAAAAAAGTTTCAAAATCAAGACAAAACAACTAATGTGATCTAGTTTCTTTTGTTTGTAAGATACACCAAGCAGACTAACAACTATATCAAATGGTCTGAGAAAATTTTCAGTCCATTGGCAAGAAATGTGTTTGTTTGTTGCTAGAGTTCAGTCCATTGGCAAGAAATGTGTTTGTTTGTTGCTAGAGCGTTTCAAATTGTGAAGTTCTTGCTTGCTATCGTAGAAGTGTCAAGAGTCCTCTCAAGCAGTTAGATTATGTGCAATATATTTTGAACTATTGTTAGTGTAGGTTTTGTGAGAGCCTCTGCCATTTAATTTGTTTGAATGAAATTTTATATTAGTGTCTTTCTTCGCGAGAGGAAGACAAGAGATTTCAACCAAGTTAAATGCATCAAGAACGAGGCAAATCAACTTCTAGTGAAAGACGAGGAGATCAAGAACAGATGGAGAGATTACTTTGACGAACTGTTCAACGGTGGGAATGAAAGTACTATGCTTGAGTTGGACGACTCCTTTGATGACACCAACATGCGCTTTGTGCGGAGGATCTAAGAGTTCAAGGTAAAGGAGGCCCTAAAAAGGATGAAAGGAGGCAAGGTGTTGGGCCCTGATGATATCCCTATTGAGGTGTGGAGATACCTTGAAAACATGACAGTAGTATGGCTAATTAAGCTATTCAATCGTATCTTTCGGTCAAACAAGATGCTCGAAGAGTGGAGAAAAAGTATATTAGTACCTATCTTCAAGAATAAATGAGACATTCAAAACTGTACTAATTACCAAGGAATTAAGCTTATGAGTCATACTATGAAGCTATGGGAGAGAGTGATTGAGCATCGATTAAGAACATTGATGAACGCCACAAAAAAATCAATTTGGTTTTATGCTCGGGAGATTGACCATGGAGGTGATTTTCTTGCTACATCAGCTTATGGAGAGATATAGGGAGCAGAAGAAGGATTTACATTCGGTATTCATTGACTTGGAGAAGGCGTATGACAAAATATCAAAGGCAATCATGTGGTGGGCGCTGGAAAAACATAAAGTCCCAACAAAGTACGTTACCCTCATCGAGGATATGTACGATAACGTTGTGACAAGTGTTCAAACTTGTGATAGTGAGATCGATGCCTTCCCAATTAAGATAAGACTACATCAATGGTCAGCCTTGAGCCCATACCTTTTTGTCTTAGTGATGGATGAGGTCATGAGGAATATACAAGAAGAAATTCGTTGGTGTATGCTCTTTGCTGATGATGTGGTGTTAGTAGACGAGAGTAGGATGGGTGTCAATAGGAAATTAGAGCTGTGGAGACAGGCTTTAAAATTGAAAACCGAGTATATGAGGTGCGATTTTAGTGGTGTTAGGTGTGAAGGAGAGGTTAGTCTAGAAGGACAAATAGTGCCTAAGAAAGACGCTTTTTGATATTTGAGATCAATGCTACAAAGCAATGATGGTATTGATAAGGATGTTAGCCACAGAATCAAAACAGGGTGGATGAAACGGCAGCAAGCATCTAACATCCTTTGTGACAAAATGTTCCAAAGAAGCTAAAAGATAAGTTCTACAGGACAACGATTAGACATGCGATGTTGTATGGAGCAGAATGTTGGCCCACTAAAAGATAATACATCCTGCAGATAAGTGTCATAGAGATGCGTATGCTACGGTGGATCTGTGGGCATATAAGAAGGGATCGAATTCGAAATGAGGATATACGTGATAGGGTAGGGATGACACCAATTGAAGAGAAGCTTGTCCAATATCGACAAAGATGGTTTGGACATATCTAACGGAGGCCTCCAGAAGCACCGGTGCATAGTGGTATTCTAAGATCTATCGACAATACTAGAAGGGCAGGGGGCGACCAAAGTTGACATAGGAGGAGACAGTAAAAAGAGAATTAAAAGATTGGAATGTATTTAATGATTTGTCTCTAAATAGGACCGCGTGGAAATTAGCGATCCACGTGCCCAAACTATAATATTCTTTTTAAGCCTTTTTTCTTTTACCTTTTGGCTCATGCAATTTTTATTGGGTTTCATCTCTAGCCTACCCCAACTTGCTTGGGACAAAGGGCTTGGTTGTTGTTGTTATTGTTATTGTTGTTGTTGTCTTTCTTTACCTTGCATTCTTAATTAGTTTCTGATACACAGACTAGCCAATAGTGTTATGCTAGACTGCTAGTTATGCTGTGTAGTAATTGCCATATATCACGTGAGACTGCAAAATGTAAACGCCGATGTAGACTTCAGTATGATTGCAGATAGGTGCCCATTGTACTTGAGCGATATCAGTTTGTACAAGCGATAAACCGATAACCGATTATCAAACACATGTTTTTTTCAGATAAGGATTTTTTTTATCCGTAGCAATAAACTCTGTATTTTTTAACTTATGTGACATTTCGCGGAACTCCACATATATTGCACAAGCTATCACAAAACTTCAACATTTAAGAAACAGTTTCACAAAACTCCACATTTAAGGTCACAATGTATCACAAAACCCTACATTTTATATTTTTTTTGTTAATTTGACTGGTAGAGCCCACCTGTCAGTGTCTTGTTACTCTCATCTAGATGTAACCGAGTGCCACGACTTCTGCCATGGTTGCATCCAATGTGGCTAGGGTTCTCGAGGTGGGCAGTCCTTGCTCGATTGGCCCATGTGCTACCACCTCTTTTTTTTTCTTTTTCTTTTTTGCTATCTCATGTGCTGCCTGCCCACGTGGAAAACCCTAGCAACGTTGGATGCTAAGGTGGCAGCGGCGGTGGCACTCTGTTACACCTAGATGAGAGCAATGAGATACTGACAGGCGGGGCCCTACTAGTCAGACTGACGGTAAAATCTAAAATGTGGAGTTTTTCGATACATTATAACCTTAAATTTGGATTGTTTGCGATACATTGTAACCTTTAAATGTGGAGTTTTGTTTTGCGATAGTTTGTGCAACATATGTGGAGTTTTATGAAATTGACTCTAGAAGTAAAGTGATGAGCCTCTCTCTATTGTCAGAGTCATGTACAGTACATGTTGGCCTTTCCTCACCAGTCAACAGTTGAACACCAATGCCGTGACGTAATTCAACTACCTGTAGATGTAGTTTATAAATCCCAATAAAACATTATTATGTATAAAAATCTTGTAGTTGCTTTATTTACACACGTTTCTAATATAGCAAGTTCATCCTTTGTGTTGTAGGACGTGCCTTGGAGGGAATTTTTCAAAAGCAAGGCAGTGTGGGCAATGATATATGCTCACTTTTGTGGAAGCTGGGGGCACTATACTTGCTTGTCTTGGCTACCAACATTCTTTAGGTTTGTCACCTTGCATATTTGTCTTGTATTTTTTTTACTCAATTTATTACTTTTAGATTAACTGTCACTATTTTGTTTTAAGATTACTCTTGTTTTGATGAATAGTTCATAATGAGTTGGACACACCCATTTCTTGTACTATTCAACTTTTGTGCTCCTATGGAGACTGAAGTGCTTGGGGTTTCATTGACAATCTTTTCAACATGTTGGGATTTTATATCACGGGAGTTTCTTGGATGTGCACGCTTCTACTACTTGTTCAGTTCAGTTTTCTGAAAGTGCATTGACTTCAATCAAGATAGGGCCAATTTTTTTTTGGAGGATTCAAAACTTCTACATTTGCCTTTTCAAAAACTTCTGGTCATGTTGAGATTGGACGTTATTAATTTACAATGTGTTGTATTGTATAGTTGCTCTTTGTGATATGTCAGTCTAATAGTATGTTTTTTGCTTGATCTAGAAATCTAGCAAAATGTTGGGAGGAATCCGATCTTTTTGTTATCTGTTCCAGCACATTATGTCAAATAGTCATAACAACTTCCTTCCATTTTTTTGATATTATTCCTACTCAATTCTTACGCAGTGAGGAGCTAAACTTGAACTTGACAGAAGCAGCATGGGTATGTACGTGCTTTCGTTTCTTAGAATTATAGGAAGACCCTTCTACTGAAAGCTTCGTATCCCTTCTCACTATGTGATCTTGGTCTGTCCTTGTTTTTCATTTACAACTTTTACTCCAGTCTCTTGTAGAGCTTATGAATTGACATATTTGCTGTAGGTCTCTATTCTGCCTCCATTGGGCTCAATGATCATTACTTCTATTGCAGCACCTTTTGCAGACAACTTGATATCAAGCGGAGTTGACACCACAAAGGTAAACATTGCCTTGAAGATAAAAAATAAATAAAAATTCTGCTTGTTCTTATTTTAGTTGATCTTCTCTCTAGGTGCCTATATAGACCCTCCTAAAGTTCATTTGTAAAGGTTGGAATATTTAAATGTGGTCACTGCCAATTGTCAGGAGTGCACACATATATGTTGTTTCATAATGGGAGCTTTCAATTCTCTTGTGTAAAATAAGGCATTTTCAGGACAATGAAAAAATTGAGTCTTAGTTGCTTAATTTATTTTGTAGGTACGGAAAATATGTCAAACAATTGCATTTCTGTCACCTGCAACTTTTATGATGCTTTCCTCTGTGGATCTTGGACTGCCTCCCTGGGAAATCGTTGCTTTTCTTACAAGTGGATTGGCACTCTCCAGCTTCGCATTGTCAGGTCATGTTGTTAAGCTTGCCATTAAGTTTACATTTTTGCCATTTTTCCAAGGTTCAAATCTAAATGTTGTGGTTGACAAACAGGGCTTTATTGCACCCATCAAGATATATCTCGTGAGCATGCAAGCATTCTCCTGGTAAGGCATGAAGTTTCTATCTGTCTTCTTGAATTTTCTTCATGTGTCTTCTCAAAAAGTAATGGAAAAAAGAAAGTTCCTTTGTGTGATTGCTTAAAGGATGTCAGACACTGTATACTCATCATGACCCCCTTTTTTATCCCTTCCTTTTGTTTGTAGTGGATATTGGCTGCAATTTCTGTTAGACTATTACTATATGGACCTGTTTCAAACTAAATCTTAAAAAATTCCAAATAAATACTCCCCATCCAAACACCTTCGTAGTCTTTTCTTTCTGGTAGTCTCAGTGCCTCTCTCTATCCAGAGTTGGTAAAGAAGAGTATATTTTGTAGTTAGTGTGAAAACAATATGTACTTGTACCTTTTATAGCTATTACCATAAATGGTAGTTATTGACTTGATGCCATTGCGTTTCAGGGCATCACAAACACCGTAGGCGCTGTACCTGGAATTGTTGGCGTTGCACTAACAGGCTATCTTGTTGATACAACTCATTCTTGGAGTGTATGCTGCCAATATCATAATCTAATCTGTTTTCTAATCCCATATTTTCCATCATGGATCGTTCTAACTCCCCATTATTGTGTCTTCGATGTGCAGATATCACTCTTTGCACCTTCAATCTTCTTTTACTTAACTGGTACTGCTGTCTGGTTAGCATTTGCCAGCAGTGAGCCCCAGAAATTTTCCAAGTCGGACTCGAAGTCATGACACAGAGAGTAATTAGTAGTTACACACAGTTGCCGCTACCTAGAAAGGATCGTTCAGAAGGAAACATCATCAGAGTTTAGCTCGCCCTGCCCAGCAGATATGGAGCTCCTGGGCGCTGAATTAATAGATTTGTCAGTGGCCGGGAAGAGACTGATATGAAAAAGTAGACTGTAAATGTACATGCCGCATGTGCATTTTCCGCCATATATTGTGTAGGCTTTTTCTGTAGTGAATTTTCCTTCCACGTTATGACACGATTTTGGAACCGGGACTTGTGTTGTCCCATATATACTGAAACAATTATAGGAGATGTAAGTTTGTAGACAGTAATGGTGTCTTTGGCCAACAAAGAAAATGGAGTTCATTGCACAGCCATCCCTGATGCTTTTGGTATTCCTTGAAGTTTGATTGTGATTGCCATTTGACATTGCCATCCATGCAATTTTGATATTTTGTAAGTTGTACTTGGATCAAGAAAGCCAGTAGTGTCAGAAACATGCCTCAAAATCTCCCCTCGAATGCTTTTTCAATACTTAGCTCGCTAAACGCTTGCCAGGAGAGTGCTAATATGAATGCCTGATGTCATGCTTTCTTCCTTAGGTTTTAAACCCAATAATCAACTCCTAAAGCTGACAGCCTGAAAGTCCCTGAAACTCTGATTATTTCAGTTTCTAGTTTCACCAACGGCATAAACCATCAGGATTTGGAAGTCAACCCAAAAGCCAATCGGAGGTTTGAAGCACATGTGACACACTTGACGATTATGCCTGAGTAAGAAGAATTAGATTGAATGCATGACATAGTATCACAGCTCCAATAACAGAACACAGCAATGTTACGACTACAGGCACAAAGGGGAAAACACAAGATAACATCAGAGTTCAATGTTTTCCTACCCTATGAGACCCAACAACCAAACCACGAGCTACATAGGTCCCAGACCTGTTCCATCATCTAAACAGCACAACTAACAGATTGAAACAAGCCGAGAGGATGCAGGACATAGATCATTTCTTCTTCTTGGATGGTGGCTGGTCCTCATCTTCCTCCTCCTCCTCGTCATCGTCATCCTCATCATCATCCTCATCGCCGTCTTCCTCATCACCATCGTCATCATCACCGTCTTCATCATCACTCCCTCCTTCACCACCATTCGCCTCAGGGTCGTCATCGTCGTCGTCATCCTCACCCCCTTCATCGCCTGAGAACTCCTCCTCAGCATCAGCATCGTCGTCATCACCACCTTCATCATCCTCATCTTCATCATCGTCGTCGTCATCGTCATCCGACCCGCCAGCATCCTTGTTCTCAGGAACAGTTTTCAGGTTTGATTCTGCCAAGTTGCCTTTAAATATTGCACCATGCAAACCAGTCAGAAACAGAAAACATTAAATTACGCGGAAGCCATATAAAATGAGATAAAAGGAATTTACTTGAAAATTTCTTGCTGGTCTTCATTAAATATATCCACTCCACTGTTTACAGCTTCCATCTAAGAAAGATTACAGTCGCATCAACAAAGGCAAATAGGTAAATAATAACAAGGAAATCGTTATTCCTATGTAACAAACAGTAAAATCTCGAATGATTCAATAAAATAAAATGTCTATATAAAGCTTATTCAACCGTAAGCCAGAATTAATGCAACGTAGATCAATAAGCAATCTGTTACTATACTGAACAATTACACGATCACAATTATTATTGACATAGATACAACATTTAGTTCAACAGCCACAGTACAAAAGTTTACATTAAATTGGTTCAGGGGGCTTCCGTAATAGCTGCTTCTCCACAGTTCCAGCCTAAACTTTCCTCTATTACAACACGGTTCTGATGGAATTAAATCCACTACCAGACAAAGCCAGGATTGGACAAATTAAGTATTTTGAGGACTCAGAACCTAACGTGTTTCCATATGGTACTCGTTTAGTCACCCGCGCACAATGATCATTAGAAAAATAACAGTAACTATTATTTGTTCAGTTACCCACCTATTTTAGAACTAGTAGGTAGGTATAAAAAGGATTGCACATCTCTAACAAGCATGGCTAACCAAACCGTCCATAACAAGAAATTAGCATATGGTGTCCCAATGTCACTTGGAAATTAGCATTTGCGCCTTGTGATGAGACACAAATGGTCCAGGTGCTGAAATTATTTCAGGTAATCATGTTCTATGACTAGCATAACCCATGTCACATTTCTCCTCTGTTTGGCATTGTACTTCCAGACAAACCTTCCCTAATTCAACTACTCAGATCTGCCTAGATCTATTCGCAGTTAATAACCCAGGCAACAGAACAGTCATTGTTTCCCCACGGACAAAATCCAAAATTGTCTAAACAGCAGAGGTCATGAGTATATATCTCCAGATCTGTAGACTAACTTATGCAGATTTTTTTGGTCAAACCCTCCAGAAACAAAAAATACACCATGCCTAAGAATCACAAGCTTATCCAATTCAGCAAGCATATCTACCCAATCCAGCAATCGTAATACATAACAATAACATGTAAAGCAGCACAGAAACGGATAACAGAAGCACCACTACCGAAACCAAACACTCACCGCGAGAGCGAGCAGAGCAAGCCACCTCTGCGCGGCTGCGGCAGCAGCGACGGCCACCACGGCCGCCGGCGACACCCCGACGGCAGCTGCCCTCTCGGTCCCACGCGCCACCGCCGCCATCTCTGCACCAAAACCAAAACAAAAACTAAAACCGGTAAAAATCCAATCTTTTCGTCAAGAAACGAGGATTCCGGCGCAGAAACGGCCAAATCTGAGCTCGGAACCCATGGAAGGACGCGGCAGAAGCAAACCCTACCTCTGTTACTGCGTCCGCGAGGAGGAGGGGATAGAGATGCGGGCGGGCGTGCGCGTGGAAGGAGCGGGTTTCTTGGGACGGAGGCTTTAATAGGGGGAGGTGACGCGAGGGTCCGGGGGGAGGCGGGGGGTTAGGGTTTTGGGCTCGGCGCGGCGGTGGGTGGGATGGGGGCGCGCCGTGGTCTAGGGTTTTGGTGCGATGTGTGGTTGACGAGTGGGCCCGGGAGGGAGGTGACAGCGGCGATCGATTCAAAAGACGGCGAGTCTCGTGATTCGTGCAGGTCTTCCCAGTGAAGGCGACCCCAGTGGATTGACTGTTTTTTGTCCTTGGAGTTTAGCTGGGCTGCACGCGGGGCCCATCTGGCAGTTCAGAGTAGTTGTCCAGGTTAATAGTTGTTCTAATGGGCATCAAGTGCATGCCCCGTGTTTCCTCGAGCTCGAGCCGATGTATCAGTAATAGTGCTATGTGACAAAATTAACACATACTGATATAATATCAATGAAGATGTCACAATGAAGTCGTATTTTAAAAAGTAAAAATATAATACTTCCTCCTCCGGCTCAAAATGTAAAGCGTCTATGCATCCCAAGATTTATAATTAAACCTATAACATTTTAGTTATGTGATATAAAAGTGATATTATTAGATTCGATATTATTAGATTCGTTTTTAAAAGTATTTTTAATGATTCACTTTTATATCACATAACTAACACATTATAGATGTAATTATCAATTTTGGGATGCGTACACGTCTCATATTTTAGGACGGAGGGAGTACTACTGAAGATACCTTTGTGAAGTCGTGTTAAGAGAAGCGACGACGGTCGTAATGTGGATATATCGCATGTTATGTAATAAAGTGAAGTCACGTGAAGAAAAGGAGACGTAGCCTTGATGATGAATTTTGATTCGGTTCATATATATTATACTGGGACATATAATTAAGTAGCCCATGTCCTAGCGGCCATAAGAATCACCAACTGAGGTCATGGTTTTTCTGGTTGGACACTGCTCTAAACTCTGGAAGGGTTTATGTTGCCAACAATTTTGACGTGTATCCAATGTAAATATTTTGTTTAAATAAAAAAATTGTAACTTCCATGTGATGTTTTCTTATGATACGGTGTTTATTTATTACTCTCGATTTTCACAAACTTACCTATTTTTTACTAAAATTATTCTATAAATATTTTGCAATTTCGGGTACATATTTCGCTGAACTATCTCTAACACTATACATCTTCCTCCACATGCATTGCTTCATCGCTAATCATTGTGATATTATCAAAGAGTGGTTTTGTTAAAATTTATTTAACTGTGATTATCTTGCTATACGCGATTCGATCAAAAGTGGCAAGTATTAAAAGGTTTAGTATTCCTTGCTACTTAGAAAGGTGGCAGAGCATAATACGAGTCATAAGAAAGATGGATCAGGAGTGGCGTATCATAGGCAGATCATAACAGAATGAAAGTGTATCTAGACCTTTTAAGTGGATTTTAATAATTAATTATAAAATAATTAAAGGGTGGGGACCTCTAGAATACAATAGACAATTAAAAATATAAATTACTTAAGTTAGAAAACTAAAACTATTTTTAGAATTAATAAAACAATAAAAAAATAAAGAAATACTAAAAATTCTGAGAGAGGTGTTCTAGGCATACGGTATATAAATTCACTAGTAGTAATTCTCAAGCAAGTAATAGAGGTTATGCAACATAAAAGTATCAACTACGAATTTACAAGAATTAAATGAGAAGCTAGTAATATTAGTAACAAGTAGAAACAAATTTACTCTTTGTCCAACCACTAGTTTGAGACGTACACTAAGACAGAGCTGGAATTATACTAGTAAATTTGCTAGCAAATATAAAAGAGGACCACACAATTGACTGCTCTACCCCATCCTCTGTGCTTACCAACTAATGCAATACTAAGTGCTACGCATGGCCAATTGATGACACACAATCAAGTAAAACTATTAAAGACATATAATCATAAAATTAATCAGAAGAAAATGATTGATTATGTTGAAAATAGATGGTAATCATAATAATAATCTGATGGAGCCAAAGATGAATGACCATCACACATAAATAGATAATGCTACATAGCTACTACTATACACCTCATAGCCATGACAGGCTACTCACACATCATGCATTTCATTAGAAACAAATGATTACTTATTTAATATTGAAAGTATCGATGAAACAAACCAATTTTGAAGGTTCCGATGAAGTAGATGAATTATAAGAGGGGTTTAATCTATAAAGATTTGTTGTGGGTGACGATGGATATGATGGTGGTGATGGTAGAGATGGAAATTGTGGTTGTCAATGGCCTCCGTCTTCTCTGCCCCCAACGCTTCTCTCTCCATTTCGATGCAAAGTCTTCTATATATGTAGGCGCAACTCCCAAGGGGGCAATACGGATCTATTCACAGAAGGGCAACGATGGCTAAGGTTTTGTGGGCCTAGGTGATATATCAAAATCGTAGCATGTTTCCTAAGTTTAATAATGTTTTTTCGTAGTATTTTCATTATATATTTTTATTTATTTTTTGCATTGTTTAATAAGCTGTTAGCTTACCGGATTTTTTTCTCTTATATCGTGTACATAGGAAAAACACTATAAAAATTTTAGAAAATCTAGCATTTATGGGAATGCTCTGGAGGAGGAGTGCATCGCACAAAAGGACTCAGGCAGCGGAGCCACCACGGGCCCAGACGGCAAGGCGCCACAGCAAGCTATGCCACCCTAGCCTACCACGTGGGGCTCACAGGGCTCGGCAACTGCTGCACATTCACAAATAGATCTGTTTCATCCATTGGAGTCCTCCTATGAAGGCTTTTCTATTTATATAGTTTATGAACAGAGAGGAAGTGAGGAAGTGAGGAGGAACCAAGGAGAAATAGAGAAACGCCATCGCCGTGGTCACCCATAGTTTTGCATCTCCATCATCAACACCCATAGATTAGACTCGCTGTTCATCTTCAACATGAACAATACTGAATTGGTTTTTACCTTTGTCGATGTATAGTATATGGGGGGTACCGATAAGCATACTCGTATAGCACGGATTTATACGGTATTGGGGCGATAACTCAGATCAACTTGATTCTGCAACACCGATATACCCAGGTTCAGGCCCCCCGAGTTGGGTAATAGCCCTACGTCCTACTCGGATTGGATTGATATGTGGTACGGAACACCAGTGTTTACAAGGGGAAACTGGGCGAGTAGAGAACTCGACGAGATCGGCTTACAAGGGGAACTCGATGGGTTGGGAACCCGACGAGATTGAGTCTGAGGCTGAGGGATCTCGAAGGCGGCTAGTCGACTAGGGCTTCCTGATCCAATCTAACTCATCCCCTCCTCGAGGGGTTTATGCTCCTTATATAGGTGGAATAAGGCAGTAACCTTGTCGCGAGTCCTCGTAGTATACGAGTCGGACTCCTTCTTAATGCCATATCTCAAGTCCTCGTAGTACACGAGTTGGACTCATTCCCGAAGGCATGTCAAGAGTTGTTCTCTGATCCTGATCAGGACTCATCGACTTGAGGTCTACGCCTCCTCCTAACCGAGCCTTTGGGCCACATCTTCTTACTACGGGCCTTACCGTGGATATACGGTAGTAGCACTACCCATCATCAAGCCCCCCATCAGTATGCGTGATGGAGCCGAAATTCAGACTAGGTAAATCTCAATTCGAGGTAATGCCGAGCCGGGCCGTAGAACTAGATGTGCCTAGCCTCTTTATTGTGGTCTGAACCCGTTCAGTGAAATTTACGGATGGTGATGTCATGATTACCCCCTGCTGCATAATGGGTCTGTTCGTGCACCGGGACGGATGAGTTTTCCTAGGCGTAATGCGCTGAAACATTGGGGTGGTTGCGATTCCTCGGCCGTGGTGAGCTTTCTGCGCCTCGGTCCGGGTGATTAAATAAAGTTTCATTTCTCCTCTCCATCTTCCATTCGCTTTTTGCTTCGAATTTTTCCACGGCGCCTCGTCTTCTTGTCTTCCTTTCTTCTCCCTCACGACGGTCAAAGATCCAGGTAGCTTCTGAGTTTTTGGGTGTCGGTACGCCGGTGCGCCACTTTTCCCTGACCCAATGGGTGTTTCTTCTGGCGATATGTCGACGGTGGAGCCGAGGCCGGTAGCGGAGGGGTCCATTGAAGGGGCCGCTGAGGTGGCAGCGGGCGATGCTTCGTCTGTTGTGACATCTAGGGATCCGACCCGCGGCAAGGCTCCGGTGACGGAGGTTTTGGGGACGGCTACGTCGAAGGCGCCGTCGGCCATTGGAGTGAGTTCTGCTCCGGGAATAGCTGGGTTGCCCACCTCCCGTGTCTCCTCGGAGGACCTTTCGCGCATGGTGCGCGAGGGAGAACTACCCGAGTCGGTGGCCTTCCAAGCTCCGGCTAACCAGACCCTGCCATTTTCTCAGGAGGAAGACCTGGTGGTTTTCCTCGACTTCTTCAAGTGTTGGCTCGGACTACCGATGTCCGAGTTCCTGTGGGATGTCCTGTCCTTCTTCGAGATCGAGTTGGTAAACATTCCTCCCAACTCGATATTCTTCCTTGCTGTCTTTGCACATCTGTGCGAAGCCTTCATCGGAACGACACCAGACGTCGAGTCGTTCCGGTATTTTTATACTCTCAAAGTGTCATCGGCCAGCCAAGTCTACAGCGCTTGCCGCTTCTCTCTTCGGGATGATGCCAAGGCGAGCTACATCCCTTTCTCCCCGAAGGATTCGTGGGAGAAATGGGCCTCCAACTGGGCCTTCTGCCATCGGTCACCCCACGACTCAGCAACACGATGCGAGGTTCCGGCACCGCGGGATTTGTGGAAGGACCGCCCTCGACTTACGCAGAGGACCCGGGCTGTGAAGGATCGCATCACCGAGCTTCGTTGGGATAATTTGACGGCCGTGCACATGGTTGGCGACTTCATCACCCGTCGCATCGCGCCGCTAGGAGCTCGAGGACTTCCCGGATGGACGGATGAAGTTGGCCTTCTACTGGCTGATGATGGTACGCTTCCTCGCTTTTTCCTTTGGACAACTCGAGTTGCTATTGATTTTTTTCTTTTGCGTCCTTATGCCCTTCCGTACTGTGACAGCGGAAGTCCGGAGCCGAGTTGACGATCTCTTCAAGGCCGAGTGGGGTGATGATGGCGCTCGGGCTTCGCCTTGGGAGTCCCGAGTTCATCCGGAGATCGAGTCGCTTGCCTATCGGAACGAGCTGACTAGAGCCACGATCATCTCGGTAAGCGTCTCCTTGCCGCATTCCTCTAGTCGCAACTTCGAGTCTTCAGGTGGATGATTATAACGGTACTAGCTCTTTTTGGCTCGCACTCAGCGTCCCTTCTTGGGGCCCGGCCCGTGGGAGGGCGCTGGGGTCTTCGTAGAAGAGTCGACGCACGTCGGGGCGACCCGGACCCGGAAGGCCCCATCGTCCAGGGGCAGGAAATCGTCTGCAGCGCCTAGCGGAAGGGGTCAGGCCGTTCCGGTGAGTTTTTCTCTTTATTTCTCGTGAAGTGGAGTGTCGACTTGCTTTTCTCGAGTTCTTAACTTTGGGCGCTGCTGCTGGACAGTGGTATAACCTCAAGTGGCCTTCCAGCTCCACAACTTCCCCAAGACCGGCGAAGAAGGCGGCCTTGGCTAGCTCGAGGTAGGGTTCTCCTTTGTCTTTTGCCCAAAGTCCCTTTTTCTTTTCGTTTTTGTTTGAGTTCTGAGTTCTGGATTTCTTTTAGTCTTGCTCCTGCGCCCGCCGCTTCATCATCGTGCTCCCCCTCCGAATGCCGGGAGCTCGTAGTGATCCCGGAGGTGGAGCTTAGCGGCACCGAGGGGCATTTGGGGGCGGGCGTCGGATCCTCCGGCGGCGGCCCTCTTGTGGGAGTGCCCCGAGACTTGGTGGCTTCCGCCGCTGGTGTGAGGGAACTCGAACTCGCCGGTCCTGAGGCCATTCCTGAAGTCGATGATGGCGAGTTGAAACGTCCGCTGCTCCGTAGCAAGTGCCAGACGTATATCGACTACGCCTTGACAGGGATGAGGGTGAGTGACGCCCTTCTTAGCTTCCAACTTCGTCGTTTTTGTAATGCCTTAGTCTCATTTCATTGTCTTGTGGCAGCGCGCGTCTTCTGCGGCGGCTGCCAAGGAAGAAATCCTCCTTAGCCGAATTTACGGGGGCGAAGAGGAGACCTCGCGGTTGCGAGCTGCTAACACCGATTTGATCGTCCAGCTGGCGACTGCGATTAGTCGTGCAGAGAAGGCCGAAGCTCGGGCCAAGCAGGCTGAGGAGCTCGAGACGCTGAGGGTGGCCAACACCGAGTTGAAGGAGCAGCTTGCCTCGGTCTCAGTCTGTGCCGAGACGGCTGCAGCCGCGGCCAAGTCGGCGACCGATCTTCACCAGCTCGTTAGTCGGGAGCTCGAGGGGGTGAAGAAGGATGCGGAACTCTCCCGCGAGCGGTTGCAAGCGCAGACTCGAGCTGTCATGGAGGCGTGCTCCCTTCTTGATCAGGTCATGGCAAGTCTGAAGTTTGACCGCCGTCCCGATTTCTCAAAGTTTGCTGCGGAAGACTTGCCGAAAGTCGTGGCCGAGTACCGGGCCCGCCAGAACGACTTCATTGCCTTCGTCAAGGAGGATGCATCCGTGCGGGCGAAAAGCATGGCCAATGTTGCCATATCCTATGCCTTGTCCCTGGCTAAGGACTTGGCGCCGAAGCTTCCTTCTAATCTGCTGGAGCGGGAGTTTAGTGAGTTCGTGCCCCGACAACCTGGAGCGGAGGATACGCGGAACGATGACTGGCGCGAGTCGGTGGAGAAGTTCATCGGTGAAGCTGGGTTCGAGGCGGTGGAGGACGCGCCCGCTGCTGCTGAAGATAGCGAGGGTGATTATGTCTCCGGGGCAGTGATACTGCCGGGAAGGAGGACTAGACCCGCCTCCCCTTGGTTGTATGTCTTAGTTTTTATGCTGTAAAGAACTTTAACTTACGCAATCTAGATCTCGTGGTTTTTGCCGTCTTATGCTTGATGTGAAAAACTCATTTGTTCTTCTATGTGGCCGTATTGCCGTAGGGTTGCGAAATGTACTATATATATGCCTCTGAGCCCCCCATTGTTTGTGCGAGTTTGTGCGAGTTAGCAGGAACTCAGATGAACAGTCTGAAAAAACTTCGATGTGGTAGCCCTTGACTGTTTGTGCGAGTTAGCAGGAACTCAGATGAATAGTCTGAAAAAACTTCGCTGTGGTAGATTCAATGCGTGAGTGGGTTGGTACTCGGGTCTCGGGATAGGTTGTCGTAGTCGGGGAGGTGAAACAAATTGAGAAACTCGTGCCGTGCCTGGCCCCACGCAGATGCAAGGTAGTTGTTCACCGTTGCATTTGGGAAGAGGCGAACCGAGTTAAGAAACGTCGGTTACTCGCCAATCTTCGGATAGATGCAAGGCGCAGATGCTGTCGTACCCGGGGTGTGGAGTTGAGTTGTGGAATTCGTGCTCCATCTAGCCCCCGGGCGAATGCTGGGCATGATGCCTGTGTGCCAGAGTCGGGGGAACAACCTAGAGTTGAGGAACCCATGGGGGAGCTGGCCCCTGGATGTCGTGGCAAGGCTTATGGACAGCTGACCGGACCCGGGGCAGCGAAACGGGGCGTGAACCCGTGTTCGTGCCAGCCCCCGAGTGCATACGAGGCGGTTATACGTCGACCAACCTCGAGGAGGCGGAACGAGGCGCGAACACGAGTTCGCGCGTTGCCTCGAGCTGTTGAATGCTTGTGTGCTATGGACTGGGAGGGCGAAACGAGGTATAGACTCGTGTACGTGCCAAGTCCCGAGTCATAGCGAAGCATGTTAGAGGCGTGTTGAGTATCAAAAAATTTCTTTGATGGAGGCCGAAGAGTGTAGCACTGGTATAGATATTAAGTCCGTGGAGTCACAGGTCATTCATAAGGAAGTTATCTGGGTGGAGCCCCCCGGAAAGTTATACATAGTATTTGGAGAGTTGATCGATGTTCCATGTGTTGGGTAGCACGGAGCCGTTATCCTCGAGTTTGAAAGCGCCCGGTCGCGGGTTGGCGACGATGGTATAGGGCCCTTCCCATTTGGGGGATAACTTGTTTCTGTGTTTGGTGGACTAGACCAATCGTAGGACGAGGTCACCGATTTCAAGGCGTTTGTGCTTGACGTTACGTTCATAGTAGTGGCGTAGATCTTGTTGATAATTGGCCGCTCAGGCGCACAGTCGCGCATTTCCTCGAGGAGGTTGAGATCATTGACCCGTTGAGTTGCTGCCTCATCTTCAGACTGTTGTTCTACGCGGGGAGACTTCATCCGGATTTCGCACAGGAGAACTGCCTCTGCCCCATAGACAAGAGAGAATGGGGTTGCTCCGGTTGCTCGGCTGGCCGTGGTACGAATCGCCCAAAGAACGTTGGGCAACTCGATCACCCAAGACTTGGCGTGACGTTGAAGCGTGTCGTATATGCGTTTCTTAATCCCATTGAGGACGAGGCCATTAGCGCGTTCGACTTGGCCGTTGCTTTGAGGATGAGCTATGGAAGCATAGCAGACGTTGGCACCATAAGACTCGTAGTAAGCGATGAAGTCGGCGGCTGCAAATTGTGGTCCATTGTCGGTGATAATCCGGCTGGGCACGCCAAAGCGGGTAAAAATGTTCCGCTGCCGTCGTTGTACCCGAGAGTGATTCTGCTTCGATCCATTTAGTAAATGTGTCGATGGCGACGATCAAAAACTTGTGACCACCACATCCCGGAGGGAAGGACCCGAGGAGATCCAGTCTCCAAGTCGAGAAAGGCCATGATTGTGTATTGTTTGGAGAGCTTGAGCGGGTTGTGGACTTGTCATTTGTGGAATTGGCAGGCCTCACATCTTTGGACCAAGTCTTGTCGGAAGCCTTGTCGGAACGCCTTTCCGACCAGGGTGCGATACACGGAGTGTGCACCACATAGTCCGCTATGGATCTCTTCGAGTAGTTGCTTGCCTTGTTCGGCAGGTACGCATTTCATGAGGACGCCGAGAGCTCACCTGCGGTATAGGGTACCTTCGATCATTGTGTACTGTAAAGCCTTACGTGAGATTTTTTGGCTTGCTCCTCTTCTCCTGGTTTGGCCTGGTTGAGTAGGTACTGACGTATCGGGTCCCGTCAGTCTGTGCTTTCGTCGAGTTGGGCGATGATGTCACCGACGATCCCTTTAGGGGCGTTGAGCTGAGAGGTCCCAACTTGTTCATAAGTTTCATATGGGGTAGGGGTATTGTCATCGTCTACCCGAATTTTGACGGATGGCTTGGAGAGTTGCTCGACAAAGACGCCTGCGGCGGGAGACGCTTGACTTGAATCAGTGCCAGCCAAGGCGTCGGTGATGTGGTTGTCGCGCTGCGGTATGTATTGGAATTCCAAGCCGGTGAACTTTTTCTCCCAAGTTCGTACTTTTGCTAGGTACGCGGCCATTGTTGGGCTAGTAGCTTGATAATCTTTGCTTGCTTGTCGGACGATGAGTTGCGAATCGCCCTTCACAGCTAGGTGACGGATGCCTAGAGCTGTGGCAATGCGGAGTCCGGCAAGGAGACCTTCGTATTCTGCTTCGTTGTTGGTGGCGCGGAAGTGCAGCTGTAAAGCGTACTGAAGGGTTTCTCCTGTTGGTGTGATGATGACGATCTTTGTTGTCATGGGAGCGATGCCCGTTGTTGTAGTAACGGTCCTCCCAGCGGTGATTCTCTAGGCGAGCCTCGCCGCGATCACGACGGTCGCCGTGGTTATCCCGATCTCTGTAGGCTCGATCACGGTGACTGCCGGGTGACTGCGACCTGGTTTGGTTCCTTTTTAGGGAACGTCGTGAGGTATGCTTTGTTTGAGGTGACTCTCTGTCGAGTTGATACATGGAGTTGGGGTACTGGTCGTGATTGTGCGCCTGACCTTCTGCGGAGCGTTCACGTGGCTCCCTCTTCAGATCGGTGTTGTTGGCATCTAGACCCGAGTTGATCAGAATTCTGGCTTCATTATGCGCGGTCTTGGCCACGTATTGAATGTCAGCGAGTGCCGGCTCGTGTTCCTCGTAGAGTTGTCGAGTCGCGTCATCAAAGAGATCGGATAGTGCTTGCTTTATCTGGGCGGCAAGGGCCCGCGAGTGAGCGGCCTTCTTCTCGGCTTCAGAAACCGGGGTGGCAAACGAAGAGGCGTTGACATCGGTTGGAGGTCGTGTCGCACGTGGCGTAGTGTCTGTTCCCGCCATGTAAACATGTGGAAAGTTGTAGTCGAACCTCTCTGGAGTTGGGATTGAGCGGAGGCTTGAGCCGCTTTCGGGGAAGACATCTTCGAGAATATTTGATCCTTGACTGCTGCGTGGAGAATTGTCCCGGTGGAAACTTCCTCGAACCTTGCGGCGTTGATATTGCGTAGTGGAGCAGAGATGCTTCCTGTTCATATAGTGCCTGAGGTCGGCTGGATGCAACTCGATCCGATAGCGATCGAGTTCGGTAGCAGCTTGTCGGAGCGTGATCTGGTGCTGGGTGTGCTTCGAGGCGATTGTGCTTCGTAGATCACGCGGATCAGAAGCGTACGGGTTGAAGCTTGTGCGGCCGCATGGAGTAGCGATGACTTGTAGGGCCGTAGGATGAGGTTGCTTGTTTACCTCCATGAATTGGCGTTGAGGCTGTAGAGCCCTCCCAAGAGAAGGGGCGTTGATGTAGTCGTTGTGAGATCCGAGTGACACGTCGTAGAAGTTGGCATCGTCGAAACCTGTGTACACCATCTTGTCAGAGAGTACCGCTGAAGCAGAATTAAGCTGACGTAAGGGCCCCACAGTGGGCACCAGCTGTCGATGTATAGTATACGGGGGGTACCGATAAGCATACTCGTACAACACGGATTTATACGGTATTGTGGCGATAACTCAGATCAACTTGATTCTGCAACACCGATATACCCAGGTTCAGGCCCCTCGAGTTGGGTAATAGCCCTACGTCCTGCTCGGATTGGATTGATATGTGGTACGGAACACCAGTGTTTACAAGGGGGAACTGGGCGAGTAGAGAACTCGATGAGATCGGCTTACAAGGGGAACTCGATGGGTTGGGAACCCGGCGAGATTAAGTCTGAGGCTGAGGGATCTCGAAGGCGGCTAGTCGACTAGGGCTTCCTGATCCAATCTAACTCGTACCCTCCTCGAGGGGTCTATGCTCCTTATATAGGTCGCGAGTCCTCGTAGTACACGAGTTGGACTCCTTCTTGATGCCATATCTCGAGTCCTCGTAGTACACGAGTTGGACTCCTTCCCGAAGGCATATCGAGAGTTGTTCTCCGATCCTGATCAGGACTCATCGAATTGAGGCCTACGCCTCCTCCTAATCGGGCCTTTGGGACACAACTTCTTACTGGGGGCCTAGTAGGGAACTTCACGGGACTTACCGTGGATATACGGTAGTAGCACTACCCATCATCAACCTTGGTATTTCTTCAAATTATGGAACCAATTTACCATTTATTCTTGATTTTTGCATGAACTATGAGTAGTCCCAACGAGACTACGAGGTGGGTGGTAATAGTTATGTAGTGTTCTCATGATTATTGTGATGACCATCAATCCTTGGCGTCATCATGTTATTATGATTACCACTAACTTCAGCATAATCGATTATTTACTTGAGATTAATTATTAGCATGCTACATCTTTAATAGTTGTACTTGATTGTGTATCTTGATATGGCCAAGCAAGACACTTAGCGATGCATTTGTTGGTAAGCACAGAGGATGGGGTAGAACAGTCAATCGTGTGGTCATTTCTTGTATTTCGCTAGCGAAAATATTAGTTTGTTCCAACACGAGTCCTATGAGAGATCATCTAGCCCCTAAGTGTGATTTTAGTAATTAATGATAATACCTATATATTAATGTTTTCCGCGAGATTGATATAAGGTTATATTTATAAGTGATGCATGAAGAACATTGGATGGATTTGAGAAGAATGCCATAAATCAAAGATATACATCAAGATGTCAAAACTCAAGAAGAAGATAAGGTTGACCATGATACAAGTTCAAGGAGAGATTGAAGATGGTCAACACATGAGCATAAAGAGACATGCCACTTAAGATGGTGTAAACAAGTGGTCATGGTGATGCATGAAGAGTAGTAGAGGGATTCGAGAAGAATGTCATCAAATCAAATATATGCATCAAGATCTATGAGTTAATAAGGTGAATGTCATATGGTCAAGAAATGAGAAGACGAAGGTTGACGAAGATGGAGATCAAAAATTGGATTCAAGATAGTCAAGAGTGGCTCATGTCTTAAGCAATCGTAATCAAGATATGAAGTTAGGAGTTCAAAATAAGAACACTAGTAGTGGCTTCATGTGATCAAGTGAAGGTAAAGCAATTGTGTATTGCATTATATCAACTAACCCTATGTGCTATCTCTATGTGTGAGTGTGTGTGTGAGGGTTAGGAGTCATTCATGGTCATCAAAATTGAGAAGAGCAAGTTCCAAGATGAACATCATGAGAAGATGACCTCAAGTATCGATAGTCATCAAAGTTGGGAAGAGTAAGTTCGAAGATGAACATCATGAGAAGACGACATCAAGTATCCATGGTCATCAAGATTGAGAAGAGTAAGGTTCAAGATGAGCATCATAAGAAGATATGTGCTTGGAAGATTGTGGTCCATCAAGTAAAGATAAATGTGAAAGAAAGCCTCCCGTAAGGATTATAGAGAAGCTATATGCAAGACTTCAAATAGCGACCATGACCAAGATGTTTTCGGCTTGGAGTAAGGATGGAAATCGTCATCGAGCTCAAGAGGAAAGCTGAAGGCAAAGGTATGCCTAGTTAGGGTTTTCTATTTTGCCGGTCTCTAGGTGCTTGGAGAGAGACCGAATTATGGTTAGATAGCCATACTATAGGATGATTATCAGATGATTACCCTGTTCACGTCATGTGTCAAGTGCTCAAATCTTCACATATGTTGCATATCGCCGCATTGCCTTTGTGTAAAAAGAGCTAGAGCGTTGGGTTCTAGCATGTCCAGAGATTCCGAGCAGTGAGTACTCGAAGGTTTCAAACATAGTTTGTTGTTGTGCGAGTTTGCTCTTGTGTTTGTGTTTTGGTGAGTGAGAAATCCTCTTGACCTTAGTGGTCAGAGTGATCGACCTAGGTTCAAAGACATCGGAAGATCGATTTTCGGAGTACATGGACTAGGGCAATCTTCCGAATGTGCTTTTTCTAGAGGATGCAAACCAAAATTTTCTTCTTTAGACAAATTTTTTATTGTCTATTTCCTCCGAGCATACACTGTTTGGACCCTTCTTGTATCAGAAATCTTTCTTGTTTGAATCACTCGAACTACATAATTTAGTCATTGTTTTGAATCTTGGACCCTCTAGGTCAAGTTTGTCCGGAACCTCCGGACAGTGCAAAAAATGACATAACGGCTAGAGTTTAAAGGGTGTCTAAATACGCCCTCCCACTCTGGCTGTGATTGACTCTTGCTCGCCCATTCCTTTGTTGCTACCACTTGAAATCTTCTCCTTCTCACTTATAAGTATTATTTTTTGAGAGGAAAGAAAAGATAAAGAAGAGTTAGATCTAGTTGAGCATCTAGCAAGAGTTTCTTTTGTTATTCTTGGAGGTTAGCGCTTTCTAGACGACTAGGAGTTCTTAGAGAGCACTTAAGGAAGTTGTAAATCGGCCCAAGTATTTGTGAAGATTGAAACTCGTCTACCACAAGGTGAAGAGTTAACAAGAAGAGAGGGAGGCTTCGCATCGTCTCTTGAGAGAAGAGCACATTTTAATGCAGGTTTTGGTTGTTGGACCAAATTTTCTCAACAGACATATATGACTTCTTTAAAAGTTCATACTTCAACAACAAATGATTTTGTCTTCTCGTGTGTTTATTTCTTTTCACACTCCATGTTGTTTTTGTTTTTCCGCATGTTTTGACCTTTCTTACTTGTCACATAGGTGTTAGACTTTTCATAAGGTTTTTTGAATAAAAGATAATTTTAAGATTAATTTTATTAATCCCTTATTCAACTTTCCTTGCTTTCTTATCGATTGCCTAGATTCTTTTTACAGCGAAGACATGACGCATGTCACAGTGAAACTCAGCCGAGCACGGTAGTAGAGGGCATGGAGCGGGATGACTCCGACCAACGACTCGACTTAGTAGAGTAATATTATTTTTCCCGAGTGCTGCTTTGTAAAACCGGTATCCCCGATTGCTATGTATAAACTGTTATCCAAGCTTTAAACAACTAAAGCTAGGCCGTGAGGAATTTGTCTCAAAACTATAATTTTTTTGGTTAGCCAAGTATGAGCATTTGGCTAGTGATACCAGCTAGAATGCTTTATAATATAAGACAAGTCGATTAGATGATTGATGATTGACTAGGGTCCTACTTGTGCAAACCTAATAGCGGCATAACTCTCTCTCCTACACACACGGCAAGAAAGGCTTGTACAGCGCCTTTGGGCCTCTTTCTCCAAGAATGAAGACTTATTAGATGCACTAGCGTTTTTAGATGTACTAGTATATCGGACCATTTAAAAATACTTTAAAATTTTAAGAAAATTAAAAAAATTATATTATAAAAATGATATGCATCTATCATGCCACAAAATTTCAGATCCAAATTCGATCCACAAATATGGAACAAAAAAACTAACTATGAATAGTACTAGATTTAAATATAGAGTGAATAATATCCCACTAGAAAGCTTAAGATCGAATTTTAACTTGAAATTTTATAACATAGTAGATACATACTATAAGAATGTTGATAAAAGTTTCTTTAATAACTCGTTAAATAATAAATTGAGGGCGTAGTAGTGCTAGTGCACTCCGTATGGCCCCAACTTTTCAGAAAAAGAAAAACAAAGATTCAACGTTCAAGTTACCTGTGATTGTCCTCGGGAGATACAAGTAGTACGGATCAAGTGGCAACCTTTGTTTTGTCTCATTGGTGATGTGCTACATCCTTTCTTCGAAGTTGGATAAAAATATGTCTTTCTAGTTCAGATTAGATCCTCTTTGGTGGTAGGAATTTTTGAAGAATTTTGAAGGATTCGAATTGTATAGAAACCTTTTTCTATATAGCCCTTTTGAAATAAAAAGAGCTTGTAATAATGCGACGAAGTCCCTGTACTCCTCCATCTATAGAAATCTTGGTAAGATCTCATGGAAAGTCCAAACTCTAACGAGCAATATTCTTTATAGTAACGTGTTTTTATTTTTTATTTAGGATTCAGCAAATTATAAAAACAAATATTGTAAAAATATGATCATATGTATATGCACAATAAAAATAAAATTTACATATTTGAATATCATACTATTCACTATTCAGGATGTACCACTTTATTTCATTTTGTGCAAAATACATATGTTCATATTTTTACACAAAATTTTGTAAGTGTACATGTTATATCATGACGAACATTCTTCAATTTTTTCAATAGAATTTATAACTTTCTGCAACCTGTAGAGAGTAGAGAGAACATAGGGTGCTGATTAACCCTGGATAATCCACTTTAGAGCATGTGTGGTCTCTTCTTGTTCGTTTGAATCAAACATGAAGTAGGGTATATAGAGAAACTAGTAATGAAGTCTCAACCACTCAGCATTTATCCTGCCTTGGCCAATGTCGCTTCTTTACTTATTTCCCAGATGGTATCCACCACAATTTTTTCTCGCGTTTAGTGGAATCTTCACCCTCCAGAACTCCCGCAACCCAATATCAGGTTCTCATCCACAATACAGCTTCCGGTACAATAATTCAGTAGTGAAAATTCCTTTCTTCTCTAAACTCCAGGAGAGCCCAATATTCTCCCTCTGTGATGCGAAACACGGACATTTCTTTTCTTTCTTTCAGATTTTAGTAACAACAAATTCTAAAATGTAATCATAATACAAGCCTAATTGAGTTTACAAAACAGGCGCATGTAGACAGATGCCGCAAAAGTGCAAAACAAATGGAGGACGCCACCAATCCATCCTCCAACAATGGATTACCAGCTCACAGACAAATGCAGCTCTAATCCAGTAACAAAGCACAACTTCCTGTGCATGAAGAACAAGACAGACAAAAGAAATAACTAACTTATGCAAATCGCAGAGGGCTCCAGCCCTGTGCAATGAATAGCTTCACAACCAGGAAGCAGACTCTTCGATGTATAAAAATTGCAACCGAACAAATTCATGTATCGTATCCCAAGCAGCAATAGACCTGCAGAGACATATCAAGACACCAAATTCAGTATCACAAGCATAAAAAAGGAACAATTCGGATGAGCAAATTTAAGATAACAACCGGATCTTTAAAGGATTAGTCACGAGGGTTTGGCTAAGATGGACGGAGAAATCAGTAGCTCAGAATATCGAAGCACTACTCTTATGGATTATGATTGATGAAGATAGAAACTATAAAGCATTACGTACTCCAATATGACCAGGACGATACACTGGAGAAGAGTAGTATCAGAGGATCATTCACTTCGAAATTAGTATTATAGGATCACACCGCAGAGCTTCCCCTTCGACACTATCCGAGGAACTAAGTTTATGCCCAAACTTCTATTAACCTATAACTTAGGAAGAGATTTCTCGAAACAAATGGTGCCTAAACTTATTTTAGATTGACATCTGGATGAGTTTATTTGAAAGACCTTTAGCCTATGGTTAATTATCTCTAAGCAGACCATCAGAAACTAAAAAATGGTATAGCTTGCTAGTGTTATACAGAGCTCTGTATAACAGCAAGCAATCTTTTCCATGTGAAGATCTAATAAATTGACGATATGGTATAATCTCAATTAAATGCCAAACAAGTAACTGTGGTTCTATATTTTATAGTCAAATATCTCACCTACCATACTTTATGGAGTTATAATATCCAATATGTTCAGCGCGTTTAGTTTACAGAATCATCCACACCAATCAGTGCAAGAAATTGGACTACAATGTGAATAGTCAATAGCCCAAGTCATATACATGTAAAGGTGGGTATTCCTTTTCTTTTAGAGAGACATAAAAGGTGCTACAAGAAGTGTGTTACAATGTGAATAATCAACTGTGGAAGTGTGTTTCAAGAACTACATGAATCCAGAAAGAATTGGCGTACTAAAAAACTCAAATAGCACACATTATATTTGTCACGATACAGATAAATTCGGAACTGCAATATTCATACTTGTTATAATTATACTCATGCAGCCAGCAAAAACCAGGATAAAAAGGAAGAGACATCTAACCCCCTAAAGCCAATTCAAATTTCTGATGTGCAAATGAAATAAAGTTCTTATCCAAATGAATATCTCCCAGGCGAAGTAGAGAAGCATATGGTAACTGTGCTCACCTAAAAGAGAAAATCGATGCTGATAACAATGCCCCAGAATTTAATGTGTCGGAGCAACTTCATGCATACTATATATGCTCCAGTGCAGTATGCAATTGCGGAACTCTCCGCCTAAATAATGGCTCAAGACGGAAGGATGGAACACCATGCAGCCACCGTTTAATGTCATACATTTCATTCCAGGCTTGCACAATTTCATCAATCTTGAAGCCCAAACCTAAGAAGCAAACAGGAAAATCTTAGAAACAAGTGCTCCAATCTTTTTGAGCATTCAATGGTAATTTTGAAACATTAGATTGGAAACATTCAGCATACTACACAATATAAGCATTTGCAGATCATTGTTTCACAATATTAACGACACCAAAGGCATGTTATGTACTCAACCACAGGCAACTAGTGAATGACACATGTTATGTACGAGATCAGTTTTCTGTACACATTTTTTTTTCGAAACTATCTTCAGTACTAGAAAAATCTTAAATATATAATGACAGTTGCAACAATACTAGGTGAACTTCCCTAAATATAAGTTATAATTATCAGTTTAAAGTGATCAAGAGGATCGCCAGCAAAACAAACTCAGAGTGTCTTAAAGGGTTCGCAGAGCAACTAGTAAGCATCACAATTTTTAATGATAGTTGCCTCAGGAGTCAGGAGAACACGATAAGATAGGGAATAAAAAATAAATTTCTCTCACCATCTTGGGCAGTTTCATTTGCACAGTGGTTTTTCACCAACACATCAATGTTTGTAGCTGAAGCTCCTCCAAGTTTAAACTTTTCAATAGCTGCCATCAGACAATCCTCCCACATTGAAAATCCTAACTTAAACTCCACAACTGAACGCTCATAGAGCAGCATACCCCATAAAATGTTTATCTGAGACCTCATATGGGAAGCCTGTTCAGCTGCATCATCAGTGGATACATCTTTCATATACTCCTCCAAGCCCATCTTCTCTAGCACAACATTCTCCTGGCTAGGTTTGGATCGATTTTTGAGGCGCTGTTCTTCCATTTCCTCCCACATTTCTGTACCCTTCTCCATGTTATCCTCAGCTTTATTGAAGAGCTCCAAGACTTCAGACGAAGGCCATGTGTCCAGATCTGCGTTACTACCGATTGCATAATACCATGACAGCTTTGCTTGCTCAAACTGTTGGTGAGCAAGTGCAAGAAAACCTTCAAAAAAGTCTGGCTTGGCCCTTACAGATTCTTCATATGTCCTCCCAGCCTTATTGTACTCTTCCTTTGCCCACTCATACGCTTCCTTAACTTGCTCAAGCACTAATTCCCTTGGAGAGTCTTCTGATAATAGCAGCCTCTTCCTAGCGCGAGACATATGAACATTACCCCAGTGGAAAAATGCAATCGCTGCCATCTCCTGGAAGTTTCCCTCAGCAAGCTGAAACACCTCCTGGGCTTCGTCAGTTGTAATCGTGTCTTCAATGGCCTCGGTATACAGCTTCATACTAACCTCGTGGAGGTCCAAATACTCATCAGAGCTGACCCCGACATGGTTCTTGAAAAGCCGGGCAAATTGCACGATCCAATCATCAATACAAGTCACCGTGCTCCTTTCTTCATCCTGCCTGTTGCTTCTGGTACTTCCATTATCCGAAGTGGTGTTCATATTTCTCTCCAATGGCCCGCTATTGACATCCTCAAGGTAAGGCTCATGCTCCGGGTTGGACTCGGTGACATACAGCCGAAGTGAGCTCCCTTGCTCAGCCAACTCCTCAGCCCATTTGAGCTCATCCTGGTTGGTGATTGTGACAAGGTCACCCTCCTTGTCCTTGTACTTGACAAGAACAGCCTTCAGCCCAGGGAATTTGCTCCGGACAGCCTCGCGCAGCTGTGCCATGCTGCAGCTCGCCGGCACCTGAGCCCACCGTATGTCCTCACCAAAGACAAGCTTCACCTGCCGCGGCGGTTCCTCAGCCTCCTTAACGTCTTCCCCAGCCTTCTCCTCCCCCTCCTCCTCCACAGCCGCGGCAGCGGCCTTGGCCGCGGCCTTCCGGCCCTTCTTCTTGCGCGGCTTCTGCTTGGGCGCAGCAGCAACTACCTCCTCCGGCGTGGGCATGACCGCCTTGTCGTCCAACACAATCCCCTTCTCCGCCATGGTCTTGTTGACTCTGTCGGCCACATCGAGCGCGGTGAGGTTGTTGGGCTCGGCGGCGAGCACCTTGTTGACATCCCTGGCGGCGAGGTCGAGCCTCCCGAGCGCCTCGAAGCAGCGCGCCCGCTTGAGAAACGCCTTGCTGTACTTGGGCGAGGCCTCGAGCGCGACGTTGCACTCGTTGATGGCGCGGTAGTGGTCGGGGGGGCTCATCTGCATGTAGCAGGCGGCGAGGTTGCTGTGGAGGTAGGCGACGTCCGGGTGCGCCGCCGGGAGCAGCTTGATGGCCTTCTCGTAGTTGAGGAGCGCGCGCTCGTAGTCCCGGCGCTGGAAGAGCTTGTTGCCTTCCTCCTTGAGCTCCTGCGCCATGTCGGTGAAGATGGTCTCGTCGCCGTCGAGGACCTTGGAGCCGGACCGCTCGAGCGCCGCCGGCTTGCCGCCGCCGTGCTCCCCTGCCTTCCCGCCGCCGCCGCCGCCGCCGGAGGAGCCTCTCTTTTTCTTCAGCGACGGCTTGCCCATCTCAATTCGACTCTTCTCGGCCAAATCTGTCACCATCCTCTTTTCCCCTTAAAAACCACAGAAGGTCCGCCTCGAATTCTCAGATATACGAATTTCCTTCTCCAATCCAGTGGAACCGAGGCGGAATTAGATTAAAAATCCCGCCTTTCCCCGAGCAAACCCTTCTGTCCACACCGACTCAAAACAAGAATTGGAAGCCCCGGCTCAAACCCCAAGGAATCCCCAAGAAGGCAGGAGGAAGGAAGACAAAAGGAAGAAACTTAAGTCAAAGCTTGGAAGACAGTAACGGAATGAATGAAACACGGCAGCAGGTGGTCGGAACAGGGAAGGGAATAATTTCTGGGAGCGGATGCGTGGAGCTAGAGAAAAAAAAACCGGAGGCGCAACTTGCTGGCTGCCGCTGCGGCGTTCTCCTTTTTCTTTAAGGCAATCAAATCAAAGCGCAGATGAAGGGGGGGCAAGCAAATATTCCCCTTCTCGTAGCTAAGGCAGAGCTGAACGGGTGCTGCTCGAGCAAAGCAGAGGAAATAAAAGACTAATATTTTCCGTTGTGTGTGTGTGTGTGTGGGGTGGGGTTCGGGGGACGCGGCTTCGGTGACTTGCCAGAGGCAAGTCACCGAGCGACTTAGCCTCCTCATCCAACCGTCCAATCTCAGATCCAACGGTCCAGATTCTCTCCCGATTTTTTTAAATCACGAAAAAGTTTCAAAAAAATCTGAAAAAATTCATACCGATTTACAATGGAATGAAGTATACACTGGTAAATTCCAACCTAACATTCTATTATCATCAATGCCGTGACACCCACCTCTCACCTCTCCTCCTCCTTTTAGTTCGGGACCTTGCGGCCTCTGGTGTATTCGTTCTTAACCAAAGCTACGCCCTAACGGCAGCCTCCTAGGTGAAGAAGATATTCTCGTCCCAAGTCGCTATGACTGGCATTGATAATTCAATGAGCAATACACGTAAGAACCAAACTTTTACACAGAACAGTAAAACAGATAACATGCTAATAGCAAGCTCATAAGTCGATGAATATACTAGATTTTTTTTTATCTTCCTTGCCTTCGATTCTGTACCAGCCGCAATTGTCATAACACGTTATGAGGTCCACAAACGTGACCGGGCTGCGACCAAACACGGGCCTATCACAGGCCCGCATAGATACTGCGATAGCAACCTATCTTGGGCTGATTTAACGGGCTGGCCCACTATCACGAGGGAGCCTATTACCACACCACGCCGTCGTTAACTGCCCGTGACGTGCCGCCACCAATCAGCGCACGCCACGTCACGCACCCCCACTCTCCCCGACGCGCGGTCCCCAGCACGACTTACTCCTCCCTTCTCTCTCCCCCCGCAATCGCAGAAGAGAGAGAGAGAGAGAGAGAGAGAGCTCTGAACTCGCCGGCGCCGCCGCGGAGCAGCAGCAGCAGCGGGACCCGGGCAATCTCGGCGACCGTGGAGGGGAGAGGCCGCAAGGATGCACTCGTTCGGGCACCGCGCGAACGCGGTGGCGACGTTTGCGGTGACGATACTGGCCGCGATGTGCTTCGTCGCATCCTTCTCCGACAGCTTCAACTCCCCCTCCCCCACCGCCTCCGTCAAGGTAACTTAACCGCCCCGCCCTCTCTCTCTAAACCCCTCTTCGCATCCCCCGCCCGGGTCCTCGATCTCGCTCGCGGATTCGTCTGCTGTGCTCACGCGATCTCTGTGTGTGTGTTTTGAACTTGCGCAGATCTTGAACATAAACTGGTTCCAGAAAGAGGCCAACGCCAACGACGAGGTGATCTCTCCCTACCCTTTCGTTTTGAATTCTCGCGTAAAATCTCTATAAATTTGTGAAGACAACACGAGATTTCCTTCCGCGGGATGTCGTGAACTCTTACGATCCTTTGTTCTATGATGATCCGTTTAGGTTAGCATGACGCTGAACATCTCGGCCGACCTTTCGTCGCTGTTCACGTGGAACACAAAACAGGTAATGTTTATTGCTGGTGCCTTATCCCCTTTTAACACAATGTTCACTTTTTTTTAGATTATTTACTAAATCAAATAAGGATGATAGCTATTCTTGAAAGGATGGTGTTAGCTTAAGGTAGAAGGCATATCTTTTCCCTACAAGAAAACATGGTAAGATAGTGATAGAAGGTTGAAGACTTGAAGTTAGTTTATGACCACAGTGAAATAGGCTATACTGATATGGCGAAAAGGATGGCAAGTCCTCCACAGCATGAGATGCAGTATCTCTTTAGTGGGTGAAGTGAAATGAAAATGTGCACCTCTATGATTTGGAGGACTGTAATTTATAGCTATTCTTGGATGTTGCAGAATGATCTTGTGGCAGTGGCAAGTAGAAAGGTTAATTATTGCCTATAAATTCGAATGTTAATTTTTATGTTTTATGATGTTACCATGCAACTGAAGTTCGAATTCCCCAGATCTCTTAATTTTGAGCTAAACTTGAGTATTTTCTCCTGCTTCCAATATGCTTAATGACTTAATGTTACTTCTATTGGATGGTTGTAGGTGTTTGTTTTTGTGGCAGCTGAGTATAAGACTCCACAAAATGCCTTGAATCAAGTAAGTTTATCAATGATTATTCTTTTACTGGTAGTGTTTTTTTTTCAAATATGTCCCATGTTTATATGCCTTTCTTCTGTATGAAAAAAATGTTGTCAATAATATTTTGAACATCACTTTCTGTAGGAGAGAGATAATATAATTTGTGATGCATTGTACCTCTCATGCCTGACATATTCTATTTTAAGATTGTATACCTGAACTATAGTGCCTTGACGAAAGTGGCAAGTCCTGCTGAACAAAACCTGCCCACCCGCAATAAAACCAAAATATGCTATGCTATGCATTAGTTTCTCACATGATCCTGTGGGCCAGTATGTATGCTTACATGATTACTACAAACCTGCAACAACTGGGTAGTTATGGCGCAAACCTTCTTTGTCTTCTCTTCAACATTGAGTGGGAGCATAGGCAGATGCATATGTCTGATGATTTTTGAAACTGAGATTAACTTGCTGTAGCATTACACTAAATGCGTGCTGCTTTGTTTAATTACAATTTGGATTATAGGAGAGGTCCAAATTGTAGTTAAGGGGGCCGGTTTAGTTTCCCCTCCGCTGATCTACCACTTCGCAAGGCATAAATGTTTGTATTATGGGATCAACTTTCAATTTTGAGCCTAGTTACTGCTAAGCAGCTGGTAGTGGTTATCACCCAGTTCACAAAAACTCAAATGATGGGGTTACTCAAAACTCAAATCGATCAAATTCAGCTAAAATTTAGCTCATTTTCTATCCACTTCTATCATCAATTCTGATGTTTCATTTTGAAGAGTTGCATTATATGCTGTCATAATGTGATAAAATAAACTGTCTAAACTCAGCCTGAAATCACTTCTAACTCATCATAAATGATATAGACTAAGATAAGCAGTTTTACATGCACTGCTGGTTTGGCTTTTGATTGCACCGCTGATTTTCCATTTCCTTCTCGATTTTGAAACCCTTGATGAACTAAAATTGAAACGCATATTTGTTTGAATTACGAACTATGAAGATACTGAAGTTGGCCAAATTAATTGATATGTGTGCTATCAAGGCCAGTGAACTAAGCTTGGTCAAAATCAACAAAAGAATTTTGTAGATTGGTATCACTGAACCAAAATATAGTTCCAGATGATCTACAGAGTGCTAGCTTGATCATATCATATATGCCCTATTGCTGTTGGTTTTCTAAAATTTGGGTGGGTTGGCCCATGCTCTATATTCTTTAGTTTCATGATACGTGATATGTTTGTAACACTTGACGGAAGACCTGTTATTTTAACCTACTTGTACCAATATGATTTGATTTCCTGTATTAGTTATTGAGTGATTTTCCTTGTCTGCGTCCGTTATCTTTTGTAATTCAGATTATCCTCTTCTAATCATAATGGTAATGATTGCATTGGGTTTATATCACAGGTTTCCCTTTGGGATGGAATTATACCATCGAAGGAGCACGCCAAGTTTTTGATCCATACCACAAACAAGTACAGATTTATTGACCAGGCAAGCATGTTACCTTGATTGATGTTAATTTGATACAAATCATCTAATGTGATTATGTGACTGTGATTGTTCTTTTGCATTTCGAAGTTAAGGGATAACTTTTTAGGGAAAATCTAAGGATCCTTATGCTTGGAGTAGATCTAAGAATCTTGTTACTTGATAATTAAGAACTGTTTATTCTGAAAAACTGAATGAACAAAGACTTTCCTTTTCCGTGTATGTTGTTTGAGATAGGAAGGATACTGCAACTGGTCCTGAACCGTGTGAATCATTTTATGTATTTACATGGTTATCGATGTTTTTTACTTGACAAAAATTCTGGATCCATGTACCTCTTTGCCCCCATACTATGTTGTTTTTAAGGCACCCCATACCATTTTGACATAATGCATTGGTTGACCTGAGCAGACATTATCTATTTGGACCTGACCATTTCTTCTATCCTTAACTGCATTAATCTTGCTGGTGTAATGTACATCCAATCTTATATTGATGGCAAATTCCCCTTTTAATTCTTCGGTAACTATGCCATGTTCTGCTATTTGTTCATTGCATACCTGTCATATGTCGCAACCATTTATGCAATTATTTTATATTGCCACCCATTCTTCTTCTGAATGCACATCTGCATGGTTGGTTGACTCATGTCCCTTTTATTTCGTCGTTGCAGGGAAGCAATCTAAGAGGCAAGGATTTCAATCTGACAATGCACTGGCATATCATGCCGAAGACCGGCAAGATGTTTGCAGACAAGATAGTCATGACAGGCTACCGGCTCCCCGAGCTGTACAGATGACCGTTCCTGATCAACAGCTCGGTGGACGCTATGCTGTGCAAAGCAAGAAGGTTTAGTAGCAGTGACATGGCTGGTGCTGAGCTTTTTGTTCTAATCCTAGCGGAACATGTAAGCTTACTTATGAGCTTGTATTTTAGCTGAACCAGGCGAAACAGAGTTACATTGTTGAAAGAGACTCGGTGGAAGCAACTGTCAAGAGCCCCTTCGATACAGCACATGTGCTGCAAAGCACGTTTGGTTTCATGTTTGCTGTATCCAATCCAAGTAGTTGCAAAATTATGAAGTTTTGTAGCACCAAACATGCATTTGATTTGCCGCTTGCCATAATTTTTTTTTCATCTGACAATGCTCATTGCTTGTCTGCATTATCACGGCAGCGACACGGTCACGGTAGAAGTCGTGCAACGGCGACCATCACGACACTGGCCGTCGGCCACGAGTGGACATCATCAGGTCCTCCCACGCCGAACAAAAGTTGTCAACATTCCATGCTGCTGTAAATTCCAAGCCATCTACGCAGAATTTTCCTTATGGACAGATTGACCAACTGCTGGATCAAGAAAAAGAGAAGACCAGACCAAAAGTGATGATTAATTAACACTAGCTTTTGAACCTTTTTCTTTCCTGAACGTCACGAGTAATTCAGAGAACTCAGACTTACGCGACTGAATCTTTTTCTTTTTCTTTCAGAATCTGTCGGTTCCTGTCTGGCAACTCCCAGTCAGCCTCAGCGGCTCCATCGGTCAGTTAAGGCTAAACGCCACACTTTAATTAATTACATGCACTGTTCGGTCACTCTAGATTTTCCTGGCGACTTGACCTTGTCACTGTGATATTCAGAGATGGAGCCCGTTCCCGTTCCAGGTTGGTGTAAAAGTTTTACTTCGTTGCATCTGCTTTGCAAAGATCAATGCAGCAGAGTGCACGATGTGTTGGTCAGGTCTTGTTCCTTTTCTCCCTTTCTTCCTATGATGCGTTGGTCAACAGGTCAAAGCACGCACGCACGCACGCATGCGCGATCGAACAGCTTAGGCCATGCTGACTGTGATCGAGTTGCATGCCAGACTGAAACCGAGAGATTCAGAAGAAAAATTCAGTCGCGTCATTATCTGAATTTATCTCGATCTCCGGCCGGCGGCCGGTGTCGACGGACGTACTTGCACCTAGAGTTACCGGCCGTGCCGTGCTGCTGCATGCACTGCGGCGGCTGGCGTCGAAATTTGCTTTTGCTCGGCCACTATCTTTTCCATTATTCTTGACCCGTGTGCATGCATGCGCTAAGCCGTTTTCATCAGTATTCTACAGATTGCAGCTCCGCGCATGTTTTCAGTCAGAAGCGAAAGGACTGGTTCAGCACGAATTATTAGTCTGTAGTTTTTAGTTAATTTTCCCCCACGTATGACCAGAGATCCTTGTCTGCAGCACCATAAATGTTGGACAAATCATACACCGACATGAATTGCAGGTTTACAGATAATAATATGTACTCCTCCAGCTTCACCGCTTCAGAAACGTATTGTCAGTAACTGATCTGATTTCTTTCTAAGTCTCCACGCTAGCTTTTTGATTTAATTATTCTACAGGACTGTTAGCCAATTCTTGCTCTAAACAGTGAACACATGACCATCTTAAAACCTACGTACCGTTTTCCTTGGCTACATAATACATATAAGATGAGGGGATGAGGGGACAGGTTGGTCAAGTTTAAGAAGGAGATATGGCGATATTAGTCCTGCCGACCAGCATTTAAATTGTCTGCGCAGTTTTCTGTTCACGCGTTTCTGGGCAGGTTAGAGCGAATTAAATTCGGCTTACATCATCATAGTTGTAGAAGATTTTCCATAGACGTCCGAACTGGTATCATTTGTTCTACGGTTTAAAATATACAAAAAAGACAGCGAGACAACAGAGTTAGTTAATATAAATTTGAGAAAGGGGATGTTGGATTTTGAGCGTTTCATCGCCAGGGCGTAAGTGCACTTGTTACATACTCCCTCTGTCCACAAATATAAAGCGTGCACAAAATTTTAGGTTCAACTTTGATCAAGAATTAAATCAATATTGTTAAATTATATAATACAAAAGTGATACTATTTAAAAATATGTTTGAATATAAATCCAATGATATCATTTTTGTATCATATAATTTAATATTATTGGTTTAATTCTTGGTCAAAATTGAACCTTAAATTCCGTGCACATCTTACATTTGTGGACGGAGGGAGTAACACATATAAGATGAGGGGACAAGTTGGTCAAGTTTAAGTCGGAGATATGGCGATATTAGTGCTACTAACCAGTATCTAAACTGTCTACGCAATTTTCTGTTTACACTTTTCTGGGCAGGATAGACCGAATTAAACTTGGCTTACAACATCACAGTTGTAGAAGATTTTCCGTAGACGTCCGAACTGGTATCATGTGTTGTTTTCCTCTAAGAGTATCAAAATATACACACACAAAAAAACAGCGAGACAATATACTTAGTCAATATAAGTTTAATTCGGTCTATGGAATTTTTTTTAATGCCTTAACAAAAAAGAACCTATAAACATTGAAATATATGATTAATACGACAGGTTAGAGGCTATATTCCAGTAAGCGTAGTTAACGAATGCCATGTGACCCACTTACAGAACGCAATCTACTACAGAAACAGACAGTGCATGCAGCTATTTGGTCGCTATAGAAGTTTAAATATTTCCAATATAATCAACAAGAATGATAACCAGACCCCGATCCGCTGTTAATATATAATTTATAACCCGGAAGATTAAATATTTTATCATGCACTTCTATTTCATGTTACTTGAGGAAATGACAAATTAATCATTCAACACATGTACATCAATTATCAGTAAGCTATCAATTTTTCTGAGGAGACAAAATCAAGCTACGGATTTAATCACACTATGAGGTACAGAGTGCTAGGATATTGCAATAACACAATCACCATAAAAAGCCTTATACTAGACAATATATAATTGTTAAGCAAGGTTCCACCGACAATCTACAACAAGCAGGTTGGTGGAAAGTTTACGGTGTTGCATGCATCTGCATTGGAAAGATCAACGCAGCTGAGCGCACAATGTGTTGGTCAGGTCTTGGTCTTTTTTCCCCTCTCTTCCTCTGATGCGTTGGTCAGCATGCACGCACGCACGCATGCGAGACCGAACAGCTTAGGCCAAGCTGACTGTGATCGAGTTGCAGACCAGACTGAAACCGAGAGATTCAGAAGAAGCAAATTCAGTCGCGTCATTATCTGGATTTATCTCGATCTCCGGCCGGCGGCCGGTGTCGACGTACGTACGTGCACTTAAGAGTTACCGGCCGTGCCGTGCTGCTGCATGCACTGCGGCGGCTGGCGTCCGAATTTGCTATTGCTGGGCCACTATCTTTTCCATTATTCTTGACCCAACGGTGTGTATGCATGCGCTAAGCCGTTTTCATCAGTATTCTATAAATTGCAGCTCCGCACATGTTTTCAGTCAGAAGCGAGAGGATTGGTTCAGCGCGAATTATTGTCTGCAGTTTTTAGTTAATTTTTACCCCACGTATGAACAGAGATCCTTGTCTACAGCACCATATATGTTGGACAAATCATACACCGACATGAATTGCAGGTTTACAGAAGATAATATGTAGACCTCAGCTTCACCGCTTCAGAAACGTAATAATTTAGTAATATATACGGCTGATCGTGAGCACGCACGACAGGTGCATGAGCACGAGTTAAAAAATTTAACAAAAAAGTACGAGATGTTTAGCATGATGATAAGTTAATCTGTGGTTCTTCAAAGCGAACAGTTCAAGTATTTACAGACCTTGTTATCCAATTCAGATCGTAACGACAGGCATGGGATAAGATCTACTCCGTGAAATCGTGCTAGTCATACTCGCCACTCGAGAAAGCATCCAGTACTGCAAGTGCTCCCGATGCTCAAACCAAAAATACGAACAGTCATAGAAAAATCCGAACTTTTATGATAATAACAAAAAATCAATCTATCATGCCACAAAACAGTTAAATCTAAATCTGATCTAGATAAATTTTATTGTGGATAGTTTTCTTAGTCTATTTTGTTATCAGCTAAGCATTTATCTTTTTTGTGTCTCGATATACAAACATCGCTAATTTTGAAGTATTATAGCAGAAGCGGGTCTAGAGCAAAATTTGGTAGGGGCAGACCATTTGGACTACCAGGAACATTCACGATGTACTTAAAAATTTTAACTACATATTAGAATTTGAGTGGGTGCCTAGGACCCACTCACCTCTACATAGGTCCGCTCCTGTATTATAGAATAGTTTCAGGTCAATGTTGTTACCCTTTTGAAGATTTTTCATGACGGTTTGTATCACTCCAAGCATCGGAACATGGTAGAATCTAGAGAGTAGATTTTCTACTACTGTGCATGTGACACAGCATGCATCCTCCTTCCACCTCTCCTGAGGATATGTGCATGTATTGTGTATTTTTACTCAATAATTTCAACTACTCCATGTTATCTATTGTGTATTTTGTATAAGTTTACATAACATCAAATGTTCTGTTACCACACTTAACACTCCATGATATATGATATACATTTTCTGTTGACCCATATGGGTGATTAGTGGGTACATAATTTAAGTAAATATATGGTTTTTGTCTGATGTTTCATACATGCGAACATCGTGGTTTCTTTAGGATGTTTCGTCCTGTTTTGCATATGCTTAAATATTCAGGCATGTCATTTCACGTTTCTAAGAGTTTCACATGTGTACTCATGTTTCTCGAGTGTCACACATGTTTCACGTACTCACGAGTATAAGCTCTACTCCGTCCATGCACGAGAGGACTTGCATTTGCATGTACTGATAGATGAAAGCGATCATATAGCTAGGGCCAGTTCTAGACCTGTCAGTGTTAATTGACAGCGGATGCATCTATATTTCAAAACACCACGTGCTCCAATCAGTACAACCATCTCTCATCGACACTATATAACACAACCCTGCACCTCCTCGCCTGCACACACAATTAAAACACAAACACGCATTAGCTTTCAGCTCCTGGTCTGCCCAAGTACAGATCGATCAAGTACTTGTTCTCTAAGAACTCAAGAAATTAAGTAGAAGTTTGCTGCTGCTCAAGCTTGACTGACACATGGATAGCTTGCCAAAGCGCGACGCCAACTATGTCCCTCTAAGCCCCATCACCTTCCTGCCGCGGGCCGCCGCCGTCTACGCCGACCGCACCTCGCTCGTCTACGGCGGCACCACCTTCACCTGGCGGCAGACGCACCAGCGATGCCGCCGCCTCGCCGCCGCGCTCCAGGCGCTCAACGTCTCCAAGAACGACGTCGTGAGTGCACCTAGCAGCTTTAACAAACAAGTACTCCGATGCATGCATGCATGGCTTGATTGCGTTCTTACATTAATCGCGTGATGCGTCACTGTTTTGTTGTGTTCGTAGGTATCCGTTCTCGCGCCGAACACGCCGGCGCTGTACGAGATGCACTTCGCCGTGCCGATGGCCGGCGCGGTGCTCAACGCCATTAACACGCGCCTGGACGCGGCCGGCGTCACTGCCATCGTCGGGCACGCCGAGCCCAAGGTGCTCTTCGTGGACTACCAGTACATCCGCGTCGCCACCGAGGCGCTTAAGAGCATCATGGACGAGGCGGCTGCCGGTGGCGGCGCCGGTGCGGCCCGGACCTTGCCGCTGCTTGTCGTTATCGACGACATCGACAGGCCGACGGGCGCCCGCATCGGCAAGCTCGAGTACGAGCAGCTGGTGGCGCGGGGCGACCCGGCGCGGCACCCACCGCGCCCGGTGGAGGACGAGTGGGATGCCATCGCGCTCAACTACACCTCCGGCACGACGTCGGCGCCCAAAGGCGTCCTGTACAGCCACCGCGGCGCGTACCTGAGCACCGTCAGCCTCCTGCTCCAGTGGGGCGTCGGGCTCGAGCCCGTCTACCTGTGGTCGCTCCCCATGTTCCACTGCAACGGCTGGACCTTCACGTGGGGCGTGGCGGCGCGCGGCGGTGCCAACGTCTGCATCCGCGCGCCGGCCGCCGACGACATGTACGGCGCCATCGCCGCCCACGGCGTCACCCACATGTGCGCGGCGCCGGTGCTGTTCAACGTCCTTCTTGACGCCCTCCGAGAGCCGCTGCCCCGCACCGTGGAGGTGCTCACCGGCGGCGCGCCGCCACCGGCGTCGCTCCTCGAGCGCGTCGAGCGGCTCGGCTTCCACGTTACTCACGCCTACGGCATGACGGAGGCCACCGGGCCGGCCATGGTCTGCGAGTGGCGCGCGCAGTGGGACGCCCTGCCGCCCTCCGAGCGCGCGCGCCTCAAGGCCCGCCAGGGCGTGAGCGCGCTCTCCCTCGCCGACGCCGACGTGAAGGACCTCAGGACCATGCGGAGCGTGCCCCGGGACGGCGCCACCATTGGCGAGATCGTGCTCCGTGGCAGCAGCGTGATGAAGGGCTACCTCAAGAACCCCGGCGACACGGCGGGCGCGTTCCGCGGCGGGTGGTTCCTGACGGGTGACGTTGGCGTGGTCCACCCGGACGGGTACGTGGAGATCAAGGACCGGTCCAAGGACGTGATCATCTCCGGCGGCGAGAACATCAGCAGCGTGGAGGTGGAGGCGGCACTGTACCAGCACCCGGCGGTGCGGGAGGCGGCGGTGGTGGCCATGCCGCACCCGCACTGGGGGGAGACGCCGTGTGCGTTCGTGGCACTGAAGGGGGAGCTCGCCGGCGCCAGCGAGGTGAGCGAAGAGGAGATGGTGTCCTTCTGCCGGAGCAAGATGGCGCACTTCATGGTGCCGAGGAAGGTGGTGGTCGTGGAGGAGCTGCCCAAGAACGCGACGGGGAAGGTGCAGAAGCTCGAGCTGCGCGAGAGGGCGCGCCGGCTCAGGCTCGCGGCCCCCGACACGAGGAGACCAGGCCCGGCCCGGCCAGCCGCGTTGACCGCAGGGACTGCCAGGCTTTGACTCCTCGTTGACGTGGCCTCGACTGGAGGCACACGTGGCAGGCCCCATTGGCCTTCGGTGAATAAGAAAACAAAAGGTGATTATATGTTTTTCTTTTTAGATAATGAAAAGATGATGATACTGTTCGCACATGAACACCGTCACCGTGTCGCCCCCGCGTCGAGCGCGATACGCAGGACACGTCGCCGGGGAAGCCTCGTCGGGAGCGCGATACGCAAGACACACCGGCGAGATCTCTTGAGGACCCGAAACCCCACACGCCCGAGAGGGACTCCGTCAGGGAGTGCGGCGGCTATGGGCTGCCCTAGGTCGACCTGATCGCCCATAGAGTCTCGAGTTTCGTTGCTGTTTAACACGAAGAACAACGAAGAACGAGTAACAGAAAAACAAGGGCGAGAGAAAAATAGTAGATGAAAAGATAATAGATTGATTTGTTCGATTGTGTGTTGTTCTCAATCGGCCGTCACCCTTTACATATTTATAGGGCGGCTGGTCTTTCCGTATGAGAGCAGGACTCCTAATTCTAACTGAGTACGTACATATGATTTTCCTTTCTTTCTATCCTTGCCTTCCAAGTCTTGTGCAGTACGCCTGATCTTCGAACTATAATAGGAAACCATCTTGTATACGAGATACCCTTCCATACAAATCGGGTAACTTTTCGAATCTATGATTAGCTTGATTACCGCGATCAACCACTGCTCCTTGTTCTCCAAGTTGAGGTCTTTGGCACCGAAAAATACTTTAAAGTAGACGACGCGGTGCATTAACCCACCCGTGGCGCTGCGACATGGTTCTGCTAGAAATGACTCGGCTTGGACCACCCGGCGCGCTGAACGACTCGGCTATTCTGCGAGCACTCGACACATTGGACAACCCGAGAGCGCTGCGAGCTACTCGGCGTGTTGGACAACTCGGAAGAAGTGCGAGCTACTCGGTATTTTGATCAACTCGGGGATGCCACAAGCGACTCAGCACACTGGATAACTCGGGGACGCTGCGAGCGACTCGGCACACTGGATAACTCGGGGACGCTGCGAGCGACTCGGCACACTGGATAACTCGGGGACGCTGCGAGCGACTCGGCACACTGGATAACTCGGGGACGCTGCGAGCCACTCAGCTTGAATCACCCGTCATGTCAGACCAGTCGAGAATATTGTCAGCGATACGGGGAACAGGGTCCCCTAGACCGCTGGCAAAGGCTGAACTTGACGCCATGTCACCAAAGACGTGGGAGTCAAGAGAAGGTTCTCGGGCGCTCACCCCGAGCGTTGCATCCATTCGGCCATCAAGGGGAGCCCCGAGTCGTCCCTTAAGGATGCTTCCCGAGCACCCAAGGCAACTTGGCCCCTACTCGGGACGGCGAGTGCCTCCCAGGCAGTGGAATGGCCTAGGTCATGTGCTCGGGAGTCCCCGAACATGGGAACCCCGAGCACCCAAAGCATGTGCTTGGGAGTCCCCAAACACTGGAACCCCGAGCACCCCTCGTAGATCCTTCCCCAGTACACGTGGCCCGACAGGCGCATTAATGCCTGTCTGTGCATAGCTCCTATTCCTTCGCCTCCCCGGCCGAATCCCAAAGGTGGTCCTTCGGACCACCGACGCCGGCGTTTGTTCGCCGACAAATACTGTGGACTACTCGGCCCGCTAGATTTGCCAAGCCTTCTGTTGCACATCAACACTAATTCTAACAATTATCAACGAGCCGACTCGGTCATGAGCAATTAAATTAACTCGACCAAATTCTGCTATCAACAGATACGTGGTAAGTTGGTTAATTTGTCCGAGGTGATTTCAACAGGAACCACGTGAAAAACCGTTCGATCCTATATGTACAGATCAGGATCTGGCAATTACTACCTTTTCTCTGAAAAAGTTTTGACGTCCTTTAATTGATCCATTCATGTTTTTAATTCTTCCGTAAGGCGTGCAATGTGAATGCATGATCCCCTTCTGGACTGCGTTGAACAGATCAATAAATCCATATACTCTCTCTACGTTCTAAAATACGTGATGTTTCAAATAGTCTCTAAAATATAATTTTAACAGATATTTTATATATAAATATGTTAGTAAAAAAATTAAAAATTATAGTTATGAAATAATTTTTGTGATAAATCTAATAATATTATTTTTATTTGATCAATATCAATAATCTTTTTACATATTGATAACTAAGCTTAGAGAAGTTCGACTGTAAGCTTCGTGGAACGTTATCTATTTTAGAATTGTTTTAGAATGGAGGTAATACTATTGTCTCCTTTGAAAATTTTGTGCAGAAAATCATCCATCAAATCAGCTGGTCATCTCTCGCCGAGCTTTGGGCTTCCCGCCTGCCGCGAAGCTGGTTCAGTCGTGATCACATTTCCGCTTTCGTGTTAGATTGTAGTGTGATTGTACTCTATCCCTCCCCCCTCCACATCTCTGCTTCTCATCCATCAAGTCAGCTGGACATCTCTCACGCCAGTTTTAATGGAAATTACACTTCAGTGGGATCCTGCCCCACCGTTGCGTGTTCAAGTGCGTGTGCTCTTAGAACACGAGCCATACATTACAGAGCAACGCAGAGAGTGAACATTGTAGTTGCAGATGCACATCTGCCACTTTATGATAGATGACATCCACCTATTCATATGTATATGTACTTTTCATCATGCTTTCGAAAGGACACATATATGTACGTACTCTTCTAGTCGACGCAGCCTTTCAGTGAAGACAGCGGTCACTTCTAACTGCACCAAAAGGTCTTCGTACCAAGCAATCAAGCAACATCATTAAGAGACAATGTTTCGGAAAAGAGGTAATTGCACTCTAGGTACATAAACTTGGTACGCTGGTTCACTTCGCTATAAAAACTTAGAAAACGTACAGGCCGCTACAACAACTTGGCACGGGTGTTCACTTCGGTACAAATTGTACGAGCGTCGCCTCGGTGGAGGGCGAGACGCCAGCGTCGCCTCCACGGAGGCACTACCCCAGAAAACCCCTCCACTGACGGGCGCTTAAACCCCTCCACTGACGGGTTTAGCGCCCGTCAGTAACGTCACGTCAGTGGAAGTCTAACTTCCACTGACGGGCGGCCGACCGTCAGTAGAGGGAAGATCACCACTGACGGGCAGAGTATTCGGCCCGTCAGTGGTGGGTTTTATGGGATTTAAAAAAAAAGCCCGGCTCCAGAGCGGCGTGGCCGCCTGGACGTGCTCGTCGCCATCGCCTGAATCGGGGAGTCGAAGCCGTGGACGCCGCCGCTCCGTCCCTCCCGCGCTCGTCGCCGTCGATGGAGTCCAGGAGGTCTCGCCTCGTCGCCGCCGTGCTGGATCTGATGCTCACCATGCCCGCTGCCGTGCAGTAGCCGTCGTCGTCGCTGCCGTCGTCTCCGGAGGCCGTAGGCGGCGGATCCGGTCTCCGTGAGGCCGTAGCACGCCGCTCCTCCCGCCGCACCTCCCCGCCGTAGCTCCTCCCGCCGCTCCTCCCGCCACCGCACCTCCCGCTGCTCCCCGCCGCACGCCGCTCCTCCCGCCGCTCCTCCCGCCGCCGCACCTCCCGCTGCTCCCCGTAGCACGCCGCTCCTCTCCTCCCGCCGCACGCCGCACGCCGCTACTCCCCGCCGCAGCTCGTCCCGCCGCTGCTCCCCGCCGCAGCTCGTCCCGCCGCCGCACCCCCCGCCTGTCAGATCCACGAAGGGATCGACCAGAAATTATAAGAACTAGAGAGAATTGAGAGAAATAGATCCACGAAGCCACCTCCCGCCGCCGCTGCTCCCCGCCGCCGCTCCTCCCTCCGCCGCACCTCCTGCCGCCGCACCTCCCGCTGCACTTCCCGCCGCACCTCCCGCCGCACGCCGCTGCTCCGGCCGCACGCCGCACGCCCGCCGAGCCAACGCCCTGCCGCAGCTCGCTGAGCCGCCACGGGCCAGATCCGGCCGGATCTGGCCCGGCCGCGCCGCTAGTCGCCCGCCACCACGCCGGCTTGCCGTCTGCCACAGCACCGCCGCCGCTCCGCGGCTCCGCGCCCGCACGCCTCGGCCTCACGGACACTCGCCGCACCGCCACTTGCGCCCGCCGGCCGCGGCCTTGCGGCGGTCGGGAATGGGAAGGGGTTGGGAACGGGAAGGAGTTTTCGGGACTTAGGCAATGGGCCGCTGGCTATGGGAGTTTTCGGGACTTAGGTTTCTTCCGGTGGGTTTAAATAACCTGGGCCAAAACATCACCCACGGGCACAACGTTAGGCCCGTCAGTGGTTTTGGGTCAAAAACACTACTGACGGGCCGTAACATTGGCCCGTCAGTGGTACCTCCCACACTACTGACAGGCAGAATTTATATGCCCGTCAGTGGAAAGTTGCCCTGCCCAGGTAGCTGAGTGACATACTTCCACTGACGGGCAATAGTTTTTGCCCGTCAGTACAAGTTGTCTCTTCTGGCCTCAGGTGTATCTCTACTGACGGGTTAGGATCGCCCGTCAGTGGAGTTGAACATCACTGACGGGTTTGAGGTCGCCCGTCAGTGATGACCTTGTAGCAAAGATGTAATCTGGGGTAGTGAGGCGACGCTCGTACAATTTGTACCGAAGTGAGCGGGCGTGCCAAGTTGTTGTAGCGGCGTGGAGCGTTTTCTAAGTTTTTGTAGCGAACTGAACGCACATGCCAAGTTTATGTACCTCCGGTGCAATTACCTCTTCGGAAAAATGGCACATCTAGCACGCTGAACACGGTCAATACCGCATCTGGCCTGCCTCTCCATGCAATGGCAAAAAAATCACGGTGACACGCGTGACACCGGACACGTGGCTCGTGTCGGACTGCTCGAGAGCGACGCACGGCAGTCGGACCCGCGCGCAGCGACACGGCCAACGTCGCCTCCAGCCTGTGCGACGCACCAGTGTCGCCTCCGTGCAGTGCGACGCTGGCCAGTGTCGCCTTGGCCCAGTGCGACGCTGGCCAGTGTCTCACTCGCCGAGTGCAACGCTTCGGTGTTTTTTCTTTTTTTTTCCGCTTCCCGCTTCGCTTTTCACTTTGCAGCACCGATGAGATTATGAAAAAAAAGCTCTAGTACCTACCTTAGTTGATTTGGAGAGAAAAAACATGAGTATAAAGCACAACAAAATAATTTGGAAAAACTGTAACAAAATTTAATATTTTGATATAGCATGTATTAAACCCACCAATAATTCTTTAGAATGAGAATAACGTGATATATTGCATAGAAATAAACAAACTCACGGTAATCAGCCTCTTCCTCTCTTATGCCTTGGTGGCATGTGATCAGAGGGGAAGGTGAACTGTGACTGCGGTGTTAGGTTGGTCCGGAGATTGTAGGGCGGAGTTTGCTGACTGTCTTGCGTAACATCTGGCTGTGTAGGAATCTGGCTGTAAGGAAACTCGTCAGGTTGAAACAAATTGTCTATCCAATGATGGCGTTGAGAGTCCTCCGCCATATCGTGGGATGACGCACCTGGTAAGCAGGTCCTCCAACGAGGGACTGATACTGAATATTTGAAAGAAAACACGGGTTCTGCACAGGAAAGGCACTCTCCTCCATCAGCGAATCGAGGTGGTGTATTGTCTGCAAAAAAATAATCGTCATTAAATATGTAAGATTAAATTTAAGCAAGCAAATAGTTGGCAGGTTAAATTTAAACTTTCTACCTCTCTGGTTGCACCTCCATGAGAGCTCTGGCCCTGCGCGTACGGCGATTCCATGTCGTACTGAGCACAAAGTGATAAATTGCATACCAAAAATAATTTAAAATAATTTTAGCACTTATTTTCTTTACTGATTAGAAGATAGTACACGTACCTCTGTGCTTGAACCTCCTTGAGAAGTCTGGCCTTGCTCGTGCATCCTCAGAGGACCTGTACTAGCTCTCCTAGACGGGTCTCTCACGAGTGTCATGTTAGAGCGTATGGACGACTTGAAACGTAGGCATCAAGGTCAGGTAAACATCAGTATGACCACGGAGTACCGTATGTAGATTATATGCGGAGTATCGTTCAGTTTAGAAAGCATACCTCCCCAAGTGCGCCTCCCTCATAGCTTTGGCCCTGCTCGTGCATCCTTGGAAATCCTGTATGAGCTCTCGAAGACGAGTTCCGCATGAGCGTCGTGTCAGCTCGCATGGTCGGCTACGGATGCAAGCAGTACGGTAAAGTTAACATGAGCATGAGTAAGATAACCTCCGACGTTTAAAAAGACATACCTCTCGATCTCGACGTCCAGAAGCGGATACTAAAACCGCGGGCCTGACTTGGTCCTGCCTCACTTGGACGCACTAGGCTTGATCGTGCCTCACTTGGACGCGCGGACCTCTGCTCAGGCATGTTAAACGCTCCGCCTATTATGTTATCAGACCAACCGCATCTTAAATTCTTCAAAATGCCCTTCGCATCTTCGTACATTTGCTTTGCCTTTCGTATAATGTAGGGGTCCTGATTACGACTTGTGCGAATGACGAAAGCGGCAGTATCCTGGATGCGCAGCGCCCTATCGAACTGCGTGAAAATATCGTCATGTACTTGAGGGTTGAAATTCGTAACTCACAACCTCATACGATTTCTTACCGTGTCATCACGAACCGAAGCTCTGTGTCGATCCATCGCTAACCGTAGTTGCTCTGAATGCGTGAGTGAAGCTGGTCTCGATGGTGGATTAGAAGTGAGCCTAGTGCGCGTCCTCGGCACATACCAGCGTATGTATTCGTCATATGTGCGCTCGTCGTACGGCCTACATATAACTTCATATTGTAATCATCCACATTTATATAATTGTTGGCACACATGAAAGCTATTTACCGTTCTTCCCGGATGACCTCTAGTGGGGCCCTATTATCCCAACTGTCCTTCCATACGCATTGCACCCTCCTCCAATCGTCGTCTTTTCTGCTTTTCTTGTCCTGCCTGTGTTACCAATATGACATGACAAAGGGTATTTTAAAGAGCATTGTACAGAAATAAAAATATTTATAAAGTTCGATTCTGACTTACTCATGAACCTTGTTCTCGAGCTCTCTATTATCTGGAGGGGGGACATATTGGAAGAGACCAAATTGTCTCATGACACGTTGTGGTGTACCCGGTTTTAAGGCCGGATAAGCCCTTGTGTTTACGGTACCGGTCCCTGTATCAGTAGCCGATACTCACAAGATAACCTGTGTATCAAAATCATACACGCACTTATTAGAATAGAATACGTAATCCGATCTTCAAGATCGACAAACTATACCTTTAGCCCAACGGCTAGAAATCTTGCAGCGGAAATCAAGCGGTGATGGGGCCCACCAGTATGCCATTCCCAACAGGCAACTGACTGGGGGTTCGCCCTAGTTATCGTGGATACCGTCGTTGCTTTCGAACGGTCGCCCTTCGGTCTGGCCAAATCAACAAACCAGGTGAGTACATTGAATGTACTCGCAAGCACTCCACCGGGGAGTTTATCACAGATACATGCATGCAAGGGAATTATCAAGGAATTGGCTCTAACCTAGGTTTCATGTGGTGCGGGAAAGTAAGTTTGCATTTGAAATATATGTAAATAGATATAAAAGCAATTTTAGCTAAACATCTCGACGCAGCGAGATAAAGTACCTGCTTGAATCACTCTACCCGCTACAACGGGGAGTTCATCTCTGCGCTTTCCGCTACAACGGCAAAGCATGGTATTCGCCCGGTTCCTCAGGGAGACACAAGCTCACCTCGTACTTACGGGGATACCAATGACAATCACCCGGTTCCTCAGGGAGACACAAGCTCACCTCGTACTTACGGGGATTCTAGGGTTTGCCCGGATCCACGGGGAAATCCCTTCTTCACTCATTCTGCCACGACGGGCATTCTCAAGTCACCCTGCGAACACGGCGGATCGCGTCCTTAAACCCATAACCCAGAAACCTTTTGGACTTTGAAAGCCAGTCTACTTTAGTGTGGCCCGACCAAGTTCGTCCATGACCACGGACACGGCTATTCGAATAGTTTTAATCCTCTGCAGAGGTGGTACGGCTTTACCCACACGATGTAGGTCACCCTGGGCATACCGGGCCCAGTATACTACCAGAGCTAGTACAACGAGACTCTTCGCCGGTGTGAACCCAGCCATGAACCCGTCCGAATGACATGTCCCAAACCTAACCTGAGTCAGTATCATTGCTACAAGGAGGTTGGTGTTCCAACTTTGTGGTGAACAATGCCTCGCTAAACTGCTGTATTCGTTCTCTTCGGGGCTACACTACCCCATCTGCACTCTACTAACTGCCCACGGGTTCATGCTAGTTCAGGCCGGGTACTATGTCAAGTTCTTCCCACAAAGGGACATGTGGCCGTACGGTAAGACTTGACCAAACGGCACTTAAGATCGGTCCTTAGATGATCCGAGAAGGACTCCACACCACTCCCGTAAACGGGCAGCGAGAACCACGACGGGCCTTACCTCGCTCTTTAACAAACTTCCTACAATCACCCTTCATTACCGACCCGGATCAAAATCTTCTCCATTTTCACTTTTGGTTTCACAAAACCATTCACGGTAAAACATACCAACCCATGGTTACACTACCTTCACACACCTCTGGACACGACGGTCCGTTCTCAAAAGTTCACCACATGAAATACGGGGTGTTATCATCTTTTATTTTTAAAACCCTAACTTTTTCTACGGCAGGGCTAAGCATGTATATAAGTTTATACTCTACCCTAAGTTCTTTCGATAATATTTCCGGAATACGTAGTCCTTAGGGCTACAAGGAGTTCAGGGTCGGACTAGGGTTTTCTAAGCATCGGCATAACTATGCTACATAAATAACGATAATAAAACATAGCATGCATGTTTCGTAAACAACATAATATTTTGTAAATCTGGGTTACAACATGATCAAGGGCGGAGAGCTTGCCTGGCAAATGTCGGCCTTCGACTGAGATTCGCTCTTGGCATGGCAACGCCTTATTTCCTCCCGTCGCGGTATCGTTATGTCGTATCTACACGTCGCAAGAAATATCGAATAAATGATGGTGCGAGCGAAAAATCCAATAACGGCAAGTAGGGAACCCGAATCATAGAATCACGGCTTCATGTCGGTTTTAGGGTAATTATTTATTTTAGTAAGCCCGGGCATCGATAAAAAGGGGCATGCTGTCGTTGGGGTTTCTAGATACATTCATGAGATTATGATCTTCAAGACTAGGGCCCTTCCATTTTTGTAGACATCTCTTAGCTCTCTTAACTTAGCTACGACCAGAGGGTATAATTCATGCTAAGAGATTTTTGGGAAGTTATATGGGGACTGGTTAGAATATGTTTAACTTGTATAGTTAAACACCTGGATATACCTGCATTAAAATTGCTTGCAACCCCTTGCTTTCCTCACTGCTTTTCAAAAAGTTTGCTCTGTACAAAAACTAAACGAAGAATAGCTTATTTGGTGCTCACTTAAAAGGGGCAGGCATCTGAGGGAAATTGCTGCCGGGAGAAGAAAAGAAAAAGGATTAGAAGGAAGAGGACGACCCGGCTGCTTGGTTGGCTTGGTCGGACTGGCTTCGGACCTTAGCTGGGCTTGTTCCATGAACCGGATGGAACAAAAAGAGATTGCCCGTAGGCTCGGCTGGCAGAGGGGAGAAAGAGGGGCATATGGGCTTAGGCAGGGCAGCGACGTGCTGGACGAGGTGGCGGTGCTCCGGCGAGTCCGCTGGGGACAAGGCGCTACGCGGGAGGAAGCGTGGCCGGAGCAGCTGTGAGCTACCGCGGTCGCCGGTGGCTTGCTGCGGCAGAGGTTAGGCGACTGCGGCAGTGGCCTCGGGCTGCCGCGGCAGCGCGCGGGCAAAAAGAGAGTGGCAGCGGCAGCTGCCGGGTGCTGAGGGGCTACCGCGGCAGTGCTTTGGGGCCGGAGGGCTGCCGCGGCGGCTTGCGGCAAGAGGAGAAAAGAGCGGCTCGGGCGCGGCGGCAAGGCGGGAGCGGGGTGGTTGGCCGGCGGCGGGGCGACTAAGGAGGAACTCACCGGCGGTCGGAGGTGGCCGGAGCAAGAGGGCGGAGCGGCGGCTAGGCCGTGGTGCTCATCGGCGGCGAAGTCCGAGCCGAGATGGGGAGGAGAGCTAAGGAGCTCGGGAGGTGGAGAAGCAAGGTGGCTCGGGTAGGGAGCACTGGGCAACTCGGGAGAGAGAGTTTGCAGAGCGAGAAGGAGCTCGACCGCTTGGGACTACAGTAGCTCAGGGCTTGGGAACTCGGGTAGAAGAACCGAAGCTTGGGGACTGGCTGGCTCCTAGGGGTAGCTAACTGGTGCTGTTGCTGTGAGCACAGGGGAAAAGAAGGAGCTTGGCCGGCAGAGCATAGCTTGAGGAAGAAGGGCTCAGATGCTAGGCGTTAGAGACCTGAGGAGGAGGGCAACTCGGCTGGAAATAAGTGAACAAAGGAGCTCGGCAGTGGGGGGAAAAAGCAGCTCGGCTGCTTGGAGGCAAAGGGGGAATGAAGTAGTTTGGAGAGCAGGAGCTTGAGGAGGAAGCTAAGGGAGAAGAGAGGGAAGCTCGGGGCAGAATGCAACCTGAGGAAGAAGGAGCTCAGCTCTAGCTCGGAAAGAGGAGAAAATGAGAAGGAGCAGAGGAGCAGCTTGGTTTGGAAAAAAATCAATGCATGGCTGCTCGGGTGAGAAGCTGGGGCAAGAATGGCAGGAGATGGCGTGTAGAAAAAGAGAAAGGTGGCATAGGGCTGAGCTCATATAGTAATGGAGTGGTTGGCTGCTGTATTGCTCAGGGAAAAGAAGAGGCAAGGGAGCCAGGGAGGCGTGTGGGGAGAAGAGATGGGGCTGCATGTCGCTAGCAGGGAAAAAGGTGGCCTGGGGCAGCTCGGCATGGCTTGCTCAGGTCAGAGGGAGGAAAGGCGAGGGAATGGAGTAAAAGAAATGCTTGGTCAGCTGCTGCTGCTGTAGGAGTTTCATGGGTAGACCTTGCAATAGATGGAAGCAATAACCAGAGTGCAGAGCAACGAAATGGCGAGGAGCAGCAGTAGTAGTTCAGCAGAATTTTCATTGGTATTTTGGAACGTAAATTATGCAAGGGCCGCAAGGTTTATGGTTGGAACAGATTCGTTAATTTAGCGGGATTTCCATAGAAGTTGTGGAAACTTCCGAAATGTAAATCAAGTGATGATGCCCTAAGTTTAAACTGAGATAACCAGTAGCGTCCAGGTTGTCTGGAAATTTCCAAAACGGTTGTGAGGTCAAGCATAGGTTTTAGCAATAGATAATAAGGCATATCTTCCCCAAATTTTGGGAGACGTCGGGGGATTAGGGCAAGGAGGCGATGGGCATATATGTATGTGTATTTTGGTAAAGAGAGATGGCAGAATGGCTGGGGATATTTTATTGGCGTTGTGGGCAAGTATGGTGGACGGTAAATCAGGTTTGGACCACAGAAAAAGGATAGGTGGGTAAACGGTGGGAAGATAGACGGTTATTTGGTAGAAGTATAACAGGACGAATATTTTACGTCCTGGCATGGTAACACGGTAGAAGTGAGGAAATATTTAGTTGACATCTGGTAAGGGGAGAGATAACCATGGTTGTTATGGTTTTACCGAAAGTGTGAATTAGAGTGCGAAGTGTATGTGTATACATACACTTGGAATTTTCAGCGTATATAGGGTTTGTATGTGGATGGAATGGGCATGCAATGTTATGGTGAGTTGCGGTTTGACTTCTGCCACGGATATACGCATATATATGCAGGGGGTTGTAGCGGAGCCGAACAATGAGCCAGGATTTTGATCCGTATATCCGGAGGATGAATTAGGGTTTGGCGCATGTGCGTATTTTTAAAAGCAATATATTTTTGCACATACTCGAGATAGGTCATATCGAAGTTGGTGGTAGAGTTTCAGGTTATTCGGAAAAGATTTAAGATGGGTATATGTTCCAATCCCGCCGAAGTACCGGGTGGGCACTTAGCGGCAGTTGTGGTTTTAGGTTGCACCGACGAGGAGGGAGGGAAAGGGATGCCGAAGGGGTGTTCGTGGCAGGAGGCAAGACAAGTTGCCACATATGGAGACAAGGGGTAAGGCAGGGTTTGAATACTTTGCCGGATAGAGCTTCGACAAAGTAGAGATTACAGAAATAGGGGCAGAGGGGGAAAATTGTGGTCGACTCACTTTAGGGTTTCATGGAAACCTGAATTGAAATGAAAGCTTTGATTTGGTGTATTTTAATCATCATTATTATCAAAAAGTTTTTGTTGGCCCTAATTTTCGGGTCTCGGAACATTGGGATGTTACAAATCTACCCCTCTTAAAATGAATCTCGTCCCCGAGATTCGGATAGATTAGGGAAAAGAGATCAAACACGGGGTTGCATGGTCTTCTGCAGCGAACGGCCTTCGTTGATCCAGCGCAGATTCTTCTTCTGCCATTGGTATAGGGAAGAGGGAAAATAGCAGGGGAGTGAGAGGGAAGTCCCAGGTTTTTAAATATTGCCCAAATAAAATGATCAATAATTGATTTCATTACTAGGGTCGGAAGACCCACTGAAAACATCCATAAAACATCAAGAAGACTAACATGACACGCAGCCATGCGTCTACAAGAACATCGAACAGGGTCGCCTGAGTGCTGAGAGGCACCAGAACAAACCCAATCGCAAAGATTAATGCAACACAAGCACACAAACATCCGAATGCACCGAGCTGGACAATCCACACTTGACGTGCATCGCCGGCTTGGCCTGGCTCTAGATTAGGGGCTTGAGGTGGAGCAATTCCTTCTTGAGGGTTCCAATGCTCCGAAGGGTATGGAACGTGGGGGAAAGCGGCATCACGCTGGCGGCGGCGGGTGCCTTCTTCAACGATGGGTGCTTCTGCCAAAGGAGGCTCGCCTATTTCAGGAGCATAGGCGGATGTTGCCGAAGAGCTGCTGGAGGCAGGTGGTGAACGCAGAGGAGCGGAGCTCTGTTGCTTCATGATCCAGAATTCCACCATTTGATTGAGGAGATCGTGCTAAGCAACCAGGTAATGGAAGAGGTGGGTTACCGCGGCGTCTTCGCCCGGCGGTGGGTTGACAAACCTCATGCCCATCCCGGGGGCACAGCGCGGATAGAGGAAGAAAGCTCTCTGGTTCATGCCAGGAGCGCAATGGCGAAGAAATACGATGGCCTCCCAAGCGACCATCTGGATAGCCATAGCTGGGGTAGGCATGGCTCTTCCGTAGATTCTGAACGGCGCACTTGGATCTGTGCTGGCGGGGAAGACATGAATGTTAGCCTAAAATTCTTGCGCGGCGCCGGAGGCTGGGCTTCGGTACACTTCATACTCTGGTCTCCGTGTTGCCCCGAGAACTTGTTGTACTGCTGTCCACAGGACGCTGGTGAATCCGGCGAGATCTTCAGCGGTCGTCTCTTGGAGGGGGACGCCTGGAGGCACCATGGTTGCGGGGAAAGGAGGAAGATGAACAGGGGAGGAGCACTGGGAGGAAAGGAGCTCTGTTGGCAGAAGGGACGTCTGGCGAGGAGAAGAGAGACACGAGGCGAGGTGGAAAGATAGGGCCGGGCATCATATAGCCGTTTGGCACCTCAGGAGTGGACGCGTGGCGTACTGCCCTTGTTTGGGCCGCTCCGTCCACGTTTGATCAGTAGCCGTTGGGGGAAAGAACCAAGGTGATTGAATAAAGATAGGCAGGTGGCCGACAACAGAGAGAACATCGGAGGGCAATAAAGAAGGTAGCTTGAATAAGGGTAAAGGGTTGCCGTCAATACAGGAAGGTATTGGGGCGAGACAAACAGAGTAGGTCACCAGAGAAGAGAACGGTCAAATATTCTCTAGATAAGGGGAAAAAGGCAAGATATACAGTTTTATTAACACACATAGGTGTGGCTGCCACGCGCGTCACAGGACGGATGTGTAGCTCACACCGCACACATTCAACCAGAAGATGCAAGACAACGTTACAAGAGCCGAAGGGCTCGATCAGAAAACCAATTAAAATGACGAGGAAACCAACAAGACACCTATCCATACGCCTAGAAGCGTATCGAGCAGACGAACCTTAATGCCGAAGGGCAGGGAGTAAATTCCTAGGGCAAGCATCAAAGCAACAAAAACACACATAAAACTAGCGGCACGGGGGGGCTAAGCCAACCTCGGGGTGCCTCGACTATCTAGCCTAGATTAGACGGGTAGCACGGGATGGAGCCATTCTACCACGGGGATTCTCGTCCTCTGAGGAAGGGGGAAAAGCTCTAGGAGGTGTTGTTGTTCCTGTGGCGGCGGATGCCTCCTCCGGGTGTCGTCGTTCCTGCAGTGGTAACTCGTCCATATCATTCCTGAAACGAGACGATTGATGGCGTCCTTCTTGTGTTGCTTCAAAGCTACATTGGGCACCCATTCAACAAGACCAGGCCAGACATCCTTGTAGCTCATGTCTAAGCCATACGAACTGAACTCACTACTCCATGTCCCCAGGAGATGGTGGATGTCAAAGTATGGAGACACATATTGCTGCGAGGCTTGTTTCATGTGGGCGCACACCTTATACACGTGCGAGCAAGGATAGTGAAACAGCTGCGGCTTGTTGCAGGTGCATACGCAGACAGCAGCATCCAGCTTGCATTTGTGCTTTCTGTCACCTCTCACGTGACTGTTCACATGCTTCTGCCTTAGTCGAATCTCGTACTTCCTCCTCAATCCATCAATAACTCTGATGTCATGGCTCCGAGATTTCTTAATTTTTCTATCCATGTACCTCTGCATGACTTCGGACCACTGTTTTCCTTTGTCCATATTTTCCTTAGCAGCCAGTGATCCGTTATAGAAGTAACCAATAGTCCGTGTCGGCGTAGAGACGCCTCTAGCGGTGGTCCAGTTGGACCCCCTTTGGGATTCGGCCAGGGGCGCAATAGAGTTCTTCTTATGAACCAGTGACGGATCAAGAGGGGGATGGATTTGATGCCAAAGACACAGAGGATTTATCCAGGTTCAGGCCACCCGGAGGTGTAAAACCCTACGTCCTGCTTTGGTGTTTGTATTGATCTATATCGGATTACAAAGGCTATTTTGCTTATAGCAGAGGTTCTTCCTTTAGAGCTCTAACCCTAGCGTCCTCGCTAAGGAACCAGCCGGAGAAGAAAGCAAATGGGAGTGTAGAGTGATGAATTGACTAACCATCCAACCCTTTGCATGGCCTTGGTCCTCCCCTTATATACTCGGGGGGTTTCCACAGCGGCCAGGGGGCCCTACCGGCGACGTGGGCGCGCGCCAGGGCGACCCACGCCTTTCAATTAATGCGCGGCACCGATTTCTGCGTTGGACGTCTTCTCGCCATGCTTCTGAACAGGGGATCTGACACCTTTATTCCTGGTGGGTCCCGTGAACGGAGACTTACCGGGCTTCTTCTGACAGAGTGGGTGAAACACCCGCTCCTGGGCCCCGGGTGTCAGCGACCAAGCCCGCGCACCGGGGCGCGCGATGAGGCGACCCAAGGGGGCAAAAAGCGTGACAGCGACAGGGGCGTGCGGTCCGGCGCGCCCGGTCGGTCAACAAAGCTGTCAGACGGGCCCACCATCATGCGAAAGGTGATAGGCAAAGGAACCTATCGCCTGAGCGGGTGGGGCCCAGCCTGACCGTCATCATGCCCTCATAGGGCTTAGGATTCCTTGTTGAACTGACGTGCATTAAATGCCTCTGCCAGAGCTGAGGCTTGCGGGAGAAGCTAACCACTCGATGACGAGCCCAGAGGTGGGCCCCACAAGGGGACCCTGACGACCCCGAGCTCTACGTCCCCGAGCGGCCTCTTCGAACGGGAGGGGTGCCAGCTGTCCCAGGGCGCCCCCGAGTGACCTCGAGCGCTCGGGGAGCGCTCGTTGGAGGATCGCTCGGGGCCCCGATGGGCGGAGCTCCAGGAGGAGCGCTCGGGGGAATGCCCCGAGCGCTCCCCTGAGGCCCACGAACCCGGGGATGCCGGGCACTCGGGGAAGGACCCCCTAGTGCCCCCTCGATTCCCGAGCCTTGGGCTCTCGGGAGCCCAAGGCCCTTCTAGAAGGTTGCACGCGGGCGCGGCGCTCGAGGAAGGCCCCCGAGCGTTCGGGCTTGACCGCCAGATCCACTTGGCTGCCGGGGCGGGGTCCACCCCGGCCCGACCGCCACATGGCTCGCTCCGCGGCATCTGGTTGGCCTCCGCTGGCGGTTTGGGGGACCCTGGGCCCCATTCCGCCGACAGTAGCCCCCGGCCTTGTCTCCCAGAGATGGCCCGACGGGCCGCGACTGGGGATAAAGCCTTTTCTTCTTGGGCCAAGCGGGGATGCCGGCCCATCTTCATGCGCCCTGCGGAGGGGCGCTTTTAATGCGCGCGGGGAAGGCGCGCGGCTCTTCGCGCCGCGCGCGGGCGGTTGCGTGCCCCGGGTTTCGTGCGACCGAATCTTTACTACCATATGGCATTAAATTCGCAGGCCATGATTACACGACCTCCGGGCTTCGCGCGGCCGCAGTCTCACTGCCAACGGCAGCGAACTGACAACCCACGATTGCACGAAAAACGCTGGATGCGGGCGGTTGATCTTCTGATGAAGTCTTTTTCTTTAAAAGAGGACCGACCCCACACCTTTTCAAACTTCCGACTCCTGCGCAAACACTTTGTTTCCAAAGCTTTTTGCGCTCGCTTCATCTTCTTCCTCTCGCCGCCACCTTCTTCGCCTCCCGAAAACTTTCTTTCGCCACCACTCCGCCGCCACCATGACCCGCCGCAAGAGCCGCCCAGCCTCCCCGGAGCCGGAAGCCGTGATTCCCAAATCCCGCCTCCTCAACGAGGAGGCGATGGAAAAGATCCGGAAGCTGACGGTGCCGGAGGGCCGTCCGGACCCGACGACGGTCCGGGCGGCGACGTACCCGCCGGAGCCGCGGGCGGATGAGACGGTGATCTTTGTCAGCTTCATCGCCGCCGGGCTCCTTCCGCCTTTCTCGCCGTTCTTCATGGCGATCCTGGAGGAGTACGGGATCCATCTGCTGCATCTCACCCCCAACTCCGTGGTGGTGCTGGCGATCTTTGCCCACCTCTGCGAGATGTTTGTGGGAGTGATGCCGTCGGTGGCCCTCTTCAGGCATTACTTCGTCCTCCGCACGGTCGGGAGGACGCGGGGCTCTGCCCGGGCGGAGGTCAGCGGCAGCGCGAACTTCCAGCTCCGAGCGAAGATCGCCGACCCCTACATTCCGCAAGATCTGCGGAACAAATGATACGACTGGCGCCAGAGCTGGTGTTACATCAACACCGACCCGGCGGAGTCGCTCCTTCTTCCCGAGGCGCCGGCGGAGCACCGCAAATCGTGGGAGTTCCTCGACGACGGCGACAAGAACCTCTGGGTGGTGGTGCAGCGCATCTCCCAACTCCGGGAGCTGGGTTTGGACGCCACCATGGTCGTCGGCGACTTCCTGCGCCGCTGGCTGGCGCCGCTGCGGGACCGCGAGCGGCTGGCGTGGATGTATACCGGCGACCTGGATTACGGTCGGACGACGGTCGGCGCCGACACGAATCTGAACGAGGAGGAGATGGCGATGAACCTGAGGATACTGCTCGGGGTCTCGGACGTCTCTCTCGCCGAGCTGTCGCGGCCGGACTTGCCGCTCTGTGTCGACGCGGAACGGCAGTCCATCCTGGACATGATGCCGACGTGCGATGCGAAAGGCATTGTGAGTCCGCCGGCGGACGGCGGGCGCAGGCCGGCCAGTCCGGCCGGGGTCCATCCGAATCTTCGCGGACGAGGAGGAGGCTGAGGCGGCGCGCGCGGCTAGGGCACCGAGCGCCCCGGTCGCCGTCCACGACCTCGCCGACCCGAAGGGCAAGGGGCAAGCCCCGCCTCCACCGTCTCCACCGCCGCGGCCACAAGTGCCGAAGCCGAGGCCGCAAGCACCGCCGACCGCGGGGTGGCAAGCGACGGGGATGGGGAGCAGCCGCGCCGGGCAAGGATCAACCGGGCAGGGATCCTCCGGGCAGCATCCCGCCGAGCCGCTGCCTCCGCCGCCCGCGCGCCCTGCGGCGCCGGGGGCCGGCGGCGGTTCTGGGCAACGGACCTTCGGACAAGGGTCTTCGGGGCAGCGGCCCTCTGGACCGCCGCCTCCGCCGCCCACGCGCTCTGCGGCGCCGGGGGCTGGAGGCGGTTCTGGGCGAGGGCCTTCTGGACCTGCGCCGTCCGGAGGCTCGTCGGCGGCGGACACGGGCGCCGCCGCCGGACAGAAAAGGAAGGGCCCGACGTCGCCCCCTGGTGTGGGACGCCAGGTTCCGAAGGGCTCGTGGCGGTAACCGAGAGCTTTCCCCCCACCTTTTCTCCTTTTTGGCTAAGTGTTTTGCTCGGGAACTGACCCGAGCTTGGCTGTGTTTGTCTTTTCAGGGAGAGCAAGAAATCTAGGCCGTCCCCGAGCTCTCCTACTGCCCCGAGGGCTCCGCCAGCCCCGAGCGCGGCTGCGGGCCCGAGAGCTCCGGAGGCTCCGAGCGCGGCAGCAGTTCTGAGCGGGGCTACGGCTCCGAGCGGCCCTTCGGCCTAGAGCGAGCCGGCGGGCCCGACCCCGAGCGCGTCTTCCGCTCCGAGCAGTCCCTTGGCCCCGAGCGAACCGGTGGACCCGACCCCGAGCGGGGCTGTGGCCCCGAGCGGTCCCCCGACCCCGAGCGAGCCGATGGACCCTGCCCCGAGCGCACCCGCCGCCCTGAGCGCGAGCCCAAGCCCGAGCGCGGTGCCAGCGCCGAGAGCTAAAGCCGCCTCAGGAGAAGAGGCTGCCCCGAGCGCGGAGATGGCCGCGCCGGAGGCGATGGAGATGCCGGAGGCGATGGAGAGCGCCGCCCCGGCGGAGGAGGAGCCGCGTGTCGCCGAGCCCGAAGAGCGGGCGGTGGCACTTGGGCAAGAAATGGCCCTGGTGGAGAGGGCCGAGGGGACCCGGCCCGAGGAAGGGGCCGGGGCCTCAACCGTGGCCGACCGTCCCGAACCCCAACAGGAGGAGGAGTCCGAATTTTTCGACGTCCTCGTCCTGACCGGGTGGAGGCCCGCCGCGCCCCGAGAGCAGCCATCCCGGAGGATCCCCGCCGACGTGTTCGACGTTGCGCGCGCCGCCATCGACAAGATCCAAGAGGACCTCACCTCTAAGGAGAAGGCCTTAGAGGATCGGGAGAAGTCCCTGGACGAGCGGGAGGGGTCCTTGGAGGAACGCGAGGCCGCGCTCGCGGAGGCGGCGGAGAACTTCTTGGCCCGCTCTCGCATGGCCAAGCGAGAGCACGAGAGGGACACCGCCGACCTCGAGCACCAGCGGGAGAACGTGAACGAGCTGAGGAGGGAGGCCATCTCGCGCGCGCGAGAGCTCAACCGGCTGGAGCGGGACCTCAACCGGCGGGCCTCGCTGCTTGAACCGCGCGAGCGGGACTTGGAGGCGCGGGAGAAGCGCGCCGACGAGGAGCGGGCGCGGCTGGAGGAACGCGCCGGCGACCTCACTCGCCGGGAAGAGCAGCTCCAACTCTGAGAGAGGGAGGCCGACACGAAGACGCAGGAACTCAGCCGCCACGAGGAGGAGCTCGAAAAGGGAGCCAACTCGCTGGAGGTTGAAGTCCAGACGCGCGTCCAGGCCGCTCGCTCGGAGCTCGCCAAGGAGATGGAGGATCTTCGCACGGAGGTCCGAAACCTCCAGGGGCGGCTCGAGGACTCGTGCACTTCCAAGCGCACTGTCCAAGCCAAACTTCAGGAGGTGGAGGCGGCGAGGCAGCGCGAGGCCTCGGAGGCGGCTGCGGCGCTGAAGGCGGAGGAGAAGGAGAAAGTCCAACTCCTCACTGAGCGACGCGAGACGACGCGGATGATGAAGGACATCTTCTTCTGCGCGAGGGACGCCGCTCTGGCCGCCGGACTTGGCGAAGCATCCTTGCCGGGGAGGATCGATGATCTCCCCGGGAACATCGCGCTGGGCTTCCAGGGCATCACCGAGCGCCTCGTCGGGCTCGGCGACGCCGTGACCCAACGGATCGAGGAGGAAGGTCGGGAGCTCGCGGTCGCGGTGGCGGAGCACACTCTGGCGTGCTATCGCAGCCGCGACCCGAACTTCTCCCTAACGCCAGCCGCGGAAGGGATCGACGAGGCCGGTGAGGAGGAAGCTCGGAAGGCAGTCCGTGGGGTGGCCGACGAGATTGCCCTACGGTTTGCCCGCGAGGTGGACGCCGGCGACGGCGGCGGCGATGGCGCCGGTGAGGAGTAGCTCCTCCTTTATCTCCAACTTTTTCTGTTCTTAGCCCAGGGCAAGGCCCTTTTGTAAGAACTTTTGCTTGAATTTTTTGTAATGCAAAGAACTTTGGCCCGAAGCCCTTTATCCCTTGCTTTTTCCTTCTTATTGTACTTGTGCTGGAACTTGCTTCTTTTCCTTGTTGCTTCGGGCGAAGCGTCTGGCTCTTGCTCGGAGAAGGACGGAGAAAGGCCCTCGGGTACCCCGAAGGCCCCAGCCCCCGAGAGCTGGACGCGCCGCTTCTGAAGCAAAGGAAGTTCCGCCCTCGGGACAGCGAGTGTCCCCGAGCCGAACTCTTGATTTCGTCGCTTGCCTGCAAAAAATTGCCCAAGTCTTTGCGCTCGGGGCAATTGTTGGGACGAGCAGTTATTGGTATATGTCATACTAACCGTAGCATATTTGTGTACTTTTTCTTATTTTGGAGAACTTTCATTTTTACACGGCAATGTTCCCTTGTGTCTCCGGAATGTTACCGGGAAAACCGCCGGGCGCGGGCGCGAGCGCGTAGGGTACTCAGGCGGCTTAATTGCCTGGCTGATGTCGAGGGTTAAGGAACCAGGCAAGACACCTGGGCTTTGAGCGGACAACCCGAAGCACTCCCCGTGACTCTCGTCGCTACCTTTAGGTAAACCCCTCGCGAGCACAGAAGACACTTGGAAAAATTGGCGAGTGAAAACTACTCGCTCGTGCGATGCTAGGGAGCTTTAAAAACATATGGGAAATGATTTAGAAGCTTAACTTAGAGATTAGGCTCCTTGTTGTATTGGTGCCCCGAAGCTTAATATTGATGCAGCGGGCGGTACCCGAGTACTTCGTCAGGATGAACCTGTTCACTTAATGAGCGATTATGTGGCTTACTCAGCAAAAAAGGGCTTTTTCCGCAGGTCTTTCGAGGGCTCGCCTGTCGTCGCGACCCATGGGTTCTCGGAACTGCCAGCCTGTCCCCAGCACGAAGAGTGAGGCTACCCGAATGACATGTAGTTGGGTAGCGCTCGGGGTTGCTGACCAGCAGAGCACGGGTGGCCAGGGGCTTATTCGCCCTGACTCGGATGTGCTCGGGGTACAGCTAAACACCCAAGCGTCTTACGGCCCTCGAACAGACATTGGACTGGCTCGACCGCTCGTACTCGGACCGGTGGGACCTACTCGCACCGGGGGGGGGACTCGGGGTCCCGAGAAAAACGCGGAAAAAGACTATTTTGCTGGATAGCGAGAGGATATTGATATTGAACATGGAAATGACATTGCACAGGGAATTCATACAAAGGGAAATTGCATTGTTATATTGATTATAATGCTAATTTAACAGCTTGGGGTACAAGGGAGCCCCCGAGCGCGGGCGCGAGCGCGTGGGATACTCGGGTGACCTTTGGCCGGACTAGTGCTCGGGGTTAAGGAACCAGGCCGAGCAGCCAGGGCTTAGGGTGACAGACCCGGAACTTCCCGTGGCTCACTTTTGGCACTCGGGGAGCCGACCTAAAAAGCAAAAACATACCCGGGCCATTCACGGGAAAAACTTGCGCAAGAGCTCGATGTTCCAGGCGTTGGGCAGCGGCATCCCGTCTTCAGCAGCCAACCTCACCGAGCCTGGCCGAGTGACTCTGGTCACTCGGTAGGGTCCTTCCCACATGGGGGAGAGCTTGTTCTTCCCTTCCCGCGTCTGGACGCGGCGAAGCACCAGGTCTCCGACTTCAAGAGACCTCGGCTTGACGCGGCGCTGATGATAGAGCCGGAGGCTTTGTTGATATCTGGCGGCACGGAGGGCAGCTCGGCACCTGTGCTCTTCAAGGAAGTTGACGTCTTCAAGCCTACGCTGATCTTGATCTTCCTCCGAGTACGCCGCGACCCGAGGGGACCGGAAAGCGAGCTCGGAGGGGAGGACTGCTTCTGCCCCGTAAACGAGAAAGAAGGGGGGTTTCGCCGGTCGCCCGACTGGGGGACGTCCGGATCGACCAAAGGACGGCCGGGAGCTCTTCTATCCAGCCAGCTCCGCATTTCTTGAGCCTGTCGAACGATCTTGTCTTGAGCCCCCAAAGGACCTGAGCGTTCATGCGCTCGACCTGTCCATTGGCCCGGGGGTGAGCGACAGAGGCGAAGCAAATTTCTGTCCCGAGGGCTTGGCAGTACTCGAGGAAAGCATTACTCGTGAACTGAGTGCCGTTGTCGGTGATGATGCGGCTAGGCACCCCGAACCGGCTCATGATGCCTCGGATGAATTTGATTGCTGACTGCTTGTTGATCTTGACGACTGGCTCAGCTTCCGTCCACTTGGTGAACTTATTGATGGCGACGTAGAGGTACTCGTAGCCCCCGACTGCTCGGGGGAACGGGCCCAAGATATCCAGCCCCCAGACCGCGAAAGGCCACGAGAGGGGGATGGTGTGGAGTGCCTGAGCGGGCTGATTTATCTGCTTGGCGTGGAATTGGTAGGCCTCGCAGCGTCAAACCAGCTCAAAGGCGTCCTCGAGGGCTGTCGGCCAGTAAAATCCTTGCCGAAAGGCTTTACCGACCATCGTGCGAGACGATGCATGGCTACCGCACTCACCCTCGTGGATGTCCACGAGCATGTCGTGGCCTTCTTCCCGGGAGATGCATTTCATGAGAATGCCGTTGGTACCGCGTCGATAGAGGTCCCCATCTACGAGTACGTACCTTTTTGATTGCCGCGCGATTCTTTCCGCAACGGCTTCATCTTCGGGAAGGATGTTTTCTTTCAGGTATCCTCGGATCTCGGAGATCCAGGACGTGTCCTGAGAACAGGTGGCAAGCACGAAGTGCTCGCCCGGCGGCGGCCTGACGGGAGGATCTCCCACTGAAGGCGCCATCTGGGTAGACTCGCCTTGGTGCGAGGTTCCCCCTTCGTCTTGGTCGGCGGCCTCGACGGACGGCCGAGAGAGCCTTTCTTCAAAGGTCCCAGCCGGAACCGGCTCCCGAGAGGAGGCCAGTCGCGATAAGGCGTCGGCAGCGTCGTTGTAACGGCGAGGAATGTGCTGGAGCTCCAGCCCATCAAAGCGCCGCTCCAACTTCCTGACTTCGCTCAGGTATGCCGACATTTGAGGGTCCGAGCACTGGTACTCCTTCGACACCTGATTGACGACTAACTGGGAGTCGCCTTTAACGAGCAGACGGCGGATCCCGAGGGATGCGGCAGCGCGCAGCCCTGCCAGGAGGCCTTCGTACTCTGCCATGTTGTTGGTGGCGCGGAAGAGCAACTGCACGACGTACTGGAGTGTTTCACTTGTCGGGGAGGTGAGAACCACTCCAGCCCCCGCGCCCTTGAGCGTGAGGGAACCGTCGAAGTGCAGAGTCCAATGCTCGGTTCCTCCTTGTCCCGGGTTGGCGGAGAGTTGCTCGCTTTCGTCTTCTGGCACGGGCGTCCACTCGGCGACAAAGTCAGCCAGAGCTCTGCTTTTGACCGCGTGGTTGTTGACGAAGCGCAGGTTGAACTCCCCGAGCTCGATGGCCCACTCGACGACTCGCCCAGTGGCCTCCCGGTTATGGAGGATGCGCTCGAGGGGGTAGGACGTAACCACCCGCACCTCGTGCGCTTGGAAATAGTGCCGAAGCTTCCTCGATGCGACGAGCACCGCGTAGAGTAGCTTCTGAGCTTGAGGGTTAGCGCGTCTTGGCATCGCGCAACACTTCGCTGATGAAGTACACGGGATGCTGCTGGACGCGCACCCGAGTAGGAGGCTCCTCGGGCCCAGCCCCCGAGCGATTGACCTCGCTCCCGAGCAAGGCGGGTCGCTCGGGCTCGCTCGGGAGGCGGGACTCAGGGTCTCCTTCGGGAACGTGGTTGCTCGGGGACTCGGCCCCGAGAACCCTGCCCGCTTCCCCGGGAGTTTCACTCGGGAGCTCGCTCTCAGGGGCTCCTGCTGACTGCTCGGGGACACCGCTCGGGAGCGGGGACACAGCTCGGGAGCGGGGACCCGAGAGCCTTGGCCTGGTCGGGGGATGCCGGGAGCTCGGACCCGACTTCCCGCTCGACGACGAGGACAGCGCTCACCACCCGGGGCATCACCGAGAGGTAGAGGAGCAAAGGCTCCTCGGGTCTTGGTGCCACCAGGACCGGAGGTGACGTGAGGTACTTCTTGAGGCCCTCGCGGGCCTGCTCGGCTTCTGGGGTCCACTCGAAGTGGCCCGACCTCTTGAGAAGCTTGAACAAAGGGAGACCCCGCTCCCCGAGCTTAGAGATGAAACGCCCCAAGGCGGCCATGCAGCCCGTTAGGCGTTGCACGTCCTTGAGACGAGCCGGTGGGCGCATCTGGTCGATGGCCCAGATCTTCTCGGGGTTGGCTTCTATGCCTCGGCTCGAGACCAAGAAGCCGAGAAGCTTGCCGGATGGAACCCCGAAGATGCACTTCTCGGGGTTCAGCTTCATGCGAGTACCGTGGAGACTGTTGAAAGTCTCGGCGAGGTCCTCGATGAGCATCTCCTCGCGTCTTGACTTGACGATGAGGTCGTCGATGTAGGCCTCAACGTTGCGACCTAGCTGCGACTGCAAAGTAATACGCATGGCCCGCTGATAGGTCGGGCCAGCGTTTTTCAACCCAAAAGGCATGCGGACATAACAAAAGGTCCCTGCAGGGGTTCTAAATGAAGTTTTTTCCTCATCCTTTACAGCCATGCTAATCTGGTGATAACCAGAGTAGGCATCTAAAAAACAGAGAAGATCACACCCTGCGGTGGATTCTACTATCTGATCGATGCGAGGTAAAGGAAAAGGGTCTTTCGGACAAGCCTTGTTGAGGTCGGTGTAGTCCACGCACATCCTCAGCTTGCCGTTCGGCTTGGGCACGACAACGGGGTTGGCGAGCCATTCGGGGTGGAGGACCTCCCGGATGAAGCCGGCTGCGAGGAGCCTGCTGACTTCGTCCCGGACGAACTCCTGCCGTTCTGGTGCTTGATGGCGCACCTTCTGCCGGATAGGCCGAGCGTCGGGACGCACGGCGAGGCGATGCTCAGTCACTTCCCTAGGGACCCCGGGCATGTCGGACGGTTGCCATGCAAACACGTCAGCGTTTGCCCGGAGGAAAGCGACGAGCGCGCCTTCCTATTTGGCGGCCAGGCGACCACCGATCTTGACGGTCTTGGACGCGTCCTGTCCAAGGACCACCTCCTTCACGGGGACGGAGTCGTCAGCAGCGACTCTCGCCTTGGTCGGGGGTGGACCTGAGGACTCGGGGAGTTCGGGAACGTCGTCGATGGCCGCGGCAACTTTGGAGAAGAGTTGCTCGGCGCAGGCGACGGAGCCCTGAATGTCGGCCGGCACGGTGATGGTGCCGTTGGGGCCCGGCATCTTGATCGTCAAGTAAGCATAATGGCAAGCCATCATGAACTTGACGAGCGACGGATGCCCCAGGATGCCGTTGTAGGGGAGCTCGAACTCGGAAACATCAAAGATGATGTTCTCGGTCCGGTGGTTGCCCTTGGTGCCGAAGGTGACCATCAAGGACACCTGGCCCAAAGGCAAGGTGAGGCCGGGGGAGACGCCGTAGAACGGCAGCGTCGGCTTCAGATCCCCCCGGGGTACCTGCATCTTGCCAAACACTTCGGGGGACAGGAGGTTAAGTCCCGCGCCCCCGTCGACCAGCATGCGGGTTACCTTGATATTGCAGATGGTGGGGGAGATGACGAGCGGGAAGCGGCCCACGCCCGAGATGTTCTCGGGATGGTCCGAGCGGTCGAAAGTGATCGGGGACCCCGACCACTTGAGCGTTCGGGATGCATCGGCGCTCGGGGTGGCCGAGCACACCTCACGCGCCAGGAGCTTGAACTGTCGGCGCGAGGTGGGCGCAAAGGCACCGCCGCTGATGCATGCCACTGCCTGCGGCTCCTGGAAGCCGAGGTCTTCCTCTTGCCCGTCGGGATTGCCGCCGCCCTCGGCGCGGCGCTCCTCCCGCTGCTTCTTGTTCCTCTCGGAGAGGTACTTGACCGTCCGGCACTCGGAGATATCGTGCCGGTCGGTCTCATGGATGGGGCACCACAGGCCCGAGCTCGGCTGGGGAGCTCGGGGTGGCTTCTTGCCGCCGTTCGGCCCGGCGCGCGGGGGCTTACGAGGCTTGGCCTCCGCCGTCGCGACGGGCTCGGACTTACGCTTCTTGCCCTTCTTGTCCCACTTTCCAGCGGGGCGAGAGGGGCCGGCGCCGTCGACCGCTGATTGGTCGGGGCGCGGGTCGTGCCAGGCACGGGCTTTAGCCGCCTTAGCGCACTTGTCCGCGATAGCGAACAAGTCCGCGGTGGACTGGATATCCCGAGTGCCCAGCTTCTCAAGCATCTTTTCGTCGCGGACTCCCTGGTGGAAGGCGACGATGACGGCCTGAGGGGTTATCTTGGGGATGGTGTTGCGCACCTGGCTGAAACGCTGGATGAAGTGCCGCAACATCTCCCCTTTTCGCTGGCGGAGAGCGTGGAGATCGCTCTCCGTGCCAGGGCGCTCGAAGGTGCCCTGGAAGTTTGCCACAAACTGGTGGCATAGGTCTGCCCAAGATGAGACAGAACCTGGGGGAAGGTTCATGAGCCAAGACCGGGCCGATCCCTTCAGGGCCATCGGGAACCAGTTGGCCATGACCTTCTCGTCGCCTCCAGCGGCCTCTACCGCGGTGGGGGTAGATCTGGAGGAACTCTTCGGGATAGAAAGATCCATCGTACTTCTGCGGCAGCTCTGGCCAGAACTTGTTCGGCCAGGTGACGCGACAAAGCTCGGCAGTGAAGGCCTGGCAGCCCGTCCCATAAAAGGGGGGGTGCCGGCCTCCCCACCTTGCTGGACGCGACGGTGCGCCTGGGAGCGCGCGTGGCCGGCGGTAGGGCCGGAGGAGGATTGGCCCTCGTCCACCCTATCGCGCTCGCGCTGGCGCTCGATGATGGTGCGCGCGTCGACACCTTCCCTCCGCCTGTCAAGGCGTGGGTGGCGAAGATCCTGGGCGTTCCCCCGGGCGGGAGAAGCGACCGAAGGAGGAGATGCACCGCGCCGGCCGCCGGCCGACCCGCGCTGTGGACGCGGGGGGTGCCGGCAGCGCATCCGCGGAGGGGCCGGCGCGGGTGCCGCCGCGTCCCGATGAGGCGTGGGCGCTCCTGGCCGCCGCTTGACGGCGGGCGGTGCCGACCAGGTCGGCGAGGTCCTGGAGCCACGGGCCCACGGGGGACGCAGCTTCCACCGGGACCGGAGGATGCCGGAGGAGGAGCTGCGTCGCCTGCAGACTCCACTCCCCGGGATTGGTGAAGTCTAGCCGGCGGCGAGGCGGCAACGGTGGGGCAGACCCGACGGCGGGCCCAGATGGCCGCGGCCGTGGCCGCAGCTCAAAGGCAGCGGCCATCGATGTGCCACTGGACTCGCCGTGGCCCCCTTCCGGGTTTGGGGGATCCGCATCAGATGAGGATCCGGACAGACTCACCCTTCCACCACCGGAAGGCAGACGAGGATCCGCCATGGAGGTAGGTTCGAAAAACCCTAAGCGCCCCCTATCTGGCGCGCCAGCTGTCGACGTAGAGACGCCTCTAGCGGTGGTTCGGTTGGACCCCCTTTGGGATTCGGCCGGGGGCGCAATAGAGTTCTTCTTATGAACCGGTGACGGATCGAGAGGGGGATGGATTTGATGCCAAAGACACAGAGGATTTATCCAGGTTCAGGCCACCCGGAGGTGTAAAACCCTACGTCCTGCTTTGTTGTTTGTATTGATCTATATCGGATTACAAAGGCTATTTTGCTTATAGCAGAGGTTCTTCCTTCAGAGCTCTAACCCTAGCGTCCTCGCTAAGGAACCAGCTGGAGAAGAAAGCAAATGGGAGTGTAGAGTGATGAATTGACTAACCATCCAACCCTTTGCATGGCCTTGGTCCTCCCCTTATATACTCGGGGGGTTTCCACAGCGGCTAGGGGGCCCTACCGGCGACGTGGGCGCGCCAGGGCGACCCACGCCTTTCAATTAATGCGCAGCACCGATTTCCGCGTTGGACGTCTTCTCGCCGTCCTTCTGAACAGGGGATCTGATACCTTTATTTCCGGTGGGTCCCGTGAACGGAGACTTACCGGGCTTCTTCTGACAGAGTGGGTGAAACACCTGCTCCTGGGCCCCGGGTGTCAGCGACCAAGCCCGCGCACCGGGGCGTGCGGTGACGCGACCCAAGGGGGCAAAAAGCGTGACAGCGACAGGGGCGTGCAGTGCGGCTCGCCCGGTCGGTCAACAAAGCTGTCAGACGGGCTCATCATCATGCGAAAGGTGATAGGCAAAGGAACCTATCGCCTGAGCGGGTGGGGCCCGGCCTGACCGTCATCATGTCCTCATAGGGCTTAGGATTCCTTGTCGAACTGACGTGCATTAAATGCCTCTGCCAGAGCTGAGGCTTACGGGAGAAGCTAACCACTCGATGACGAGCCCGGAGGTGGGCCCCACAGGGGGACCCTGACGACCCCGAGCTCTACGTCCCCGAGCGGCCTCTTCGAACGGGAGGGGGTGCCAGCTGTCCCAAGGCGCCCCCGAGTGACCTCGAGCGCTCGGGGAGCGCTCGTTGGAGGATCGCTTGGGGCCCCGACGGGCGGAGCTCCAGGAGGAGCGCTCGGGGGAATGCCCCGAGCGCTCCCCTGGGGCCCACGAACCCGGGGATGCCGGGCACTCGGGGGAAGGACCCCCTAGTGCCCCCTCGATTCCCGAGCCTTGGGCTCTCGGGAGCCCAAGGCCCTTCTAGAAGGTTGCACGCGGGCGCGGCGCTCGGGGAAGGCCCCCGAGTGTTCGGGCTTGACCGCCAGATCCACTTGGCTACCGGGGCGGGGTCCACCCCGGCCCGACCGCCACATGGCTCGCTCCGCGGCATCTGGTTGGCCTCCGCTGGCGGTTTGGGGGACCCTGGGCCCCATTCCGCCGACAGTCCGGGTCCAGGTTTCATCAACGATGGCAGTTATTAGAAGGCACCGAACACCTTTAAGCACGCCGTTGTAAGCTTCTGACATGTTTGTTGTCATTATGCCATATCTTCTGCCGTCCTTATCATGAGCTAATGACCATTTCTCCATCTCCGGAGCGTGTCAGACGATCCACTCAGATAGAGTCTTAACTCTTCTACTCGGTCCCGCATTAGGTTGCACTGGCTGTTGTTCCCCCCTGCGACTGACCACTATACGATGCTGTTGTGGTCTCTAGTGCTGCCCAAATGGCCTGAAACTTTCTGAGTTGATTCTGCATGCACATCTTCTTAAAGGTCTTCATCAAATCCTTAATTTTGAACCGAGTGAAGAAATTGGCTGCAAGATGCCTCATGCACCACCTGCTTTCAAGATCACTCCACCTGTAAGGAGCTGGAGCAGTGGTCTTCAATGTGTTGATTGCATTAAGCAGGCCCGCATTACGGTCACTTATGATGCACACATTAGGCCTATCTTGCACAACAGATGTCTTCAGATTCACAAGAAACCACAACCAGCTATCCGTGTTCTCACTCTCAACGATTGCGTATGCAACTGGGAGGACTTGATCATTTGCATCTGCTGCGACAGCTACCAGTAGCGTGCCCTTGTACTTTCCCGTGAGGAATGTACCATCCATGCATAGCACCAGTCGGCAGAACTTGAATGCCTGTATAGTTTGACTGAATGCCCAGAATATACAATCGAGTATTAAACGACCGGGTACTCCATCCGGATGTGGCCTATCAAGCTTGTTTATGTAAGTGCCAGGGTTTGCTTCTGCTATCTGATGGAGCATTCTCGGGACATAGTTATACCCATCCTCGTATGTCCCGAACATCCTCTCTATCACCTTCTGCTTAGCTCTTCTGACCTTGCTGTAGCTGACTGGAAACCCAACTGCATCAGCCACGTCGGACATCAGTGCCTTCGGGCCCACTGTTATATCCTCCGATACTAAGTGGTACACTTTCTCGGCCACATATGCAGCAGTGACATTGCGGTGCTGTGTCAACGGCTCTGATAGCTTGCATGTGTGATCTACAAGCACCGTTATCTCAAAATTCTTCATAATCCCCACCCCCTGGGTTGCACGAACTCTTCCTGGACAACCCCCACTTGTGCATACAGCCTTCAAACTTGTTGGGTTTGACCTTGTTGTTCTATACTCTCGACTGATGGCGACGGCATGTCTAGTGATGGCCGCCTGCACGGCATGCTTGCTTGGGAATTGCTGTCCGACCATGAGCGTGGAGTCATCAAAGCCCCAGTGCGAGTTGTCCTCGTGCAAGATCTGCAGGCGTTGTATACTCAGTTCATCCATTTCGGCCGCTACCGCTGTTTGAGAAGGACCACCACCCCCTTCGTCTTTGTTGTCATCAGATCCTTCGTTAGCCTCTTCATCTTCATCCAACTCGTTTGCCATGTTTGGTATGATTTCGTAGCAGTCGATACGACTTGACCAAAATGTACCAGCATTTTCATTCATGACGAACTGATCGTCAACCACCATGGGATTGGCATCTGCCGCCGCCACTGCTTCAGTTACTCGATCTATGGCAGCAAGTTGTCCCTCTCCACCTACACTGCAGCCTTCTTCGCCGGTCAACAGCAGAGGCCTCTCAACAAAATTAACATACACCATCGGTCGGGCCGTACATCACGGCTCTAGGAGTGCTGACAAGCCGCATGTACCCACCCCATGATTTATTGCCCGTCACCTTTTGTAGCTCCCAGAAGGGGTCAGAAAACCCATCATCCAGACTCCTACACGTTACTGCCTCAATCACAAGCTTCTTGCGTGCTGTCTCTCGATCGAACTCACGGCGTATGCACCTCCTCAGGTCCAGTAGGCTTATCTCCTCCAACCCTTCAATTTGTGCAACCTTGTATTGGCATTGCGATAGATCTAGCCCACAAGGCCCATCCCGCACTATGTTTCCACCATAGAACACTAACAACTGATTCATCGTACCTATGTATACACGCAACATATTTTAAATAACGACCCTTTGCTACTGTAACATGTAAATATTGATTATTCTTAACATGTTCTCCGATATATTGGCATATATCAAATATTCCTATACAATATTTTTTCATTTTCATTTAAATTTTCACTTCTATTATTTGCACATATAAAATATCACTACCATGCGTAATATTGATATGTAGCTAATTTTTTACAACCAAAAATCTAATCATTATTATCATGCAAAAAAAATTACCTCCACTTGAAGCTTCTCACTTCATCAACAATTTTTGTACCAATAGAACCGCTAATTTGAACTATGAATACACCATTTCCTCTTCTCTTCTTGATATCTTCTTGTCCTAATATTAATCGTTCCAATATGAACAAAAAAGGCAATATTAACTATACTTGTCCATAGTAATTATATGACATGAAATAACAGCGTGCCAAAGTTTATAAATTAATAACTAAGCCAGTATTATTATAGTTCCCCATATCAATTACTCCCTCTATCCCAGTTTAGAGGGCGTATTGTTTTTTCACACAGACCAAGGAGTACTCCATTTGGTGTTAATCACCTCGCTGAACGCGCTACTAGCCCCTCGTTTGCCGCGCGTTGTGATTGCCCATCTGCATGCAGGCATCATGGATGACCAAAGAAACACACATACACTTGCCATGCATCGAAGTATTAGAACGAAAAAACATGCATGTACATGCATGTATGAGCTCAGCCCGAGGATGTCGAAGCGTCGTTGCATGCATGCATGCACAAAATCAGCGGGCCAAAGCAACCACGCCTTCTAATCCGGGACAACAGCAAAAAAATAATGCGCCATCTAAACTGGGACGGAGGGAGTATATCACATGAAATAACAGTGCGTCAAAGTTTAACTGCCATGTCTAGCATTGTTATTTACCTAATTTTTTGACTAACATAACAACTTATCATTATCATTATTGAAAAAAATTACCTCCACTTCAAACTTGTCACTTGATCTACAATATATTCTACTAAATGAAATGCTAATTTTAAGTTTGCTTACCTTATTTTTCTTTCTATCCTTTTCTCCTTTCTGTTCTTTCTCTGGACCACTTCTAGCAGCAAGTGAATGGAGAAGAGTAACAAGTTACTGGAGAATTGAAGTGAAGTGAAGAGAGTGAGATTTGAGAGGTGCAGGGGATGAGGAGAGAGATAACAATATGCTAAAGTTTAATAACATGTCAAATATTATCATTTGGCTAATTTTTACTACCATAACAAATATATCACATGAAATAACAACATACTAAAGTTTAATAACATGTCAAATATTATCATTTAGCTAATTTTGACTAAATAATAACTAATTATTACTGTCATTTACAAAATAAATCATCTCATATTAAAACTTATCTCTTGATCTGTAATATATTCTACTAAACGGAATGCTAAATTTAATTTTACTTACCAAATTTTTTCTTCTTTCTACTTCTCTTTCTCTTGCCTCTAGACCAATGCAGCACAAGAACACAAGAAAGCAGGAGGTGGGAAGAAGCACCGACGCCATGAAAAATGAGCTGCAGGAGGGCGGGGGGTTCTCGGGTGAGATTTTAAAGGAATCATCTGCGCGAACTGACCAAAAGCCAAAAGGGAAAGCAATGATTCTCAATTTGTCTGCCAATCATGTAACTGTGTTCCCGTGCGTGGCAAATTGAAAAAAGCGAAAAAGCTAAAGCGAGACAGTGCTGCAAAGTGAAAAGCGAAGCGGGAAGCAGAAAAAAAAACGCCGAAGCGTTGCACTCGGCGAGTGAGACACTAGCCAGCATCGCACTCGGCGAGTGAGACACTGGCCAGTGTCGCACTGGGCCGGGGCGACACTGGCCAGCGTCACACTGCACGGAGGCGACACTAGTGCGTCGCACAGGCCGGAGGCGACGCTGGCCGTGTCGCTGCGCGCGGGTCCGACTGCCGTGCGTCGCTCTCGAGCAGTTCGACACGAGCCACGTGTCCGGTGTCACGCGTGTCGCCGTGATTTTTTTGCCATTGCGCGGAGAGGCAGGCCAGATGCGGCATTGACCGCGGTCAGCGTGCTAGATGTGCCATTTTTCCTAATGTTTCGCCACGTCTACGAGTGAATGGCGGCGTGAAGCGGGTCCTCAAGAAAACTGAGAAACAAGGCGGTGAAGGTAGGTGAGGTTTGGAATAATCGTCCTTCAGCTTTTTCTCCGATCAGGTAGTGTCTTCTTCAACGTTATCGAGAAACTTGTGAGGTTTGCTTCTTATAGATCTAGATTATCGGATCTCGTAAGTTGATGTGTCGTTCATGTCTTTTTCTACGGCTTTCTTCTTTCTAGATCTCCATTTCTAATGCGTTGGAGCGGCGATGCCAGATCTTAGACCTATGAAACTTAGGGTGCATCCCTAACTAATGGTTTAACAACGATGTTTTTGTCCCGCCTCTCATGGTGGGTGCCTAATGCAGTAAGCCAAACCTAAGATGGTTTTTAAAGTTTGTATAGAATCTTAAGTGGTTAGACTTATTATTTTCCTCCTGGTTTGAGAATAATGATAGAAGTGACCATGATCACGCCGGTGAAGAGGACATTTGGGCTTATGTTTATATGTTCTATTTATCTGTTTGTTTGTACCGACTTTCTTATATGTTCTATTTATCTGTTTGTTTGTACCGACTTTCTTACTTAGTAAAATCAAATATTTCCTTAAAGAAAGCAACACCATTAACCGGCAAGTTAACTGCCAACTGATTGGAATCTAATCACGAGCACCATGTGCTAATTCATTCACCAATCAAGTATTAACACATGTGGCTTTTCCACACTAACACGCGGTTTATCAATGACAAAAAGTGAGAGAGGAGGCTACTTAAACCTTAATTTCTACTATTTCTTTTAAGTCTGGTAATAGTCACGCTAGACAATTTTTAAGTTAGAATCATCTCGGTAAATTACATGGACCACGTACGGACATCACTAAAATATTTTTATAAATGTCTCCAAGTTCGAGTCAAGAAGGACCAAAACCAAGATAGCGGTATTGTACATCCACATGCTCTCAACCAACTGAGCTAGGCTCTGTGCCTCTGTTCCTTGTCAAGGCGAACTATGACTGACCGTGCGTAGGACGGTAGGAGTGCAGTTTAGCTGCAGAGAATCGGCCAATAGGTCAACAAGACAAAATCATCTGCTACATGTATCTGCAGATCATGCATATTCTATTCTTCGACTTCATCCAAGGTTCAACTTTAGACCAATTGGTCGCTAGCTAATCTACCGAAGTGTTGCTGCTTGTCGATCTAGTACGATGTGGCAAAACGTATCAGAAAAGATCATAAGAAGACCTAATTTAACAAAATCACCACGTGTTCCCATGAACAATTTCGTTGATAATGTCAATTTATACATGATGTACTGCATACTCTTAAAAAAAATGATCATGCACCGCATGTTAATGATGACCTACATATTCAAGTTCCTTCAGCTGGTCGATTAATTGTCTATTGCTATGAGAAGAATCGTCGATCATTCATGGTACACATGTGGTGCAAGAAATTATTTGTTTTATCACATGGATTTATTTAAGTTAGCCGTATGGACTTATTTGATCTACTTCGTTCTCACGCATTATGAAACTCAAAACTGAGCTCACACCTCAAAAGAAAAAAAGATTCACTGGCAGCTACAACCTGAGCCAGCTCACATTTCAGTTACTTTAGATGCTCTCTGATCTCTTTTTTTAGTGGAATTATTGATCAGTACTGTTGATCAAGTAGCCATTCATCCTCTCTGAAGAGAAAAGACGTAGCAGTTCATTCTGTCGGGATAGAAAACTGGCACTGGCAGCTAGCCTAACAGAACTTATCAGAGATGCGATAATCGGTAGACAGAAATCATTTGCAACTGTAGACTGTACATTGTTTGCATGCATGCGACCAGACCTGTCCGAGACTACAACTTGTTTGTAGGCACTGTTGTGAGATCCAACATACGACAAAAAGAACTGTTGTGAGATCTAATTTTGCTACTTCAGAGGATGAGATAATGGTATGGGCAAAGCGTACCTACAGATCCATCTATTGTGTATGTCAGTGTGAGTGTGAGTGTGAGTGTGAGTGTGTGTGGGAGAGTGGGGGGAGGAGGTGTTGGGTCACAAAGACGTTTAAATGGACCGATCCAGCTGATTCGGCCGATAATATATTGGACTCTTCCCTACTGTTAGCCCATGAATTACCTTGGCCCATGTATGGTCGAGTAGGAAGGAGGAAGCCGTGCTTATATCTACGCGCCGGGATCAACCTCATCCAAGGCTGATTTTCCTTGAAATTTTGGGCCAGAGAAAGGATCGAATCAAATTGCCATTCGCCATCTGTACCTTGGCGCTGAGCCCGGAAGAACATGAGCATTACCGAGGCTGGATGATCTGGGCCGTACAAGGTCGATTATGGTAGAGCATCCGATCCACACGTGCAGTTCGATCCATCTTTTTTTTACTAACGACCCCTCTTCTTTCGGGGACAACTAGAATCACATCCATCCGTGCATGCACGGGTGCTTTTTTTCCCTTCAATTATAAACGTATGCTCACGCACACCACTGTGCACGCGCGAGATAGGGTTTTTGTATGACCATAAGCAATAATTAAATAATCATTCAAAAAACACGGTAGAGTAGTAAAGTACTTCCTCTGTTTTACTATATCTGTTCTCAATCTCGAAATATTCTGTTTCAATGTATCTGTCTAACGAAGATTTTAAGAATATAGTTATTATGTTGTTTCCACTCTATATCCCTATTTAGATGCTTTGGAAATAATTATATAGTTGCCTTATGTTATTTAAGATAGGTATGCATGATTATTTTTTATCTTTTTGGATTTAGCGCTTCTTTAGTCTATGCGTATGATGAATCTGACGATGTATAGTATAGTATCCCGTATATGAGGATGTATCTGGTAAGAATTCTCAGGAGATAAGGTAACCCCCCGTAAGGAGGAAGGACACCCCTTAAACTAGGAAGTCAATCCCGACGTTTAAGGAAGCCAAAGTTCTACTCGGGCATGAGTCCAGGTCCAGTACGACTCGGAAAGCCCCCTATAAAAGGAACAACAATCCTATAGGGGAGGACAGGTCTTTCAAGTCCCAGGGAGGAGAAGAAAGTTAGATCCAACAAGCCTTTCCAGATCCAGGAGCCCTAACTATTCCTGCCACATCGAAGGAGTCGAGCTCAGCGAGACTAGTCGGATTAGTCTACGATTAGGCCTAGGATAGCCACTGACATATACATCCCTTGTAAAGACATTCTCTAATCAATATATACGAACAGGACGTAGGGTTGTTATCCTGAAGGAGGCCCGAACCTGTATAAAAAGGGCTTTTCCTTGCTGTCAGATCTCTTGGCCTTGTGCCATAGAGGTCTCTACCCCCCAAGTATCACAGTTCTACAAATACTGTAAGATCAGCGGTTTACCAATCATCGACAGATGGCGCCGACTGTGGGGACCTCTCCGGCTCAAGCCGTCAAGGAAGTATCGGAGTCAGCAAGATGTGCAACTAGTCGCGATCAGTCCATGACGCCGACTGGACGGCCCTCCCCGGCTCGACCCGAGGAGGAAGAAGCAGGTTTGGCAGGGGATCCGATCGCTCTCACGGGACGTACTAGGTACTCAGATCTGGGCTTCTACGACAACTTCGGCCAGATAAATCTGTACCCGGCATCTGACCGCGTAGATCTTGGAGAATACGCGCCTGGCGAGTACTCGGATTGCGAAGCTGATCACTTCAGGACCGAGTGCGCCAGGGCGTTCGGAGAAACATTGATGCTAACCGACGATTCCCAGGCAGGAGTGACCAGCCCGATGTCCGGACTGTCGCCTGCAACGTCTGATCGACCAAACGATCAAGATCTCAATCACAGTATCCCTCCCGATGGAGTGGAACTACACCTCATCTAATCCAGACCCTCGAGTGGTTCTCGTGATCCATGATGGTCGGGAAAGATCTCGAGGACCCGGATCAGCATGGGGCTCACAACATCGGAGCCCGACGAGATCGTTCAGCAAGACCTCCACCGCAACTACGAGCGATGACTTCAGAAAACACCCCTTCCAAGTCGGAGAGCAGGTTCTATGACTGGTTCGGAATCGGGGCAAAAAGGGCTTTCTCCTCAGTAGGACAACGGCTCCACAGGAGAAGTCGTCCGATCTAGGTCGCTCGAGTTAGCAGTAGAGAGATAGTCGAGTCCCCTTAAAGAGTTCCACGTGCAAGCACCTTCGGTAAGATCGCACAGTCATCACCCCACCGACCGCCAGACCGTCTCAGGTTGCGCCAGCTCCAGCCTCAAGTCATCAAGCTACGAACAATCCGATGATAAGACGCTCCGGGCGCCGTCACCTAGCACGCACACTCGACAAGCTTTTTCAGCGGGTCACGACAAGAGCATGAGAGTCTCTGGAGCAACCAATGACAACTCGAGAGGAGGAGGTGATGTTTTTACTTCTAGTTTTTCCTAATAGTTTTTTTTCTTACAGTAGCTTGTAAGTGATACTTCAATCAGTTTACAGTTTTTTAATATCAAGTTTTTAGTTTGATATTTATTTTTCAGACTGCCTATCCGAGAAACTTCTCGAATAAGACAGTCGGGGGCTGGATAAGTATGTGGCATCAGACGAAAAACTGGCATACGCATAGACGTAACCAACGATTCGACCTGCACAAAGGGAAAGGGTTCCGCGTTATAACCGTCAGGGATGCGAGGAAGACCCCTTAACGTGTCTGCAGGTGACAGGGGAAGCCGCTGAGCCCCCATCTGACCAGACCTAAGGCCTGGTCGACTAAACTCCCCGGTTCTGTAGTAAAGTTCCCCGACCACAAGTAAAGGAAGAAGAGAAGGTGCGAGTATGACTAGGCCGACAGAACCCGCTTGCTTATCCGCATCCCCGACTACTTTGAGTAGAAGGCATCATGGATAGATTGCAATGTGTTATAATTAGGGCAAACGTAGGACTTACTAACTGGTGTCCGATATCCCTGCGACAAGGGAACGCGAGTTGCTGCTATGGCCATGATAGACCGTACGAAGGCCCCTTATCGCGTTTACTGATGACGAGGAGCCAATGAGACCTCCATCCGACTAAACCTAAGGCCTGGTCGATCACAGTCAGCGGCGTACGGCACAACTCGTAAGCCCAAGTCAAGGAAAGCGGACGCAAAGTTCGACTAAGTCTACAAGAACCCTCGTGTCTGACTAACATTCACAGAGCACTAGAGTTCAGGTTTTCAGAAAACAAAACACACAGATTAAGCACAATTACTAATTAAAAAGTGTTAAGTCAGTTTAGCAGGCTATCTGCATCCAGCCATTTGAGACCTCTTCACCTCAAAATCGGTTCCCCGCCCCTGCTCTGACTGGACCAATCACTCCTCTAGGTCCCAGACAAAGCGAGCAAAAAGGCAAAAGGTTAGTTTTAGTAAAAGTAAATTACGACTAATGTTTTCAGTTGTTGATTATGTCTAGAAGCGCCACGACCGGGGGGCTAGACCTTCGCTCAAATCGGACGACAGGCGTCCTGAGCTGGGGGCTCAATGAACTCCATGGCCGACTAGCCCCATGCTGGAACTGACTTCACCAACCAAAGAATGCCTGTGGTACGCACTGCAGATTGACTTCCCGGCCACAAATAATGTGGCCAAGTATGAGAGCTTGCTTGCCGGTCTCCGAGTCGCTTCCGCACTTGGTATCCATCGCCTGCTCGTGAGTAGGGACTCACAGCTAGTAGCGAGACAAGTGTCCAAGGAATGTCAGACCTTAGACCAAAACATGGCAGCTACCTAGCAGAGGTGAGGAAGCTGGAGAAGAAATTCATCGGGCTCGAAGTATGGTACATCCTAAGGAGGGATAACTGCTGAGCCGATAGTCTTGCTTGCCTGGCGTCCTCACAATCTCTATGTCTAACCGGGACCTTTGCAAAAAGGATTTCGATGCCGTCCATAGCTTCTTGTGAACCTGTGGATGAAGGAATGGCCACCCTCACACAGAGCACCATTCAAGGACGTCATCAGGTATTGACGCTCCAAGGGGAGTAGCGGGTCGACTCGTTGCTCCCCTCGGTCCTAAGGATTCGTGGATAGAACCCATCCACATGTATCTTCACGATTGGACAGTACCCGAGGACGATGCACTATCTGAGCAGATTGCCCGACGCGCCTGGATGTACTCCTTGGGTGACGGGGCCCTCTATCGTTGAGGAGCCCACGGAGTGCTCATGAGGCATATCACTTGGATGCAGGGTAAAGAACTACTCGAGAAAATCCACGGAGGGATGTGCGGGGCACATGCATCTTTTCGAACCCTGGTCGGAAAGGCCTTTAGACAAGAATTCTATTGGCCGACAGCTCTCCGTGACATGAGCGACTTGGTGAAGCGATGCCGTCAGTACCAATTTTACGGTAGACGCATTCACCAGCCCGCCCAAGCATTGTAGACGATTCACTTGTCGTGGCCTTTCACGACATGGGGCCTGGATATTCTGTGGCCTTCCCGGTCTCGCCCGGGGGCTACAAGTTCCTATTCGTCGCAATTGACATGCGCGCTGCGGTTTCGCTAAACGTCAGCCGAACAGTTAGCGCAGGAAAATGAAAGATTCTTCATCACCACGCGAAAATTCCGCCATGACGGTTTGGTTTTCCAGAAATCTACCAAGCGAACGCGTGTCTGTGGTTGACGGATCAGATTAAACCAAAAATGCTTCACGGGCAAGCCAGCCCAGAAGATGCATTGGACAACTCCCGACAAGGATATCGCGACTACCCGGTAGAGATATTACCTACTCGGGAACGTTGTCAAAAAAAGTATTCGATTTCGCCCACTCAGAGTTGCTTCCCGAAAAGGGCAGATTTACTACAGAACAGTCATGACCTCACTTCACTATTGATGGGGGGCTTGACGATGTATAGTATAGTATCCCGTATATGAGGATGTATCCGGTAAGAATTCCCAGGAGATAAGGTAACCCCCCGTAAGGAGGAAGGACACTCCTTAAACTAGGAAGTCAATCCTGACGTTTAAGGAAGCCAGAGTTCTACTCGGGCATGAGTCCAGGTCCGGTACGACTCGGGGAGCCCCCTATAAAAGGAACAACAATCCTATAGGGGAGGACCGGTCTTTCAAGTCCCAGGGAGGAGAAGAAAGTTAGATCCAACAAGCCTTTCTAGATCCAGGAGCCCTAGCTATTCCTGCCACATCGAAGGAGTCGAGCTCAGCGAGACTAGTCGGATTAGTCTACGATTAGGCCTAGGATAGCCACTGACATATACATCCCTTGTAAAGACATTCTCTAATCAATATATACGAACAGGACGTAGGGTTGTTATCCTGAGGGAGGCCCGAACCTGTATAAAAAGGGCTTTTCCTTGCTGTCAGATCTGTTGGCCTTGTGCCATAGAGGTCTCTACCCACCAAGTATCACAGTTCCACGAATACCGTAAGATCGGCGGTTTACCGATCGTCGACAGAATCAAAGACAGATATAGTGAAACATGGACAATAACATTTTGCTTCAAAAGTCTTCGACGACATTGAAGTCTTCCCACTACACACCTTCTCAAACATCAAGGACCTGCTACATCTATGGTTTAAAAAAGAGGAACAAAGAACCAACATCTATGCCTGGTTACACATTAATACATTATCGACTCCAACTTAATTGTATTCTAGCAAAATGGTGGTCTAACCACATTCTATTATTTTTATTTTTGGCCATTTTCTCATGGATGAGGATGCATATATCATCTGTTGTACCCTAACATGTGGTTTTTTATCAATAAAAGTTTGGTAGGGGCTTTTCCCCTCCCGTTCATTCCAAAAAAGAAAAAACATTTTGCTTGAAAACCTACCATATCACTGTGTATGTAGGCTATGCCACTGCGGCCGGGAACTGAAGGGAATCCACATTTGGCGGCCGGGGATAGGCGGGCAGGGACAAGGCAGGACCGCGGGACTTTGGCCCTTTTTCGTGCGGCAACCGAAGCAATGCAAGTGATCGAGTGAAGTCCAAGCGAGACAACGAGCAGAGCAAACATGGCCAATTCCCGTCCTGCTGACCAATGATCTAGCTCTTGGCATGGACCTTTTTTGCTTTCGGTCCCCCGGCCCTCCGCCTCTAGTATCATAGTATATATCTTCTTCCGTGCACTCATTCCTTGCAAGGTACAGCTCTAGTTGGTTTACTGAGCCTTTTCTTCTCCATTTTAAGTGGAGTATATCTATTGAGCCATGCATCTTCGGCTTATTCCCCAGCCGGCATTCTTAACCACCACTAATTACTCCCATTTGAGCCATTTCGGCTCTATTGATGAGTTAACAATCACTATTACTCATACTTCCGTTTCACAAAAAAACTGATCGACGCTTTGAATATAGATACGTTCATCGAAACACATCTTTGACTACTAATTTATAATATATTATAATGTATGGTCCCTATAATATATTTATAAAACTCGCTAAATCTAACAATATGATTTACAAAAATCCAATATAAATATGGAAATAGTCCATTTTTGGTCCCTCGGCTGTTGCCCTAGTCTAAGTTTGGTCCTCAACTTCACTAACGGAAAGATTTGGTCCCTCAAGTTTGAAACCAGATATATTTGGTCGCTTGCCCCACTTAACGATAGCGTGGCAACAATTTCGCACATGTGACAGCCTAGCTAGCATAAAAGACTAGAAAAAATCAGAAATTGAACAAAAAGAAGAGAACTAAAAAATTTAGAGAAAAAAATCAGAAATTAGAAGAAAAATAAGGAAGAAGGTGGGGGAAATTGGAAAAAAAATCAAGAAATTTAAAGATTTGTTTATAGATTTACAAAAATAGGGAAATTCAACAAAATTGGAAAATTTGAAGAAAATATAACAACACTTAGAAAAACATAGAAAATATTATAACTATTGCAAAAATTACTAAAATATGTACTTTCTGAATTTTACATTTTAAAAATTCCTTGATTTTATTAGCTTTCTAAAATATTTCTAATTTACTAACTTTTCTGTATTTTTCTGAATTTTCTTCAAATTTTTCTACCTTTCTAAATTCCCTATTTTTAATCTATCTTTAGAAAGTTAGAATTTTCCCCATGTTGTCTTAAATTATGCTTGTTTTCCTGATTATTATCGTTGAATTTCTTGATTTTCCCTTTTTCCCTAATTATTTCATATATTATTTTGAAATATCTGATTAAAAAAATGATGATTGGGTGGCCACTTGTGTAAAAAACCGCTGCCATGTCATCGTTAAAACCGTTTTAATAGGGTGAGCTACCAAGTTAAAGTGAGGGACTAAATTTAGAGTCGGGACAATAGTTAAGAGACTAAAAAGAAACCTTTTCCTAAAGTATTAAAAAAAATATAAATAGTTAAATATTTAAAACATAAATTAGATCCATACCTAAAACATCACGTTCTTATAAGCTAGAAGAGTACTTATGATTCATGTCCTGCACTGATCCTTAGCAATTTTTGGTTGAATCTTAGAATCTGACTGGACATGTATGGAAGTTGTCGAAAAAAATATACTGTATGTGGAAATATGTTGGCTGCTTGTATCGATCGAGGTCAACCCTCCTTGTCAAAAAGAAAAAATATAGACATGCATGGAGATGCCGGCCCCTCTACGTTCCATCCGTACTATGCATTGGAGAATGGAGAGGCTGAAACTACGATCGAGCCATCAATCACCTCCTCGATGTGATTGTAATGGACTTATGGACATATATCATTGAGGAAAGGAGCTGTGGCGAGAGGATCGATCGCTTTGTAAGTTGCATATAAAGTCGAAGTACGTAGCTGATTGACGTGCCGCCACACATATACATGCAGATTCTGCATGTTGTCGACGAGTCACTGGCTACAGTCTACTGCACAGTACTCTTAACCAGCAAATAAGCAGCCCATGAGATGAACCTGATTTCTCCCACCTTGGAGCTCAAAGAGCTGCGCAAACCAACCGACCAAACACGAAAAATCACAGCCATAGGCTAAAGGCGGAAGAATCAAAGGACACCATGAGACGAGCTGACGGATCCCCTAAAAGGGCCGTCGCTGGCTCCGCATAGCCCATCGCACCACTCTACCACCGCCGCAGAGCGCCGGCAGTGGCACGAGAAAGAGATCTAGAACAACAATCGGCACGTCGGCGCTCTCGAGGGCCGCCGCTAGGGAAGGGCCTGGAAGGGGAATCTGTGAACGAACCGTGTCGGGCCATAGACGGTGGCATCCCAACCACGGGTTAATGGACCCATTACGCACCAACCCCCCGCCCGGATCAAGAACGGCGCACCGGTTTTGTTCCACAAGGGCATATCGCTCCCGACGGGCGCCTCACACCCGCGAAACAGAACACCCGGTAAGAACCGGCAGGCCCGGTAAGGAGCCGCGCTCCTATACGGCCACCTGCGCACATCTCCGCCGTCCACGACAGATCGGATATAATGGAATCCCAAATCGCTGAGGGGGCTCGAAGGCCGCCCCATTATACTATCTCTAATATGTAGCCTGGTCGATCTCACTTGCACTGACGATCTCTCCAAGTTCCTCCGACCCCAGCATTCATGGCATGCATGCATTTGAATGCATGATGCGTGTGTGCATGTTCCTCGATCAAGCTAAGAAAAATTGATCTATGACCATACTAATGTAGCCCTTTGTTAGGGGCACTAAGAGATCATGTACTCGAAAATCAATAGCCACATAATAAAGAGATGTTTGAAGTTTAGTCGTCAAAGTGACGCCTCCAACGAGGGGTACGACTCAGATCGTCGTTGCTAGATCCAACCAGTGAAGATCAGATCGAGCATGTTAACTCTAAAAAGTCGGTACCGGTTTTTCAAGACAACACCTTCAAGAAGGAAATGTCGTACAAAATGTCATCATCGTTAGTTCCAACCAGTGAAGGCAGACCAAGGGCTTTCACCCCGAAGAGTAGGTACGGAAGCTCCGGACAACGCTCCAACATGACCTTGTGGACTACCGTAGCCATAGAATGTCGTGATCTCCATGTTGGCACCAACCCTTGCCGCCCATCACGGACGATGTATGCCAGATTCGCCTGCCGATTTCAGCATCCGCAGAATATCACCGCCAAGAGCCGGAAAATGCCAAGCTGCTTTACGAGAAGAACATTATCCCGCGCATACGAACGGCCGAACCTGGAGGTGCCTAGGCTACGGCCACCGATGCAAAGCTGCATTGGAGATCACACACAGGGGACAAGCCTCCATAAAAGGGGTGTACTCTGCCCAAAGCGTCCCCGAAACAACCAGTCGTTGCTGTATCTGTGTCGCTCTGATCTCGCCGTCAATCGTGCTTCTCTCGGTCCCGACGTCCCACCACTGGCAGACACCATACCACCCACATCCAAGGTCAGTCGGATCATCTGATCCGGAGATGAAGTGCATGCATAGGGGAGCGACCAAGGGTGGAAGAGGCCTTGCTGCCACCGGCAGCAGCGAAGGGAGGAAGAAAGATGAGCGCGGCTAGGTTAGATTTCGTGTTCCATGACGCATGTTCCATGTTCCGTTCCTATCGTAGCTAGTGTATGTGTTTGCACGTGTTTGACATGTAGAAAACCCTTCTCCTATGTACGTACCTACCGATGTAGGCACTAGTATCTTGCTTTCTCACGGGCTCGCGGCCGTCAGGGAGAAACCTTAAATGGCCAGAATAGACCAAAACAACCGATACTGTGTACGTACGTATGCCCGTTACGTTTCTACCTACAAGAAAAAGGTATATATGTGACGTACAAGCATGAATGAATACTTACGAGAAACAAGTGCAAACTGTTGCAAACGTACGTATTCATCTTCACAAGCAACTAGCTAGCAGCTGGGTATCAGTTACCGGACGATCGAGCTGGCCGGATCGGGAAACGAGGTGGTCGATCAGTCGGCATGCATCACAGGACAAGTGAGAGCCAAGGGGCCCTACAAACAAACACGCATGAACCATGTTACTGTGACAGCACAGCTAGGACACCGGCCTTTGAACGGGCACGCCGTACCTGCCTGAATAGCTAGCAGAGCTGCTGCATGCATGCACGGCCCGGCCGGGCATGCAGAGAAACGGGGTCACGAATCTTGGTTATCAGCAGCAGAGCAGGCACGTACGTACAGGCGGCAGAACGGACCTGTCGATTGATAGATCTAACGCTTCCCTTTGTGGCATCGATCTACGAGGATATATCGTACGTATCGTAATTAACCCCAAGCCCCCGTTCCATCGCAGAAAGGAAACCAACATAATAGCAGTTCAGCGCAGTACGTAGTACGAAATAAAAAATAACTCTCAAAGACTGAAAGGACAAAAGGTGCTCCCGGACACAATGTATAGGGTAACACCGTTCTAATCACAGGGAGATGCCAGGCATGCAGCCAGATATTCTTCGAAGCTGATCATGTGCACATGTGCATTGACTGCCTGCTTCATCTTCAGATCATTAGATAAGGTAGTCAACCCGGATCCTAGGCAATGGCCAAGGGTTTCCCTTCATTTCCTCTCCATTATCTGAATGAAATGCGCGAGACACTGGCTTGTGATTCCTTGTAGAGAGGGCTCCATCTTCTCAGCAAATTGATCATCGACGTCCATATCCACTTCATTCCGGGCCAAACTATTAGTGGCACTATTAGAGTGCTGACAACACAGGTGGACAATGGAATGAAGGTTGGATCCAACAGTGATATGAATCATTTGTGACACCATAATCCACATCTATTGGGCAACTGAACGATAAAAAGAGAGGTGCTATAAATTTTAAGGCTCATTGCAAAATAAACAAGAAAAATCTGTAACAGTGTGCTTCTTATTAAGATTATCTCTAGTCAAGGTTCTGTTATGGACTAAAAACCAAAGAAACACATGTATTCTTGCAGGTACAGGAATTTTCCATACATGACTAGAGTAAACAGGAGAAATACCACCATTATTAACAAGATGGTAGAGAGATTGGACTGTCTATCGTCCTAAGGAATGTAATTCCATTTAGGCATATCATCTTCGTCAGAAAGGAAGATCCGATTAGCAATTAAAAGAAAGTCATTCCACATGTTCACACATCTCCTAAAAGTGAACCTGAGATTTGACCCATCCCAAGCAGTGACAATGGTAACATGCTTTTCATGGAAAGTCGTACGTATCTTAATTCATAAAGCCCCTTGCATGCATGCATTGTAGATTTGCGTTTGCCCCTCCCTTTTAGTTTCCCCATTTGTGATTGATCAGCTAGGGATTAGTGACAGACGAAACAGCAAGTGAGATCCAATAAGATGGAGGACGGGTCATTTTGTCTCCCTCTCCTCCACTGCCAGGTCCTCCTCCTCGCCGGCCTTGTCCACCACTTCCTTGCCGCCCTTCCTCATCCTCACCTCCTCCCTCGGCAACGGGTGATGGATGGGATGTCTTCGACCGCAGAGTCCACGCGGCGTGCAGGCTCCTATCGGTGGCATTGCGGCTAGGGGTGTCAGGTTTGGTGTCGCCAGCAAGGGCATCAGTTACTTGTGTTGCGGGCGTGGGCGTCCCGACAAGCCCCGTAAGGGTTACTCCATACCTGATTTCTGTTAAGACCCCGAATTCATAACCAATTCCAACTGCGATGCGAGATCCGAATACGCGAGAAATCGTCTAGCACACCATACGTTTACCAAACGTCATATGCCTTCATTGCTAGATGATTCGACACCTAACCAACCCACCATACGATCACCACATGTTGTATGCACTCACGGTTGGTTAAGCCGGGTAAGAAAACACTTATCGCAAGAGAAGCTAAAAACAAATTCAAGATCCAGTAAAGAACTAGTGTTGCTCTCAAGCTCACTAAGCAAAGTAGGATCGAGGAGCCCGACAATCGCACCCACACCCTAACCTAGCCTGAAGGCTAGTGAGTCGCTCAAAAGTCCGGTACGATTGCCCACACCCTGCCTAGTCGGCACTGCATCTCAGCCAGCTGGTCACTCAACCGAAAATACTTCACAAACTAGGACCTGAGAGTCAACATTACTTTTTTATGACCATTTCCATATACTTCAACCATTCACACACGGTATATGGAATAATCACATTTAATAACTTCATATCACATGACAAACTCTAATAGCAAGGAGATATAAAGATACATAGGTCATCTCTTACACGAGGGAGGTAACACAACACACAATTCACGACTCGAGGGTCATTTACACGCTTTTAAAGCTCAAAAACAGCAGCGGAAATAAACTGAAAACCCTTGAGATGGCAACCAAACTATCTTCCAAAGAGACACATAACCCACGTGCGACCGGAAAGGACAAACTTGCAAAAAGGACGTCAGTTCTTCCCAAAACCAGCAACGTAGGAATCTTCTATATTAGTCTCACCTGCAACGGTTTAGGAATTGAATTCCTTAAGTATTTTTGTACTTGCAAGATGCTTTGTAGGCTCATCCTAATTATCTTAAGCATGACATTGAACAAGAATTAAATACTACACATGTAGTTTAACATTAACACATGAAAACATGGCATGAGCATGAAAGATAAAATAATATCATCATGATTCATACCAACCATTCATTCTAAGATTTAAAACAATAAATCTCAGATTATTAAGCAATGGAAATCAACCAAGATTCATCCATGTTAATCACATTAAGTCAAACAAGACTTAACTAAGTCCTCTGACTAGTCAACCAAGGCCAGGTGATTTAAAGATAGTCAAACAAGACTATATCAAGTATTCCAAGCAAACCAAACAAGGTTTGACCAAGGGAATTACTTTCGAAACTGGCGTTAGTTCGTAACCAGTCGAACCACGACTACCCGACATTCCGATAAGCATTCCACCGTGGGTGACAGGTAAAGCCCTACGATACCGACATCAACTGAACGACCGCGGTGCTTACGATCACCTCGCCCATCGATCCATCTGTAGGTGACAGTACTCTAACTCTCACATCTCACCATTAATGTTCCATAGTTAATTAGTCCAATTAGGAGATCACCGTGGATCATAAGGCACAATGGAACCTAACCATGCTAGTGATTACACCCATCACAATAGCAACAAAAACCAATTTGTAATCAAGCAAACACCTCATTCAAAACCACAACATAAGTAATTAGGAATCTTATCGAGCTTTGCAGAGCTTGCCTCATTGCTGGGAGAAGGATAATATGCCGGTGATCAATCTCAAGAATTCCAGAATGTTTGAAACCCGATAAGAAGAAGCAATTAACCTCCAAAAGAGATAAGCAAACCTAAGAAGCTAGTTTGAACATCGTAAAGATGCATGGAATGCAGTTATGATGGAATAGGAAGTACAGGGTTAACATAAGCAAGTTAATACTTCTTCTACCTTTCAATTTAGCTTTACTTGTATTAGAACCTCAATATGAATGAGCTTTTATCATGAATGAAATTACACTATGGATACCTTTGTGTCATGTAATATGCAAGCAAGGAAAAGATTTCAAATCGGTAATTAAGAATAAGAGTGAGGGCTCCTTATGCTAATCTTCTTGATAAGGTACAGATTAAGCTAGTAATGGCATGCATGATGTCCTTATGGCAATTTTAAGGTGCAGGTTAAAACCTTGGGGATTAGTATGAGGTGTAAACATGTAGAATTTTAGGTTCAACCTTTTAGAGACGGCATGAGCTATACATTAAGATGCCATGATCATTAACACAATTTAACAGCATGCATGCATGTTACCTTGTTAAAAAAGGTTGATAATGTTGTAATGTCAGATATAAGGCGTTGCTGTTAAGATAAACTCAAGATTCAATGTATTAAGCGATCTGACTTGTATGAGATATACCACAGTTTCAACTATGCGAGTTGTGGTGTCAAAATTTAAACAAGGTATGCTTGGACTTAACATGAGATTTAGGATGCAATATGTTTACTGAACTGATATATACAAATTAACACCATATACCATTGTTATCGGTATAGCTCCATGGTAACAAATTTTATATAAGACTTATTGTTTAATTTCGTCATATACATGGCTGTTCGTAATTAATCTAGATCACAGGCTTTACTCAGATCAATTCTAGACAGCAGGAATATTTTGGCATTATCTCACAAACCATTTGTCGGAATTGGGCAAATGAGTACTCGAAACGGAGCTATTGACAATGGCTATAACTCTTATTTTGGTACCAACACATAGCCAGCGATGAAAGGTCACTAAATTGTGTCCGTAAGGTTTCAGTCTTAATTATGAGATCTACTCATCATAGACTTAAGTCGCTTAAGCCAATCTTAGTGGATTAGCTCCGGATTGCACGTGTGGTATGCATGGTTCAATGATCCAACATCCTAATTAGTTGAGGTCAGGACTTTGCTTAACTAATTGGTCTGATCTACTAATTAGTGTGGCTTGCACGTCGTACTAACAAATTTTACACCTCAGTTAACAAATAATCACGTAAGTGGCATGTAGAAAAAACATTTCAGTGCAACAACTGATTAGCTACTTAAGTTATTGTCCTTTGTAACCACTAGACTAAGCTAGTGGTTTGATCACCATTTATTTTATTACACTGACTAGTGGAACTGCATGCAGCCTTAACAGGTTATGCACTGTTATTAAACTAAATCTGGCGAGGGAACAACTATTTAACTTATCTGTTTATGCCCTTCAGCTATAATCCTCTAATTAGCTCTTAGGTGTCAACTATAGAGAGCATGGATACAAGGATCTGAACTGAGCTGGCTTTCCTTTTAAATTAACCTAAGTATGATTATCTTTACATCAGTGGTCACTAATCAAACTTACTACATGAGGGCTTGGAGGTCAGGGAGAGGTATTAGCTTAAACAAATATGCTAAGACATGCGGTTAACTAATCCCCGTAACAACTCACTTTGCTGCTAAAGGAATGCAGAGATCAATTAACAACTAGCTAGCTGAGCGTGTACACACCTGGTTTAGGAATTTTTTTAATACTATTTTTTTCCCGTAAATCACAGCAGTACAACATGAAATCGAGGAATTTCAAAAATAAGAGAAAATTGATAAACCAAAAAGCCGACTACGGAGTGGGTCGGCCTCTAACGGAACGAAAAGCTCCAGGTCGGCCCATGGCTGGCCGACATGCCTAGTCGGCAAGTGGCTGGCCGACTTGCCCCTCTAGTTGGCAAATGTTTGACTGACTTGGGCATATCGGCATTTAGGAGCCCGACTCCACCCTTTTTTTCCAGCACACGTGCCGGCACACACGCACTCGAGGCGAGCGGCGGCGCGGCTAGGCGAGGGCAGGGGCCAGGGACGCAGCAAGGCGGGGGTGGCGGCCGGCTAGGCGCGGCGATGCTGGGGGCCGGCGGCGTGGCCGTGGGGCGGCGGCGCGGCAGTGGGCAGGCTGAGGAGAGAGAGGAGAGGAAAAGAAGAGAAGGAGGAGAAGAAGAGAAGAAGGAGGAAGAAGAGGAGAGAAAGAGAAGAGAAGAGAAGAAGCGAAGGAAGAAGAAGAGGAGAGGAAGAGAAGAGAAGAGAGGAAGAGAAGGAGGAAGAAGAGGAGAGGAAGAGAAGAGAAACGACGTTGTAGGATTTTTCATCGTTTAGGTAAACCCTAATTTGGAAAAAAATCGATTTAGCTTATTAGTTAGTTTGAATACATTAATTACAGATTTTTGTCTTCTGTAGCTTAGTATTAGCATGGTAGTTTAGTATTAGAAATAATATTAATATGTTAGGTATATAAGGTGTTAGAATAATTTACCTGCGGCGTTTCAAAAACTGAATTCCATCTATGATCACATATGTCACGATTTGATCATATAGTTAACGATTTTAGAAATAGTTATACAGAACTAGAAAAATCGTACATAAATAATAGAAGTGGACTACGTAGTTGAGAAATAGTCATAAACCTAGTTTTGTTATTATAGCTCAGTTCAATATATGTAGCTATATATTAGGAGTCTCCTAAACATCATGAACATAGGTGTAGCATCTCATTGTAAATTTTACGAAATGATGTTACGGATGACATGAATGTTTGATATAGTGAGATTTAAGATTTTCTATGGTCCTGGAGAAGTGAGGACAAACTCGTATGGAGTTGATCTTAGTGCATTCAGTTACACTATATTGTCTCTGCAAAATCCTGAGTCGATGAACATTAGAGAAGCTAAAGACTGGTTCACCTATAGCTTTGGTCTTGATACGGACAAGTCTAGCGTCAACATTCAAGCTGTGTTTACAATGTCCTTAAGTTCCCTGCGCTGGGATTTGATGTCCGTTGAAGGAACGAAGGAGTGGAGTTCTTGGCTTAGGGTCTGCAGCGGTCGTAAGGATGAGCCTATTGCTTTGGTGCAAGCTGTTGCGAAAGATCCAACATGGTATCTTTGTAGAGAGTATGAAAAAGATCACATAAGTACAACAGCCTAAGGTTTAACACAATACGGAGCCGATGATCATTCTGAAGCAGTGATTCCGGGAGGATTGAGATCTAACCATGGTCCTACTGGGTGGGCAGATGAAGCTGAGGAATTCAAAGAGTTGATGGAGGCTATGGAGCAGGAAGATCTAGCGGGCATTACGCAAGATGACCACGAGGAGGTCGATGATGAAGATAGTGGTGAGGACGAGGAGATTTCGGATCATCAAATTCCTAGCGGGTGGAACCAAGAACTATTGGGTGGAATGCGTGTGACAGATGGACATGAGTCATCATGGGAGTTCAGAAGCAATGAGATGAAACATGGCACCATGTATCGCAATAAGCTCGAATTGAAAGATGCAGTTGCTCTATGAGGTATGTCCACGCAAAGAACATTTTTTGTTCAAGTGTCTGCCCCGACCTAGTACAATGCAAAGTGCAGCAGTAATGGTTGTCCTTGCTCTGTGCATGCTCACGTCCCGAAGTACGAAGTGAATTGGATTGTTGGTAGAGTAGTGCCTCATAACTATGTTCGATCCAACGTCCTCACAGAGCATCGTAACATGACTTCAAGTCTAATTGCAAGACTGATGTTCGCCGAGATAGTGGAGAAGAAAGATATAGAAGCGAAACATATTCAAGTAGCAATAAAGAACATCGTATGGAAGCGAAACATATTCAAGTCTAATTGCAAGACTGAATAATTGTAGTGAACTTCTAATGTGTGCCTGTTTGGTCTGATCTATTATATTATTGAACTTTATTGTTGTATCTTTTTGATGCATTGAAAGTCTACCATGATATGCAGTATTGCTTCACATGTGTGACATGTTATGTTCGTGCAATATTCCTATAGGTATGACGGACTTCGAGTTGCTCGATGCGCGGGTGGATGGTAAGCACCGAGCGAAGAAGATTGCAGACGGCGAGTTCAGCCCAGTCTTCAGGACTCGGACCCCTCGTGTGGCATTGAGGATTCACCCAGCGTGGATCGCTAGGTACATCTACACAGGACCCCATGTAAGCCAGTCATTGTGATATGTAATGTGCGTGCAATTTTACAGGTTAGAGTGGGCGGGTCTACTCTCCCTGGCACAAATGGTGGAGGGCACTGACGAGGACTACTAGCTCCTCGGTGGGGACGAGGAACCTCATGACATGGAGGTCAGGTCTAGACGTTTTGCTTTCGACAGGGCTTTCTTGACATGCCTCGTCGATCGATAGAGACCGGAGACCCAATACCTTCCACTTTCCTTGGGGAGAGATGGCCCCGACGTTGCAGGGCGTGTCTTACCTGCTAGGTCTCCCGATCGCGGGGACAGTAGTTGGACCTTTGGAGGCTTCACCCACCTGGCGGGCAGATCTCGTGCAGCGCTTCGCAGGTGTTCGTCCCTACGAAGATCCCCTACAGCCTATCGACGAGCACCAGAAGCACGACCCGAAGTGGGCGTGGTACCGACGGTTTGAGGTAAGCTCGAACAACTTATCTCAGTCGTGCTGTTATTTATAACATTTGTAACCAAATGAGCATTTCATGCAGCTAGGAGAGCTTGGTTGGCCTGGTGAGCAGTTGACAAACCACCAAGTCACTCGTTCGTTGGAGGTGTACATCATGTGGCTGTTTGGTTACGTGATGTTCACCAACTCTCGCGGTGACACGGTCGATGCCCGTCACATCGAGATTGTGAGACAGATAGCGGACGCGCAGGACCCCAGCGATGTCGCACTCAGGAGTTGGGGATCGGCCGTTCTTTCTGCCACTACGCGCGCGCTACGTGATACCTGCACGAGGACTACAACAAAGCCATCATTGCCGGGCTGCCCCTTCTGCTGCAGGTTAGTTGTTTGTAATTGTATGTTATGAATATTTCACAATATGTTAGCGTCATTACATATTTTGTAGGTTTGGTCGTACGAGCGTTTCCCTATAGGGAGACCATTCGTGAACGCGGACGAGCCTTATGGAGTTGAGTTGTACCACAACAACCCACTCGGAGGACCTACTTTCGGTTTATTGTGGACACGATATCAGGTAAGTTTGTGCGTACTACCCTGCATACTTTTGCTATGGCCATTTGATTGTTGCCACTTACCTTATTGTACTCTCATGCTACAGCCACAGTTCACGTCTGCACAGCTGAGAAACTGCTACCTTGCGTTCACGGAGCAATTCGACTTCTTGCCTCACGAGAAGGTAACGTGGGAGCCTTACACTGAGGAGGCTAGGCTCCATCGTGCTCCCCACGGCCTTTCTCCATTATGCACTAGGGACGAGGCATACTGGATGACAAGGAAGAAGGTTTCTTCCACATCTTCGTTGAAGACTACACTGTGCATCGTGTGATGCGACTGTTCGGCCTACACCAGGACGGACCACCGTCACACGCAGTTTCTCTAGATCGTGCCACGCATGGATACGTCCCATTTACCTTGCTATTATGGAATCAACAAAATTACTTAGATATCTAAAGCATTCGAAATTTGGATTTTTGCAGCTGGTCTCGTAGAGGGGGTTGTGTTAGGGCGCAAGAGTGGACACAGCTCCTGCACCCTTACATTCAAGCTTGGGGAGAGGCTACGGCGGATTGTTGGGAGGAGTCTAGGGCCTTTGACCTTTAGGCCCATCGGGCTTAGCTCCAGTGGTACGTTGGTCGTACTCGCATTTTCCTTCTACCATGCATGGAGCGTTAGGAGGTCCAGCCGGCACAGACCATAGATTTATACCCACTAGACAGTGTACATTTGAGGGCCAATGCGGTACGTTGTACTACATGTTTGAAAATAGATGTTATAAACTTTTTTCATTTCTAACAACTTCTTATGTACATGCAGACTAAGGTGGCACGTACCCTTCATGACCACATCACGACCGCACTTACGAGCTCGAGCTCTTCACTTAGGACAAAAGAGGACTCTACTGCATAGTCTCGTGCAGAGGAGTTGTGTCGTAGTTTGCTCGACGCTCTTTCGTGCACACGGGCGTCAGATGTGGTCGACCCGCAGAGAAGACGTGGAGCACACCTCCCTCGAAGGCCATCCGCGATGTACCCTACTCCCCCAGGTCCTTCACAAGCTGGTGGGTCGTCCTGGCAGGCGCCATAGCAGGAGGTCAGGTAGGTGTTTCCCTGGGACATGCCGTCGTGCTCTCACTGCAAACCTACACAGATTCCGTCCATGATTCCCACACCTGTTACGTACAGGTTTTGTTCCTATGTCATAGGAAGGAGGAGGTTCGGACAGCCCGTCTCGATACTTCCTAAACACTCAGATCCACCCCGCTGACAGTTCTGCGTTGGGAGGAGGTTATCCAACCCCGTCTTCGCCGCCGCCACCCACGCAGGACACCCAGCCTACAGCCCCTCAGCCCGATGAGCCCTTGCACGGTAGAGGCTATCGTACGATTGTTCCACCGGGACAGTTAACATACTCGGACTTCTGGAAGAGGCTGCGTGTCACACCTTGATTTTTCTGAAACCTGAAAATTAGGGCTAACAAAAACTTTTTCGCTAATCATATCAGCCAAACTACACCTAACTAAAACTTTAAATTCAAGTCATGATGTAGCTAAATACCAAAACACGAAAAAATCTCTGCTCCTAACTATCTCGATCTCTGCTTTGTCGAAACCGTAATTCCCCAAACTACGTCCGGCAACACAGGCAACCCTGTTCAACACCTTGCCTCCCTACGTGGTTACTCGCTCTTGCATTCCCATCGCGAACACTCCTTTGGCATCCTTTCTCTTCCTTTCTAATCAGTGTAACCTAGACCAACATCTACAGCTAAGCACCCACACGGTACCTTTGTGAAATTTAAACATATATATATGTCCTGAACTTTTTCTGAATGACGTGATCTTCTGCCATTTACCTCGCCATATCATATCATGAGTATGTGCACATATACTACTTTTATATCTGCACATACCCGCAAAACCCTAGCTCAGCGTTCGACTTTGCTACAAACCCATGCACATATATACGAGTCCTGCGAGATTTTTCAAGAACCTGCATGCCAGCATGACCCCACCCCTGTTTAGAGTAATTTCGACCCTGCATGGACCCTGAACACTTGACCCCGCCACACACGCACCACATACGCACCTAAACCCTAATGCGAGAATACCTTAATGCCATACCTACACCATATACGTCGATATGTATCGACGGCACCCTGCCAACAGCTGGTCCCAAACCAAGATGAATGGATTCCCGCAAGTTCCCATGACCTCTCCCCACCTTGCCACGCCCCGGAATCCTAGTTCCAAGCTCCGATTTCCCTTCTTCCTATTTGATCCAATTTTCCCCGAAACCCTAATCAGGTGACCTATCGCTCCCCAACCTTTCTAAAATCCCGGGAAAATTTGTGGAACATCCTAACACTATCTCCAGCTCGAATATAAAAATAATATAGGAGGACCCAGTTCAAAAATATATGTATAAGAAAATAATAAACCCTAGGACAAAAATGGGCATTGAACTACAACCCCTAGGAATAAATTTCCAAAAATTCTAATAAAATCTCACAAAGATCTTCATACCATCAGGAGCACGAATATGCAAAAATATAGGCATGTCCCATTCAGAAATCTCGAGAAAACCATATCAAACACCTTGGCCCTAAAGAGTATTCCGCATGAAATCAAGGTGAGACCTCAGGCAAAAATCTGCTGGATACTCGTGGAGCCCCTTCCCTATTTCCCCAACATACCTAACTCAATGACTCCCTTGGCCAGCACCATGAGATGTCATATCCAGTTGAAACTGTGGTACTTGCCACGCTATGGCGTTCAATCTCCTGACACAAGCTATAGTTTTCGGTGCCTAACTCCAGTGTAGCTTCCGAACACCTAACCTCAACTCTCCTGGCACACTGGACACGCCCGCGCACACCCTCGCGAGCCGGGACACGCCAATGCCGCTCATGGTCATGCGCTGGCCGCGCTCTGGACACGCTCCAGTGCCGGCCGCAGATGCCACCGCGCCGTCCGTCGTTTCAGCCACCGCCCAGGGCACCTCCGTGCACCACGACGTTCCCTACGACCCCAGCGCCAGTGCTCTGCCTTCAATTTCCCTCCGAGCTGTTCCCTCGCCGAGCACAACCAGCCACAGCGGGTGTACTCCTATCTTCTCGCTGCTCTCAGCTATAAAAGCACTCTCGAGCCCCCTTGTCGCTTCACTCGACTCCGCCTCACTCCCCTGAAGCTCCAGGACTCACCAATTCCACCCAAACCCCCTCCTTTCCTACCCTCCGGCCAAAGACCTCATCGCCACTGACCCCAGTCCCCCGACTCTTACAAACCTCCTCAACTCAATTCCTCCCCATCACTAAACTCCCCTCCCCTCACTGGTCCTAAAGCTCGTCGGAGTAGCTGCCGCTCCCTCTCACCGCCGGCGAACCGAGCTGAGCCCCGCTCGGCCTCAACCAACTGGTGGACCCGCCGAAGGAAGACCCCTTCCGAAGCGGTACACCCGTGACCCGCTGACGGGTGGACCTGAACCCCAGCCGGGCCCATTGCCAGCATAAGTGGAAGCGGTATTCTGCTGTACACCATCGACGTCACCCCTAACCCGGTTTGGCTCAGCCCAGATCAAGCCTTATCCCTCTGGTTCAGCCGGTTCGGCACTCATCCGACCGGTTTTTCAGGGTATTTTTCCGGTTCTAAAATCCTCTCAAAATTTAGAAACTTTGAGTTCAAATACTTTTCCAAGTTTCAAAACTATTTAATAAAAACAGAGTAGATAAGAAATAGCACATGAAATTTAAATCCCATTTAAATTCAGAAGCTGTTCAAAATTTATTCCAAACCCCCACTGACCTAAAGAGCAGTATATGTTTATCGAATCATAAACATCGACCCTCCTTGTATGCCAAAAGTAGTTTGAAGCTTAGGCACCATATAAAATAGGTCATATTTCCTATTACCTGAGAAAAATTCAAAAAGACTAGGTTAAGTTCCAGAACATTCAAAAGCATGAAAATAAGATGTTCGGAAATAATTTAGATCTTCTGTAAATTAGGAAGAGCTAGATATCCCAAAGGATTTCTGGATAAAACTTAACAGGCTCTAGGTCACTTATAAAAAAAATTCATCATTTCATGCGATATGACTAGAAACCTAAATAATGTCCAGAACCTTATAGGTATGATTCTAGCATCCTATTAGGGCCTAATGCCCTTAGCACCTTAGTCGTAAGGTAAACTAAGACACCTTGAAACCCTAACGGCAAATGTATGCACACATCTTCCGAAAACCCTAAACGCGACTATAGAGCATAAAACCTCTGAGAACCCTAAAACCCTAACCCCTAACACTTATCGAGAACCTCATCATTTCATAAGCATGATTTCTTGGGTTTCAGTTGGATCTCCCGTGCATGGTCGTTTATTCGACGCTTTTACCACAGTTGGCAGAGTGACGTATGATCGCAAGGGAAATCCACAAACACCTCCATCTCAAGATCAGAACCGGGATTCACCAGGCAAGCATTCCCACTTTGATCATGTTGAATCCCATATATGCGAAATTTAATTATTTTGTTTGCGAAACTTGCATGCTATGTGGATATCAATAGTATTTTATGTAGACCTAGTTGTACCCTATAGATGCATAAGTTCCAGGTCTAAATATCCGATTCTTGTAACCCTAGGTATATTAGTTGGTTGTTCTGCGACCAACAAAAGTATTAGGATTATAGGCATTAGCCATGCTTAGACCTGCTGTAGTCAAAAACTAAATTTTGTTCGGACATCACAAACTCCTTTAGGACATGGGAAATAAAATCCTCGGATAGCATGTGTTATACGAGGTGGCATTTGAAAGAAATGTTTGTCAAAACCCAAATAAAACTGGAGATGATTTTGATTCGGGTGAGAATGGTAAGGCAGCCTGGGGCTGTAGAGTATCTGATGGTGGCATGGTCGTCCGGGACGAACATGGAGTTGAAAATGGAGTCTTGCTCGAATCAGTTAAGGACCAAGCCTAAGTAACGCTAAACCAGTTCCTCACCGTACGTCCACATGTCCTTTATGGGAAGGACTTGGCTTGGTACCCTGGCAAGTATTAGAGCATGGACCCGTGGGAAGTAGGAAGTATGTGACTAGATGGTTAAAGTCCTAGAGATCCACCGGCGCTGGGCGTTTGGGTGTTGACTCGACACAAAGGTGGAGAGTCCCATTTTTGGTCTAGGACGCAAAAGTTGGGTCGACCACCTAGCGGGTCTAGCTCTAGTATGGAAGCGGGCGAAGGTCTCGTTGTAACACCCTGCTGATACACCTTATGAAGTGTATCCGTTAGTACTCGGCAACAAGGGGGACTTACATCTTGTGGGTAAAGCCGTACAACCTCTGCAGAGTGTTAAAAACTATTTGAATAGCCGCATCCTCGGTCATAGACATGAACTGGCAAGGTCACACACTGGTTAGACTAAGTTTTGTTTGTGAAAGCCTGGGAAAGGGATTAAGGACATGGGCATGACGTGTCCACGGAGTGCAATTTACGCTACACGATTGGTAGCAAGGAATTGCAGGAGAAGGAGGCCAGCCGTGCTATCCGGGATAGTACGGGCTGAGCACTGAGTTGAGGAGGCTAGCTGTACTATCCGGGATAGTACGAGCTAAGCAATGAAATGAGGAAGCTAGTCATACTGCCCGGGTTAGTATGGACAGAGCTATCACTTGAGATGGGAAAGGAGGTAGCCGGGTCTACCTCAAGAGAAGTTTTACTGCGTTCAATTGCTTTGGTTTACAAAACTACTTTGAAATCTAATATTCTCATATTAAATTGAAAACTTACATTTCCACACAACTGGCAACTTAGGGTAGAGCTGTTCCCTTGACTCACACCCTGCATGCTATAATGCCGTATATTTCTCCTGAGGGAATAGCTTGCGAGTACATTCCATGTACTCACCTGGCTTGTTTATTTGGCTAGACGAAGGAGACATCAAATCCAAAGATACGGTCACACGGTTACGAACATGAAAGCTAGGGCGTAACCCCAGTCAGTTGCCTGTCGGTTATGGCATATTGATGCGCTTCTTCCCCATTTGATTTCCGCTGCAATTTATAGCCGTTGGGCTACATGTATCAGACTATCGACCTTGACGGTCTATTTATATTCCGATACTGAAATATACGTGTATGACAATGATATACAGGTTAACTTGTGTGTACCAGCTACTGATCCAGGGACCGGTACAGTAATCACAAGGGGGTATCCGGCTTTAAAACCGGGTACGCCACACCGCGGAGAGGGCCGCGTCGAGGACGTGGATAGGGAGGCCCAGGAGGACCTGCCCAGCAAGACTAGCAGGAGTAGTTATTTCGAATCGTTATGACAGCATCCTTTTGAATTTTATCTATCTTAGTTGCACTACTTTTTCATAGAACACTTAGTTTATTTCATCGAAATCTAGAGTACGAGTACGATACATTGTTATCAGTACACATGGGGTAGATGGTACGATAACATTCGCATGATACAACCATAAAACCGAACAACCTAATAATAGAACAACTAAGATAATAGAACATAGGACAACCTACTCAGGGCCTTTCGGATATTTTCCCTTCCTCATACGACGAGCGTGAGCATCCTCTCCTTCTTCCTTCGCGCGACGTGCAGTCACGCGCTTCCTCGCCCTTTCAGCCTCGCGTGCTTCCGCAGCTCGACGTTCCGCCTCCTTCTTTTCCTTGCGCTGCTCCTCCTGCCAACGCTTTCGCTTCTTTGCCTCCTCCGCCTCGTGCATACGTTGCAGAGTGTAATCTCACCTAAAATAAACCTCACGCATGAGTTGTTCTTTATCCCTTTTTGATTGGGTATTGTCCAGCCACTGTATGTAGTCACATATAGTGGGTGGAGACTGCAAACAAATGAGTGTTAGCATTATATTGCATCGTGTTACGAGTGGGTGGGACCAATAACTATTGGGTGGAATGCGTGTTTTACCCTTCGACGCTGTGTGTGCACGGCAACCTTCGCTGGCTCTTCATCGTAGTTAGCACACATGAAGAACCTTCTTCCGAAGGTGTACGACATCTCTCTTGACACCATTAGTTTGCACGGATCTTGGCACCAGCAAAGGGGAACCTCGACTTCGTTCGGCACATTGGCAGTCATCTTCTCCTTCGGCATGTCGTCTGAACCAGATGAAGCCATTCCTACCATTTTGCAATATGGGCATTGTTAGTATATCCAAGAAACTAAAACAATTTCTGCAAATATTTACCTCACACGAGCCCCCCTGTTGAAATCCCTCTTCCACCTCGCCTCTAAAACCCCTCTCCTCTCCTCTCTATCCACGTACTTGATCTATTATGTTCGTCGGTGGGTGGGAGGCAGAGAGAGGTCTATGGGTGAATAAAAAGGCAGCTAGGACCCATATCGGTTGTCGACTGGCCGAGACCTGAGCTATTCAGGTCTTGTCGGCAACTGGCTGGCCGACTAGTTTCAAGTCGGTAGCTGGAAGGCCGACAAGGTCCAAGTCGGCAGCTGGAAGGCCGACAAGGTCCAAGTCGGCAACAGGATGGCCGACTTGCGCTTGCCGCCAAAATTAGTTGATTATTCGGCTAGTGGGCTGCCGACTTTGTCATTTCGGCGAGCTGTCAGCCGATTGCGCCTTTTCGGCAATTAAGCGGCCGACCGGTGGAGATTTTTGAAATTTTTTCATTCCGTGCTCTACTGCTGTGATTTACGAGAAAAATATAATATTTTAAAAAAATTCCCTGGTTTAGCTTATACTAGCAGTATCGAGTTGCTCCGTTCTTTTGCCGATCCACTATAGTCGCTCGGCAATACATGCGACTAGCGCTATTGCGGGAGGACGGCCAGGTCACTAGACATGGGAAGAAAGGGTGGCAATCTCCTTCCAAGCTAGAAGAAAAGGAAATTGCTCACACACGTGAGTTCAGGAAGAGAAGTGGTGCAGAGCAATGCAAAGAATATGAGAGGAGATCACCAGATCAGCCGTGCCAAAGGTAGAACGAGATCACCGGTGATGGAGATGATGCAAGCTGCAATGGGGCCAAAAAGCTAGACACCGACGCTGACTTGCTGGCGGTCGGCCCAACGGTGGTGACTGCTCCTAGACACGTGGTTGCGGTGACAACTAGAAGGCCAGCGGCAGCAGTGACGCATGCGGAGTGGTGGTTGACCGGGTAGCTCACCGGCCACCACGGCCGGCAGTTGGCACGGCGGCGATGCAGCCTTGGCCCACCTGGCTCGGGTGGTGCATGGGCGAGGAGGAAAGGCACGGGGAGGCGGGGTCATGGAGGGTAAGGCGCACGGTGTGGAGGTGCGGCGCCAGGTGAAGATCGGCCAACGGCGATGGCCGAGATGGCGGGCGGCAATGCTTGAGGCGGCAGAGCAACCAGGGCGATACGGCGGTAGAGCAGCAGAGGTGGAGCGAGAAGTGTGGAGGAGCAGCTAGGCAGAGAGGCGAGAGGGAGAGGAAAGATGGTAGGGCGACCTCGCTGGTCGGCGACCGGCCCAGCGGCGTCGGGAGGCGGTAGCTCGACCCAAGGGGCGCAACCATGGCAGCGTGCGTCAAGCGGGGCAGAAGGGGCGGCGTTTGGGGAACCAGCCGGTGGCGTGCCAGCGACGGTTGCTGGAGGTAGGGTCGGAGCATGGGCGACAGAGGAGGCTGGTGGTCGGCTGAGGTGCGACGCGGTGGCCAGAAAAAGGGAGGCGACGCAGCGACTGATTGGCCGGCGGCGGCGACGACTTCACCAAGGAGGAGGGCGCAGGGGGAGAGAAGACCCCGGCGGCTGGTGCACCGGCGGCTAAGTGGTGGAGGTTGCTGGCGGCAGCTCCTATGCGGGCGACAGCGGCAGCAGGCCCAATGGCCCACAGAGGCGCTCGGAAAAGGAGACAGGGGCAGTGGCAGTTTTTGCTGCTACCGTCCCATGCATATATATATATTATTTATTTTCCCCCTTTTCTAATTGTTATTTTTTGGGTTTTAGTTTTACAATTTGAGTCTATATGATTTGAAGAGGAGTTTGAGCCTATGTGATTTCAAAAGGAGGTTGTAGAATTTGCAGAAATTTTTAAGTTTTCAAATTTGATACAATTTGGTTTAGGATTCATTTTCACTTTGATCCCACGTCAACTTTTAGGATGTTGAACTAACTCAAGTTTAGAAAATGTATATGTGTATGCAAGCAATGCATGAGATGATGCAATCCGGATGAAAATTTCATTTCCGTCCGTATTTTATTACCTTAATTCAATATATAGATACTGGGCTATTACACCCTCGATGCCTCACTGTGTGCCGCGTCCTGCAGCGTGATATCCATTGGGCTAGCTTCCTCCCATGGCTACAGTAGGCTTTTTGGGAGCCGCCTCGGCGAGATGCGTTTTGGTAGTGGGAGTTGCCCTTTGGAACGCAACAGGGCTAGTGCATTGACCTATGACCTGCGACGTCCCATGGCTTCTACAGGGTAGAGTTTGGTAAGTTTCCTCATCATTTCCCTGCTTCACCTCCTATATCAGATCACAAGCAGTTGTTTCATCACTTTTTAGAGCAGCCTAAGGTTTCTCGTCCTCCTCTAGTCGGGTAAAGTTGCTGATGATTCGAGATTGAAAGGATCATGGCTATCAACTAGAGGAGGGGTCAATAGGCGATTATCAAAATATATAACCATATCAAATCCTATGCATACTAGTAAACAAGAAATGCAGAAAAAGCAAAGAATAAAGGGATGAAAACTATCACAAACAGAAGAGAGACAATGATTTGTTATCGAAATTCGAGCCTTTGGCTAGGCTCTATGTAGCCATTGAGGAAGCTTGATCCAATGATCAAAGCCGACCAAGATTTCAAATAACTTCGAAGAGATTTCACAGAACAAGAACTAGGAGGTTCTAGAAAAGATCTCGGACGGTCCGAGATTTCAAAGAGAAGTCCATAACAAAGACTTCGAGCATCCAGGAAACATCCGGTTGCTTAGACATTGGACACTTAGGAGTTTGGTAGTTTCATAATTGAAGCTCGTGGTCAGGAAACAAATTCGGATATTCTGGGATTTCAAAGGAAGGTCTAGAGTAGGGACTCAGAGCATTTGGAAAAGTTCTGGTTGCTCTGATATTAGAGCACACATGACTTAGACATTTCCAGAACCTAAACTTGGAGGTTCCAGTAATACCTTGGATGTTTCGACTTCCAGAAATCCAAATAGGAATGGTAACTTGGAGGCGCCAAGTTCTCTGACTTCACACATAGAATTAGATCTTGGATACTCTGAGATTGATCTCGGAAGTTCCAACTTTTGCTTAAAAGGTATTTAGAGAGATTTTAGACCTCGTTTAGTTTTGAAATTTGTTCCTAATTGAGCATTTAGCAAGGCATTCTCACCAACTACTTACTCTTAGTCCCCCTTAACAGCACGGCTTGTCATAAACTCAATGTGATTCAATGAATCACCAAAAGAGCTAAAAAGTGTCATTTATTTCTATTTTCCATAAGTCATCCTTCCATTGGAACTTTATAGGTGTCACCAAAATTGGCTAAAGTACTGCTTCATGAAAACTAATAACCTGATCACACTTTATGTACACATTAGTTTCTTAATTGTTTTGCCATTAATCACCAAAACTCACTTAGGGGACCTAGATGTACTTTTAGAGATCCTTTGCTCAGGTGGTGTCTTCCTCTCCACCTCCTCCTCCTTTGTCATTGGTGCTTCCTTGGTTGCGATTATCGATGGGGGGGTCAAGGTGCACAGTTCAATTGTGGCAACCATTATGATGGATTCAGTGCGGGCTGGGCGAATCGAGGTACAGGCACATGAATCAAGGCACAGGGTGCACCAACGTCTAGAACCAGCCATCTCCTGAGGCGGCTAACCACTCCACCAATTCTGGTGGTCAAACACCAGCTGAGGAGGAGGCACCAAATAGGTGGGAAGTGGCTGCATAGGAGTAGATGGATGGTAGACTTGTGGCTTGCGACACCTGGCCCACTAGAGGTTGAGTGCCGTTGGGGAGGCTGCGAAGGGTGATCCTGCTATGGATATGAATGCTAGGCCAAGGACCTTCAACCAGCTACTTCTGCACAACAGGTGAACAATCCTAAGGCCCCCGAACCCTTGGGATTGTGGGTGAGCAAATTCCTTGCTGTCGCGCCCCCGGTTTTAAGGCTGGGTGCGCTCCTGTGATTACTGTACCGGTCCCTGGATCCGTAGCCGGTACACACAAGAACTTGATAACATCGTCATACAATACCGGATTTATTACAATACAAGCCTTTAAGGTCTTTTAACAGAGTTGGGCCTATTGGCCGAATAAAAGTCTCGCAGCGGAATAAAACAACGGAATAAAACAACGCGTAGATAAGCCCATCAATATGCCAACCCTCAGGCAACTGACTGGGGAAACGCCCTAGCTCTCAAAGTCGGGGTCTTCCTCGTCGGAGCAGAACTCTTCTTCTTTTTCTGGCCAAATCAACAAGCCAGGTGAGTACATTGAATGTACTCGCAAGCTATTCCCACCGGAGAAATTATACGGATATTTCATGCAGGGAATATCAAGGGAATGGCTCTAGTCTAGGTCGATAGTTGTGCGAAAAGTAAGTTCTTTATATAAATACATATATAATAGATTTAAAAGCAGATTTGGTAAACACACCATAATTTAAAATTTAAGAACTTTTCTCTTCTCCGTAGAGATAGCTCAGTCCCTACTACCCCGGGCAGTAGGACTAGCTTCTCGGCTTAACGCTCAGCTGTTACTATCCCGGATAGCTCAGCGAATCCTCCCGGCTCAGCTCGTGGTATCCCTGATGGCACGACTAGCCTTCTCCTCCGGCAATTCCTGGCTACCAACCGTGTAGCGTAAATTGCCCTCTGTGGACACATCATGTCCACGTCCTTAATCCCATTCCCCATCTTTTGTAAACAACACCAAGTCTAACCAGTGTGTGGCCTTACCAGTTCATGTCCATGACCGAGGACGCGGCTATTCGAATAGTTTTTCACACTCTGCAGAGGTTGCACGGCTTTACCCACAAGATGTAAACTCACCCCTATTGCCGAGCGCTAACGATACACTCCGTGGAGTGTATTGGCAGGGTGGTCACAATGAGGCCGTCGCCCGCTTCCATATTAGAGTTGGACCCGCTAGGTGAATACCCAAGTTTGCAATGCCCCGGACACCAAATTGGGGCTCTCCACCTTTGTGTCGATCAACACCCAAACGCTACGCGGCAGTGGATCTCTAGGATTTCAAGCACCTAGTCACGTCTCCTAACTTCCGACGGGTCCAAACCCTAATACTTGCCGGGGTACCAAGCCAAGTCCTTCCCATAAAGGACCTGTGGACGTACGGTGGGGGAACTGATTTAGCGGCACTTAGGCTCGGTCCTTAACTGATTCGAGCGAGACTCCATTCCTCAACCCACGATCGTCCCGGACGAACGTGCCATTATCAATTCCTCTACAGCCCCAGGCTGCCCTTAGCATTCTCGCCCGAATCCAAATCATCTCGAGTTTTCATTCGAGATTTTGACAAACATTCTTTTAAACACCACCCCGGATAACACACGTTATCCGAGGGTTTTATTTCCCATATCCCGAATGGGGGTTTTATAAATCAAGGAAAACTTATTTTTGACTACAGCAGGTCTAAGCACGGCTAACGCCTATAACCCTAATATTCTTGTCAGTCGTGGGTCAACCGACTACTATACCTGGGGTTACAAAGGTCGGATATTCGGACCTAAGGACAGTGCAGCTACTGGGATTAACTAATACTACATAAAATATCGTTGTACCAATATAGCAATGCAGGTTTTGCAAACAAAATACTAAGTTCATAAATATGGGATTCGGCATGATCAAGGTGGGAATGCTTGCCTGGCAGATCCTGTTCCTGTTCTGCACGCGAGGGTGATGCTGGTTCCTCCTGGCGTATGTACGTCTCTCCGTCAACTACGCGTCGGTTAAAAGCAACAAATAAGAAATCATCCAACATTTCCAATAAAATCAAACAACAAACGAGATGAAACACTCGATGACCTAATAGGGCTTTCGGAATGATCGGAAAAAGGGTCTAACTAAGGGTTTCAAATAGGAACTTGTCGGACGGTGATTAGGGCATGGGATGCATGCACCTGAGTTTAAGTTGAATATTGGACTTTAGGGTTTCATGGTTTAGGTCTACGGAGCAAGGACATTTCCGGCGATGGATGCATGCGAAGGTGTCGCATAAAACGACGAGGCATAAAATTAGAGAAAAGACTATGGCTAATAGAGTTACACGATTAAATTCACTTACCTTTATGATTCTATGGTTGCTAAGATTTTCGAGCAAAAGGTGTACAGGGTCTTTAATATTTTATTATTTTAACAAGAAATACTTGGACGTGATGCATTTGTGATCTATAAATAGAATGAATATTTTAAACTATCCCCTAATTTGAATTCATATTACTTTTCCTTGAAAAAGTTTGAGTTAAACAAAATGTGCTTTGACTAAAAGCTTGTGCTTCCTCTAAATATCACAGAACCAGAAGACTAACTTCAAAGACCGGTCTACAATCTATTGAATTGATCAAGCCGATTCTGAGCTAAACCGGTTAGCTCTCTATACGTTCCCTGCAGGAACGTTTTACGCCTTCCCTAAGGAGCTTGCGCCCTATGCTACTGATTAGAGGAGGCGGGAATCACCGGGGCGCCTTCACCCAGCGGCGCACCGAGCGGTTTGGTTAAATGGGCCGTTCGGCCTAGGGGGGGGGCTTACCGTTTCACTCGGGTGCTTGGGCAAGAGCGGTTGGCGGCGGCGGTTGAGCTGGTCGGAGCGGCGGCGGTTGAAGGTGTGGGTGGTCGGGGCTACCGGGCGCTAGGGCTGGTCGGGAGCTGGGCAAGGTGACTCGGGTGGCCGGAGCAGCTGGTCCCAGTGGTTCTTCGGCTCGGGACGATGGGGAAATAGACCCGGCGGTGCTCGAGCAAGGGGCGGTTGGCGGCGGTTGCCCCGGTTGGTGGGAAGGTGGTTAGGGCGGTCGGGCTCGGTTGCTCAGCTGTTAACCGGTGAGATCAGTAGCTCTGGAGTGCTTCTTCTTTTCTCTTTTTTTTTCTACTCCAAAGCTTCGGTTGATTGCTGGATTTGTTTGGGAGTTGTGGTGCTGAGCTCCAGGTGCTCGGGTGAGCTCGAGGAGCGTCTCCAGTGGCCGGAGCTGGAGCGGCTAGGGATGGGAAGGGCTTGTGGTGTGTAGCCGTGTAGGGGAGTGAGGTGGGGAATGGCTTGGGCGCTCGGCTCTTCTTATAGACCGGCGGCGAGCTCACTGGGTGCTACTGCTGCTGTTTGCTACATCGCCGGCGACACGACGGAAAGCTAAGGCAGCCTGTAGCTACAGGGAGGAGATGAGGTCGGCTGAGCTGCACCTGGCGAGAGAGCAAAGCTTGGTTACTCCATTAATGAGCCGACGACGGTGAGCTGGCTCAAGCATTGCTCGTCGGCGATGGGACGGGGCCGGCATGGTCTGGCTCAGTTCTGTGGCTACAGAGAGGGGATGAGCAGCCTGGACACGACGGCGAGGCGACCGGATGAGGAGAACAGCTAGCGGTGATGCGAAGCCACGGCAAGCGCCTCTGTGGAATGCCAGTCCATGCACTGTGGACGCGCTCTGTGATGGCATGGTGCGCCACCCAGCTTCCTAGGGTTTTTGCCACGCCTGTCCTTGCTACAGAGGTTCAGGGCAATGTGTCTAGGGTGTACAGAAAAAATGGTCACTGCTTAGCACTTGGTGAGAGTTAAATTCAAGGGTGACTGAGCTGATATGGATGGGATCCTTGCCCAGATGATGAGACGAGACATGCCAGAGGGTTAAATGGGATTGAAAGGTAATAGCGGGGGAACTATTTGCTTACTGAATTCTTGGACAGCTCAAGCAGAGGATACACAGTGGGTGCTAATTGGAGTTAAGGCGTTTCGGGGCCTGGTCAACTTAGATTTTTACCCGTGACTTGATTGATATTTTATGCACTGGGGCCTCTAGAGATGCAGGGAGTATTATGGAATTTTATCGGGATTTTCCGAGCAGTGCATAAAGGAGTTGAAGCACAATGACATTGTTATTTTGAACTGGACGTTGTTATTTTATGTTATATTAGGGATACAGATATCGTGAACATGTTCCACAATTTAATTCAGAATTTTCGGGAAGGCCGAGGAGTGGTAGATTTACCGATTAGGGTTTTATTTGACCGAGCGCGTGTGTGCGGGTGTTTGGGGTTAGGGTTTGGTTTATGCATGCGGGGTTCAAACAGGTTGAGCTAATGCAGGGATGCTAATACAAGGTTTGAAAAACTAGGGTGCGACACTTGCTCTTTTTGCAATGGTGTTGGTCATATTCTTGTGTATTGTCCATTGGCTGTGTGTGAGAGGTGTTCACAATTTGGGCACAGTTTTGCAGTTTGTTCTCTGTTCCTTCCTTGGGAGTGTGTTGCATCTATGTATGCCTTTCAATCTCCTAGGCAGGGGTTCTATTACATGTCTGATTCTCTTGCCACAAAACATGCTAAGAATAAACAAAGTCAGGTTGTTATCACTGTTGTTGAGGGTTCTACTATCTTTCGTGATGTTGAAGCTGAGTTCAATATGTATTTTAGTTCTGTTTGGTGTTTTACCGCCTGTCCCATTGCTCTAAATAAATTTGTTGTGCAATTTCCTAATGCGTGTGTCGTGGAGAAGGCGTGCTATTATGAGACGATGAAAATTAAAAACGTTTCTGCTACTATCTGTTTATCTCCTTAGAATGCTTCTATTGTGGGTGAAAGGTGATTTGCAAGTTGCTTGGGTGAGAATTAGTAACATTCCACTTCAAAAAAGATCTGACTGCAATATTTCTTATGTTGGTTCTTTGGTTGGTATCACTCTGGAGATTGATCAGTCGACTATTAATCGTCCTGATTATGTCCACATTAAGCTTGGTTGCCGTGACAATGATTAGTTGGCACCTGTGGCTAAGGGTTTCCTAGACCTACACTTTTATGATGTTTTTCTGAGGTTGAATGCATTGTGCATTCAGGCAATATGCCTAAGTTGGGAAGCATAGTTCTTGTGCAGGATAAGGATGTCCCTTCTCCTAAATGTCCTTGCGTGCAAGAGGATAAAGCAAAAGATAAGGTTATTGATGAGGGTGGTCATAAATCTGGTAAATTCATGGGTGATGCTCATAAATTCTATCATACTGGAGATGGTGAGCTACTGGTTCCTACAGATGATGGTGGTGCAAACCTTTTTGGGTCTGAGGAAGCTAACTTGGAAAGTGAAGGTGATAAAGAGCATTTTATTGACACTTTGGTTAGAGAAAATGCTCAAAAACAAGGAGAGTGCACTTCTAGGGTTATCAAAACAACTTGGATGGTCCCTTGTCAGTCCCACGCACTTGCCTTGACACCTGGTGCTAATGCCACTTCTTTTGGGGTGCATCCTAAAGTGTAGTCTCATTGGTTTGTGGATAAATTTCCTCCTGATCCTCTATCTGTTGTTCTCTGGCCTCAGCTGCACTAACCTAGCATTGAGGAAGTGGAGCTTGGTTCTTCTATTCATGACTCCCCTTCAAGATACCTGGTGCACTCTTTTGCTGCTTTAGATAATAAAACTATTATTCTTCGGGCTGCTATGATGGGGACAGTTAGCTAGTAAGCAACACGTGAACTCTATCCCTTATGTTTTGGTTCAAACGGATGATGGGCCCCAATCCCCCTCGAATTTGGAGTGGGCTCAGGAGAATGATTTTGATGTTAAGCTTTTTGAACTAGTTAAGTCTAGGAAAGCTAAGAAACCCAAGACTAAGTTGTAGATAGTTGGGTCAAAGAGTGTATTAGAAGTCAAAAAACTTTTGTACCGCCAACCTACCAATCCTCCTGGTAGGGGTCCTAGAAAAACTACCATTTTAAAGAGATATCAATGAGAGTTGGCCTCTTTTGGAATTGTAGCGGGATAAGCAAGAAAGGGATGCTTGCTTGTCTTACTGATATTATTCAATCCCATGCTTTCGATTTTATTGGTTTGCAAGAAACCATGAAAAAAGATTATAAACAACATTTCTTCAAAAAGATAAACTCTGCTAATGCTTTCTTCTGGCATTGGATTCCTTTCGTTGGGATATGTGGTGGTATTTTATGTGGTGTTAGGCAAGATCCCTTGGAGGTAAATTCCTTTAGACATGGGAGGTACGTCAATCAGCTTAATTTGTGGGATAAAAATAAAAAAAAGCAAGATAGGGGCTGTTGGTAGTATGTGGGGCTACTCATGAAGAGCATAAGCAAGCCTTTCTTACTGAGTTATCTCTTTTCTGAAATGCTATGGATAATCCTTATGTTGTTGAGGGAGATTTTAATATTTTAAGAAATAGTAAAGAAAAGAGTATTAGGTTTGCATGACCTCACTCCCCGTATATGTTCAATTCTATCATCCAAGTGCTGGGTCTTAGAGATATTCATCTTAATGGTGGCATGTATACCTGGTCTAATGCTTAGGATTCTCCTACTCTTGAAAAGCTTGCTAGGGTTCTGATGTCATACGATTGAAGGATTTGTTTCCTTTGGTGACCCTTAAGAAGTGGGTTAGAGATATATCTGATCATAACCCCTTGCTTTCGGAGCTTGATCATTCCGCTACACCTACTAAACTGAAAGAATTTCATTTTGATTTATCTTGGTTTAAACATGTTGGTTTCCCTGATAATGTTTGTATGGTTTGGTCTCAACCAATGTATTATTCTGACCCTATTGATGTGCTTAATATTAAGCTCAAGATATTTAAGAAACATTTTAATGGGTGGAGCTTTAGTCTTTTTGGGCATAATAAAAAGAAGAAGAAAAATCCTAAGGAGGACTTGACTTATTAGAGAGTATTGAGGAGACTGAGTCTTTATCCCCAGAGTTATTTGCTAGGAAAGCTGCTATCATGGTTGAGCTAAAATAGTATACATGCATGGTGATGAAGAACTTTTGTGGTTGAAAATATCACATGAAAAATGGTTATTAAAAGGTGATTGCAACATTGCTTACTTTCATAGAATTGCGAATGGTAGAAATCGTAAAACACTATTTTTTTTATCTTAAAGATGGAGATCAGGTTATTGAGGGGACTACGCAGCTGCTTGCTCATGCTACTGCTTATTGCAAATATTTGTTTGGTCCTGCTCCTAGTAATTGTTTTTAGCTATTCCCTGAGTTATGGTCCTTGGAGGAAATTTTGTTTGCTTTTGATAATGTGGATTTAAATATAATTTTTTCCACTAAGAAAGTTAAACATTAATTTTCCTCTATGGAAGCTAATAAGGCTCCTGGCCTGATGGAATTCCCATAGTTTTTCCAACATAGTTGGGATGTAGTGAGGGATGACATTATGAACTTGTTTCAAAGATTTCATGAGTGTTCACTTGATGTTTAGCGTCTCAATAATAGGGTTATTACTCTTCTTCCTAAAATTGCCAGAGCCGACAAGATTCAACAATTTAGACCTATTTACCTCCTAACATGTTTGTATAAATGGATAACCAAATTGTTAACCTTGAGGCTAGAACACTATGCTTTCAAGCTGATTAGTGTACAACAAAATGGTTTTATTAAATCCAGAAACATTGTAGATGGTATCCTCTCCTTGCATGAGTTGATGCGCCATGCTCACAAGAAGAGACAACGTGAATTGATATTTTCTTTTGGAATGCCATCATAGAGGTTTAACCATAAGTGGTGTAGCTGCATTAAACAAATTTTGCATAATAAGATTGTCAGTGTTAAATTGATGGGATAGCTGGAGCTTATTTCCATTGTGCTATGGGTGTGAGACAAGGTGATCCTTTGTCCCCTTTTCTGCTTAACCTAGCTGCTGAGTGTTTGACTAAGATGGTAACTAAGGCTCAGAGTAATGGTTTGTTAACTAGGCTTGCATCTGATTTGGTGGAGAAGGGGGTTGCTATTCTTCAATATATTGATGATACGATTCTCTATTTTGATCATGATCCTGATAAAGCTATTAATTTGAAGCTTTTGTTGTATCTGTTTGAGATGATCTCTGGTTTGAAAATTGAGCTGTATGTGCTTGAGGGAGGGGACCAACAATATTGCTCAAATTTATTCTGATATGTTTGGTTGTCAAGTGGGTTTTCTCCCTATTATGTACTTAGGGTCCCTCTAAGTTTCTCTGCTTTGAGGAGGAATAGAGATTGAGACTTTCTACATGAGAAATTCATGAAGAGATTGGATTCACGGAAGAGCAGTTGCTTATCTATTGGGGTGGGGGGTCGCATTGTTTTCTTAAATGCCTACTTGCCAAACTTACCCACATATCATATGTCCATGTTCTATTTGAGTAGCACTTTATTGGAAAGTTAGATAGACATATGCGGAGGTCTTTTTGGCAAGGAAATAGCACAAAAGATAAGTATCACCTAGTCAAGTGAACTAGGATATGTAAATCTAAGACCAAAGGTGGTCTGGGTGTTAAGAGTCTTAGGCTACAAAATATTAGCTTGCTATGCAAATGTTGGTGGAAATTAGACACTGAGAAAGGGTTGTGGCAAGACATTATCAGGGCAAAATACTTATCTTATCATACAGTGGCCTCTGTGATGGGGAAGTCAACATACTCCCCTTGTTGGAGAGCCTCATTGAAAGTTAAATCCTTTCATTTAGCTAGCAAAAAAATTCTTGTTGGTGATGGTAGTTTAGTAAGATTTTGGAAAGATCCTTGGGCATCCAATGATACCTTTTGCATATTTTCCCTCAATTGTTTGTTGTTAATAACATGTAGGATTGTCTGGTTCAAGAGTTTTTTCAGACTCATGGGCACCTTACTTTTTAGAGGAATTTATTTCCCCCTTTATCGATCAATGGGAATCTATCCAAACTTTGGCTTCGTCCCATCCTGTGTCCTCTGACCAAGATTCTATTGTTTGGTCCCTGGGTAAACTATTTTTTTCCATGAGAACTATGTATTGTTGGTTGGAGCATGATAGATCTTGGGTTCACTCTAAGTGGATTTGGAAAGCTCTGATTCCTTTCAAGATCAAAAAAATTTAGTGGCAATTACATTTGGACGTTGTTTTGACCAAGGATAATATGGTCAAGACACATTGGCCCGAGTCTCCCCTCTGTGCTTTTTGTGACTAGCTAGAAACCTCGCTGCATTTATTTTTTACCTTTCCCATAGCTCGGGTAGTTTGGGGCATTGTTGGATCCTTTTTTGGAATGTCAATTGTGCCTCAATCCTTATGGCTATTGTTTGTTTGGATGAATGCCTTTCTACTTTTTGGGGACCGCTCTTATTCTGTAGGGTTGGCTACCATCTGCTGGCCATCTGGACTTGCAGGAACAAGGTTTGTTTTGAGCATCATTGTGGCATACCCGGTTTTAAGGCTGGATATTCCCTTGTGATTACTGTACTGGTCCCTGGATCAGTAGCCGGTACACACAAGTTAACCTGTATATCATAGTCATACATACGTATTTCAACATACAATATGGAAAGAGACCGTCAAGGTCGATTGTCTGACACCTATAGCCCAACGGCTATAAACTTACAACGGAGATCAAGCGATGATGAAGCCCATCAATATGCCATACCCGACAGGCAACTGACTGGGGTTACACCCTAGCTTTCATGTTCATATTCATATCTTCGGAATTGATGTCTCCTTCGTCTGGCCAAATCAACAAGTCAGGTGAGCACTTAGGTTCAGTCCTTCCCATAAAGGATATGTGGACGTACGGTGGGGGAACTAATTCAGCGGCACTTAGGTTCGGTCCTTAACCGGTTCAAGCAAGACTCCAATTTTGACTTATCACCTTAGGTAGCGACCGGCTACCCTACCATTCATTACCTCAAGTAGCAACCGGCTACTCTACCACCTCCCAACATCCCTTAGCATTCTTGCCTGAATCAAAATCCTCCATCATCTCGTTCGGGATTTTGATAAACATTTCATTTTTAAAAGATTCCTCGGAATGTATAAACAAACCGAGGGTTTTGATCCCATATCCTTTGTAACCGGTAAAATTTAGTTTTAACTACAGCAGGACTAAGCAAGGCTAAAGCCTATACTCCTACTTAGTTGGTCGGTCGAATATCAACCGGCTAAATATTCCTAGGGCTACAAGGATCGGATTTCAGAACCTACCTGACATGTATTTACTAGGCATAACTAGTCTAGCATAAAATAACATTGATATTCACATAGCATGCAGGTTTCGCAAACAAAATAATTAAATTTCACACATATGGGATTCAACATGATCAAAGTGGGAATGCTTGCCTGACAAATTGTCCGGCCTCGGTCTTGAACCTGATTCAACAATTGCCCGAATCCTTTGCGCGGTAACTCCTAACGTCGGTATCTACACGTCGAAGGAACGGCGAATAAATCAACGATGCAAGGAAGAACCAAATAAGACCCAACATACACACATGAAAAACCTAAATTGTGGGTTCTGGATTTTAGGTTATCTCTAGGGAACCTGTGACGGTGAGAAGAGGTTAACATTGCATGAATTTAGGGTTTGATGCATACCAAAAATTTGGGGTTCGTATGATTTAGGAACTTACTATCATTTAATTGTTTTTAGCTCCTGTGTATTAGCTAGGTCCAGAGGACAGTATACATGTTTAGAATATTTTAGAAATCCATATGAAAACCATCAAAGTAAGATTAAAATGATCTATGTGTATATATGTATATGAATTCATGCATCCAAGAGATGAATCGCAATTAATAGATTCCCAGATCCCTTACTATTTTTATTGTATTAACGGTCTAGAAATTAAAAAGGTATACTGAGTTTCACATGATAAGATTGATTTTATGCAACAAAAGATTATCTATATCAAGCTATGCTTAAAGAGATGTATCATGCTCATATATGGATTAGTTTCAAAATTGAATATTCAAATAGTTTCAAAAATTGTGAAATTAGTATTATTGGTTAGGGTTTGATTTTAGATGGATTTAGGAAAAAGAATCGGGTCATTTGGAGTTGCGGTGGAGAAGTTATGGATTTCCGAACATCTGCCGGGAGGGAAATAACAGAGGGGAAGAAAGGTTCCGGAGGTGATGTCGAAGGTGTAAAAAGTGAACACGCCTTTACAATACTGAACGCGGGATTTGGAGGAAGTCCCGGGAGACAATACACCCTGTGGCAAGGAATACGTATTGGGGGACGAGAGTGATGCAAATATGTTTTCTGTGGCAGGAAGTGCATCCGGGTCTCATGCCTACACTTGAACTGGAGATGGGCCGGTGGTTGCAAACCGTTGATTAGCTCGGGGGTTAGAGATTAGTCAGCGCGGGAGAGGGGAAAGCTAGGGGTTTAGTCGACGTGACGGTGGGTGCTCACCGGCGGTAGAGACAGCGGAGGGGCAGCGGTTGGGGCGGTGCCCGTGGCGATATACCTCGGTAGAGGCGGCGTCGGCAGAGCTCCTGAAGGTTCACCTGCGACGAGCTCCAGCGGTGAGGATGGGCAGTGGCTTGGGGCGGTTTGGGAGCGGCGGCGACCTTCGGCGATGAGGCAGGTCCAGCTGGCGTGGGGCTCTGGTCAAGCAACGGCTACTCCGGGAAGAGGCACGGCAGAGCCGGGACGAGGGCGGCCGAGTGGATGACGGAGGTGAGGTTGAGGGGTAGAAGCGAGCTCGGATGGTTGAAGCGGTAGCGAGGAGGCGGCGGGATTCGACCAGTGGCGGCGGCCGCGCTCGCGCGGCTGGTGCGGGGCAGGACCGCAGCGGGAGACACGGCGCGGGGTCTGGAACGGCGGCGCGGTAGCCAGAGGGATGCTCACCGGCGGACTCGGTGGCGGTATGGGGATTGGCTGGCGAGCGGGGTTGAGGCCCACAGCCGGAGGTGAGAAGGAAAAAGGGGCGGCAGGAGCGACGCCTCGGTTGGTGGCGCTGGTCCTGTTGGCGAGCGGAGCTGCACGGTTTCAGAACAGGGGAAGGGATGGCCAGTGGTGACTGCCCGGAAGAAGAGCAAGGGGCCCCATGGCCTGCGGTGGCGAGCAGTGGAATGTGACCAAGGAGGAGGAGCAGAGGAAGATGCGCCCGAGAGGTGGCCGGATGGTGTGGCGACGCAGATAGCGGCATTGGGGCAGCCTTGGGGGAGCAGACCTGAGTAGGCGGCCGGGTTGCTTGAGAGGCAGTTCCGACGAGGTCCGGTAGATGGGCTTGAAGATGGACGAGGTGGTAGATGCCGTAGGCGTCGGTGGCTCAGCTTGGGAAGATGAGGACCAGAAGGACGCTCGGGTAGAGAGTGCGGTGGTCGGGGCTTGGCAGAGAGCAGCTAAAAGAGCAGCGGTGGGGACTCGCTTGTAGACCAGAGGGAGGAATGGAGTTGGGGAGCTCGATTGCTGTCCAGGGGGAAGGAAGAAATGGGGAGAAGCGACTCGGGCTAGTGAGAAGCATTGAAGAGGAGGGGCTCGGAAAACAGCTGGGTGCAGGTGCGTGCCAACAGAGACCACGGCGGGTCTTGCGTTGATAGCTGCGGGTTGGACTGCTCATGCACATTGCAGCATGGCAGAGCGCGAGCTGGAGTGGCATGAGGGTGGCATCGGGTGTCCAAGGGCGGCATGCCACGCACAACCTTGTCACAGTGCTTCTTGGATATGTGTTCGAAGGCTCTGCAAGATTAGGCACCGAATGGAATAGGTCCTGTGTCAGATGCCTGAATGCCATTGCTTGACGTGGCTTAGAACTACATGGGAATGATGGGATGTGAGCTACCAGCGGAAATTTTATGGAGGTAGGTATGTTAGGGATGCATTGAAGAGTGCCCACCAGTGTTTTGAGCTCTTTTCACTGAGATTCATGCATGATTTCATGTGAGGCAAGAATTAGGGCAAAGGTGTTCGATGGTGATCATTTCAGCTTTCAGCATATGACATGCCTATGTTTTTGTATATTCGGGCTCCTGGGAAGTTGGGGATCATCGTGTAATTTTTTTGGAATTTTTGGATATTTATTTCTAGGGGTTATAGTTCTACGGTCCTTTCTGTTGGAAATATGCCCTAGAGGCAATAAATAAAGTTGTTATTTGTCATATTTCAAGTTCATGATAAATTTTATTCTCCATGCTATAATTGTATTAATTGGAAACATTATTACTTGTGTGGTTATATAAACAACACCATGTCCCTAGTGATCCTCTAACACTAGCTTGTTGATTAATTGATGGTTAAGGTTTCCTAACCATGAACATGAGTTGTTAATTAATAACAAGGTCATATCATTAGGAGAATGATGTGATGGATAGACCCAAGTTGAGCGTAGCAATTTGATCGTGTCACTAAGTTTTATTTGCTTCAGCTATCATATGTTAAATGTTCTAGTCCTTCGACCATGAGACAATACCACTCCCTAGTACCGGAAGAATGCTTTGAGGGTATCAACCATCACGCCGTAACAGGGTGATCATAAAGGTGTCTTTCAGGTATCTCGGAAAGTGCTTGTTGGGTTGCATGTATCAAGAGTGGGATTTGTCCATCCACGTGACGGAGAGATATTCTCTGGGCCCACTCGGTAATGCACATTCGATATCGCTTGCAAGCAAGAGACTAAGGAGTTAGTCACAGAGGATGTTGTATTACGGAACGAGTAAAGAGTACTTACCAGGAAACGAGATTGAACTAGGTATGGTGATACCGACGATCAAATCTCGGGCAAGTAAAATATCGTGACACAAAGGAATGGAACATTCGACATCGTGGTTCAACCGATAAATGATATTCGTTGAATATGTGGGAATCAATATGGACATCCATGGTCCCGCTATTGATTATTGATCGGAGAGGTGTCTCGATCATGTCCGCATATTCCCGAACCCGTAGGGTCACATACTTAAGGTTCGTTGATGCTAGGGTAGAGAATGAGATATGGTGAGACCGAAATTTTGTTCGGAGTCTCGGATGGGATCCAGGACGTCACGAGGAGCTCCGGAATGGTCCGGAGATACAATTTCATATATGGGAAAGTATTTTTAGGGTTTCGGAAAGGTTCGGAATTTTTCCGGCAGAGTTTCGGAGAAGTTCTAGAAGGTTCCGGAGGGTTCTAGAGTAGGGCCCACTTATCCCGGAGGGGTCCACATGGACCAAGGGTACTGCATGAACAGTACACACGTGAATAGTGTCGCGTGAACAGTAACCCCCCTTCCTAGATGGATAAGATCGATATCCCTTAAAAATAGGAGAGATAAGATAAAGAAAAAAGGGGGAACTTGGGAGGCAAGTTACTGTTCACGTACTGTTCACGTGAACAGTACTGAGCCTAGATAAGGGGGGAGGGCTGGGCGCAGCCCCCCTTGAACCCAAGCCGCCAGCCCCTCCCTCTCTCCCATCTACTCCTCTCCCGCAGCTGCTTAGGCGAAGCCCTGCAGGAATTTCTCCACCACATCCACCACCACACCGTCGTGCTGCTGGAGATCTCATCTACCTCTCCACCTCACCTTGCTGGATCAAGAAGGAGGAGACGTCATCGAGCCGTACGTGTGCACATCTCGGAGGTGCCGCTCATTGCGGTGCTTGATCGGATTGGAACACGAGAAGATCCCTCTCGCGGCTGGGAGGTATAACCTAGCTGCGGGAGGCTGCGGGCTTCATCGACAACGGTCAAATTCTCCGCTGCGTTGACGTGTTCGTCGAGGGTATGTAAATATGATCTGTCTCTCGTTGCAAGTTTCTTCTAGATTGGATCTTGGTTTTTCTAGATTGGATCTAGGTTTTCGTTTGCATCTCGTAGGAAAAATTTTGTTTTCTATGCTACGAACCCATCACTTTCTGCCCTAAGGTTTATTATTTTCATACTTAGATATTTTTGAACTGGGCACTAATATTTTATGTTATATTTGAGTTGTGGATAATAATAGGATGTTCTGCAATTTTTCTCAGAATTTTTAGGAAGGCCAAGGGTCGCTAGGTTTCACGATTAGGTTTTGGAAGGAATTGGACTTAGTCGGGAATAAAAGGTTCGGGGCTTGAACTAGGGTTCCGGGGTACGGTAAGGATTGGAAGGGTCATGGAAACTCTCGAGAAGTCTTCCACCTTGGTTTAGGGCTTTCTTGATGCAAGGTGCCGCGGACGCATCGACGTATACGATGTATATGTTACATTGGGGTTTATGCGAGTTTAGGGTGCATGGCAAGGTGGGGAGAAGATATGGGAACTCACAGAAATCCCTTCATCTTGCTTTGGGGCCAGCCGTTGGCAAGGTACCGTCGATTCATATTGGCATATATGGTGTAAGTATGGCATTAGGGTATTCTTGCGTTAGGGTTTTAGGGTGCATGTGCATATATAAAAGCAGTATATATATGCACACACTCACGATATGATCTGGCGAGGAAGATGGCAGAAGATCGTGTCGTTCGGAAAAAATTTAGGGCATATATACGTTTAAATTTCACAAGGGTATCGTGCGGTAATTAGCTGTAGTTGTGGTCCAGATTATACCAACTAGGAAAAAGGAAGGGGAAATGAGGGCGGACGGTGTTGGCTTACTTTGCTTTAGGGTTTAACCTGTTTTGGGATAAAGTTTTTAACCAGGTGCATTTTCGTTAACGTTATTAACAAAAAGTTTTTTTGAAAGGCCTAATTTTCGGGTTTTGGAGAATTGGGGTGTGACAATCATGTGATTCGGTCCCATGTGGAAATCGTTTTCTCGGTCTTTTCGTTTCTGCTGTATTGAATCATGTGATCTCGATCATGGCTTTTCAAGTTGGGCGCTGATTGGCTAATGCAAAAGGCGATGGCTATGCTGCTTGTAACTTCTGCTGGAGCTATGAAGAATCTTCTACCTGCACTATGATATGTGTGCTCTGTTATTTTGGATGTTGCTCTGAATGATCTGAACTCTTTGTGACTAGGTTAGTTTGTAATGTCTGGTGCCATCAGGTTTTTGCCTCGTTGCTTGTATTCTGAATCGGGTACGAGTGGTGTGTTTCCTGATAGTGCATCGAATTCGCTTCTCTCCTTTCCTGTTTTCTTCTGTTAGTGCTTATAAGAACTCGTTATTTTTGTTGTGCAAGTAACGGAAAGGGGATTAGCTCGGTTTGAAAAAGCTAGAGATTAGTGACATGATCGAGATCGATAGGAAAGAAGAGGTTATGTTACTGATTTTTACCAGTACTATTCAGAGGTAGCTAATGTCAAGAGGTTGCCGGACTAGATGGATATACATAGGGAGATCGAGGAAGAAACCTAATACTGCGTCCGGTTTCTAAAGGTTGTCGTTGCTTTGGGCATGTATAGAGTCGATCTTTTGGAATAGACTACTAAATATATTTAAAACTATTTATATGAGATACTTGAAAGTCATATATGTAAAATTTTCTTAAAAGTACTTGTAAACATTGTGATAGATACTTGTGGTTGAAGTTATATTTTGAAGACTATATGATATAGAAAAGGACAGCTTTTAAGAAATACAAGGAAGTGTGATATCGTTTAAGGTGTGTGCGCCGCGAGAACTCAACCCTTTCGGACACAGGCAACTAGGCAAGCACGTACAAATTAGCGAGGCGTACTTGAGTTACTGCAATGCAGCGAAAAGAAGAAAATTTGAAGTCCTGAAACATGGGATTTTGTACCTGCGGGCTGCTACATACGTTCCCTCAACCAAAGTTACTATCAACCGGGTGGTAGCTAGTCAGTCAAGCACCAAGACTTAATTTTCTGTTTTCTGTATACAAGGACAAGGACTCTCTAGAGTCTAGACAACTGAAAAGGTGCCTACCGAGAGTAAAAGATCAAACTATTACGGCACTGTAATTAGAAATTTACACTTGTTTAATTATACAGCATCCGCTTGTCATGTAGCAAAATGTCTTCTAAACTAACTAGTAGATTCTCTTGCGAACGCTTTTTCCTTGTCATGTTGACGCTATACACCGTGCGAGCATACCATAACAATTGATGGAGAATATGTTTAAGTTAAGTACTCTTCATTCTTCGTTCCCCCGCCAATAAATAAATAAATAAATAATCTTCACTCTTCAGACTAGTCCAACCATCTTCCTCACTAACATGCACGGGTTGCAATAGTTATGACAGATTAATGAATCATTATAGGCCAGGTTTGTCTACTTATTGTTTTGTTTTTGAGAGCTTGTCTACTTAGTGTTAGCCACATCTTCTTTGCTCGAAAAGTAGTTGAGCTTATTTTTTCGGGTGAATTCTACATGTCCTTAAAAATCAAACTCTTATATGTCTCTGGATCCATGTGTCATAGATGAGAGGGTATTTTCTCAATTTTATGAAATGTATACAAAAATTTAATTATTTTTATATGTTATCGGATCTATAGCTAGCTAGTCTCGTCATCTCCCCTACATGCTATATAAACCAAATTCCCAAACCTTAGAGCACTTCCTTTTCCTCTGAGTTGCCGCCCCACCCCTCCTACTTCCTCCTGCCCTTGCCACCACCATGGACGCCACAAAGCCGATGTGGACCACCGAGAGCTCTCCTGTGCTGCCTCTATTCTTCTCGTCCTCCACACCCTGCATTGGTGTCCTCCACCATATCATGACAGCCACCTCCAGCAAATTAGCGTTGACGATGAAAATAATAATAAGGTAAATCTATGGTGGAGCCAGGATGACATTCGACGAAGGGAGCATTAGCTCGGTCAGGTGGCTTTTTACATCAGCCGTGGCGAGCAACCTTGGAAGAGGGCATGAACGACGCTTGTCGGTGATTCCACAATGGTGGTCGGGTGGTATGCACTAGGCCTACGCCATCGCCTAAGCTTGGGCGCAGTGTACAAATCATCAAGCAAACCGAATTATATGAAATCTAATTGATTTGGAAATATTTCATGCGAGAAAATAAATCATTTTTTTATCTTATATATGCAATTGCATCCATTTATGTTTAATCATATTTCTGTGTATCTTCATCTTCATGAGAGTCACAGGTGCTTGCATGCGGTTGGATTTTAAGAGAGATGGAGGTGCATGTACTACCACATAAAAGCCTATTACAGACAGTTTGAGAATCCTAATACAACGATTTCCTAAACCGCCTGTAAGCAAGGTCTTTGAGGACCACATGTCACCACAAACAGTTACCAAACCGCCTATGATAAGATCATATCATAGACTGTATTTAGAACCATCCTCGATATCTACTCATTCAGATGATTCGCATTGCTGGAAATTAACCTAGACAGTGTCCCATATGATTTGATGATATGCTGTAACGAGGAGTTTGGATGATCATTCCGTAGTAACGATAGGAGGTGCACAAAACTTCAAATAAGAACTAGAGGTTAGAAACTCCGATCCATTCATTAATTCCGTAGGTGATTGATACATCAAGGTAACTGTGATTGAGTCATGGTTCTACATGCCACCTAGCTAACCCCATAAGGCCGACCAGGATAAGAATAAGATTAAGAAAATATTCTTTTATGTAAATTATATTAGTATGGAATGGACAACACCAACAACTAAAGCAGGGCCGGTCTGAAAATGATTCCTTATTTATTTGGTATTGATGCATCACGCGTTCCCCATATTTTATTAGTTACACGACGTTCCTACCAAAATAGAGAAATTAAAGAATGTCACTACCATCTAAAGAATGTATCTTTTTTTTAGAACATACCATATAAAGAATGTCACTACCATCTAGGTAAGCAATTTGACAATTGTTATGCGTAGCTACACCAATCTATCTTGCGAATAATCTACTATTACTGCGTGAGTCCTAGTCAGATTAGAGAGAGAGAGAGAGAGAGAGGTAACAGTGTCCAGACTAGACACTTGCAAATAAATGCTAGCTACTGCATTTTGAGAGTGCCATGTACGTACATACATGCTAGGATAGTAGCCTTGTAGTGGTTTGTTAAGAAGTAGTAGCCACATTGGCAAATAATATAATTTGATAAAAAAATAAATCGGAACGTCAATATAGGTAGTGAAATATTACCAATACACAGATTAGAAAACTAGTTGCCAGGAGAATGTTAGAGGCAGCAGTGAGGTCACTGTTCACTATAGCCTCGATCGTGACAGGAACTGGTATAAATTGCACGGTGCTCAATTTTTACAGCACATGGGTTTCTGTCCTTAGCTATTTACCTTTTGCTCTCGAGATGTGTAGTCTCATGCATGTACACGCGAACGTGACAGTAGATATCACAAAGGAATTTAGTCATTTACGCAGTAATATGTTATTTATTATGGTTTGATGACATGCATGCAGCAAACTACAAGACAAAGAATGTCTCGTAGACACAAAATAAAATATGTCTTGGAATCGAAAATTTATTTTAAATATTAACTGATAGTATTGTCTTTTTCTTTTTGTTATTGTCCCATAACACATGGCAAACCGGGGGACAAGACAAAGAATGTCCTGCACAAATGTGCATGCAGGATGGACATATACGTGATAGAAAAAAAGATTACGAGGCTGCATTTTTATCCCTTTTGTTAATTAAGGACAAACTAAGGCTTATATTAAAGCTTGAGTCGATCACATTACAAGAACCCCACTGTTCCGGTTGCATTTTAACCCCGCTACAAAATATCTCACCAATTACACCACAGATTCATCACACAGGTTCAAAATTTGCCAAAACTAAAATTTCTCCCGGGCTTTCGAAGAGTTGATCCCTAGGACCGCGCCCCGGTGGTAGCTCTAAACATCAGCAAGATTGAGGTTTTTACAGCAATTTTTGTGTTTTTTAATGAAGAGAAAGCTTTATTGACTATGGAGTAATGTTATTACAATCTTGGTTAAGAAGCTCTAAAATACTGGAGATGTAGCGAGCCGTCACACTGCGAAGTGCACATTTCTTCTAGCTAACTGAGCAAACTATGAGCATCTCGATTAAACTCAGTATTGCCACTTTAATATCCGCTAGAAGAACCATTAATGCCTTTGGACTTCTTATGTAGATCAGACAATAGAGATCTATATTCACACACAGTATATATCAATATATATACGTACATACACGAGTACGCGTACTACAGTACTAGTACTCGGTAAATTTCGAGAAAGTAAAGGGAGAAAATTTTCCAACCCCTCGGTCCATCGCTTACATGTGGCTGCCCAACTATGCATGCATGCGTGCATGCGCGCGCACACATTCCAGGGGGAGAGTAGTAGCCGTCGTCACCCGGCCCGGCCGTCACTGCCCGATCTGGCGCGCGCTAGCGCGCGCCGCGCCAAAGCCAGCACCCGTGCGCCCACGCATGTACATCCATCCATCCATCCATCCATCCATCCATCCATGATCCATCCACAAGACCACGCGACCACACACGCATCCGCGCGACGTCGCCCTCATGGCCACCCGAAAACAGCCAGTGAAACGCGCGCAGGAACACACGCGCGTGCGACACGCATGTACGTGCACGCGCCACACGGGCGCGACCGCGACGACGCCGTGCGCGCGCCTACGTACGTGCATGGACGGGATGGCGTGAACCTCCCAGCCACGCCCTCTCGCACGCCAACTCCTCCTGCTCCACCAGACCCTCGCTCGCACGCCTCGCCGGCCGTCCGGCCGTCGAACCAACGGCCCAGATCAACCCACACGTATGCATCACGATAGATGCATCACAGGAATCGATCTGTCCTTTTTTCCTCTCTCTTCTACCCTTTCCTGAGAGAGAAGGCGACCCGTGGGCCACGCCCTGGCTCGTGGGCCCCGCGACCCCCCTCCAGCTGCTGGTCGTCGCTGTCCCTCCCGGCGGAGTGGCAATATATTGGCGAATGGCGAGAGCGAGGCAGCGCTCGCAACCACTCCCTCCCGCACCACTAGAGTCCAAGGCGAAGCGGCCGGGGAGAGAAGAGGCGAAGGGGAAAGCAACAAGCAACCGGGTAGGGTTCGTTCATATGCGCTAGCTTAGCTTCCTGACCCCCCTCCTCGCCTTTTTCCCTCGAAATCATTCACGCATCGTATTTGATTTATAGATCTCCTGGGCCAGGAGGCCTTGGCTCTCGATCGTTTTGGTGCCTTGCGCCTGTTGCTTTTGAGGGTTTGGTTGGTTCGCGGCCGCGGCCAGTCATCCCCCTCTCCTACAACTCCAAACTGCCCGCTTTGCCTTTCCGGCCCCAATCTTGGTTTCTTCCTCTCTCTCTCTCTCTCTCTCTCTCTCTCTCTCTCTCTCTCTCTCTCTCTCTCTCTCTCTCTCTCTCTCGTTTGAGCCGTTTCCTCTCCGGACTCTTCTCTTAGCTAGCTTGGCACAGTGCATGCTTCGATTCCTTGCTTGCTTGTGTGTGCGCGTGTGAGAGTGAGTGCAACCTGTGAATTTGTCATCTCCCTTGCTTTGTTCTTTTGCACACAAGGGGGTATGGTATTTATGGATTGGTTTGTCCAGTGGTTGCTAGCTCGCTGCTAGATCTTGGTCATATTTATTTCTTTCTCACGGAGCTACTCTCCTTCTCCTCGATCTCTTGCTTCTTGTCTTTTAGATCCAGGAGAGGCCGGAAGGGAGGGAGGTGCACAGTGCATGCCGTGTCGCCTCTCTGACTTGGACTGGTCGATCGGTGCTCGCTCACATGAACTGAAGCTAGCCAACAAACGAGGAAGGAAGAAGCTAGCTAGCTAGCTGAGAAGGGAGCGCGGCGCTGGTTGTTTTCTTGCGATCGATGGCGGCCGCCTCGTCCGCGCCCTTCTTTGGACTCGCCGACACGCAGATGCATCCGCCGCAGCCTTCTAATCCTATCGCGCCCGCTCCCGCCGCAGCCGCGCCGGGGCCGAAGAAGAAGAGGAACCAGCCGGGCAATCCAAGTAAGTCCCTAGATGATTGTCGTTCCATTCCACGCATCAAGTAGTATTGATTTGATCGATGAGCTTGTGTGCTCGATCGATGGATATCTGATTAACTAATCCTTAATTAACTCAATGACGCGCGCACAGATCCGGACGCGGAGGTGATCGCGCTGTCGCCGCGGTCGTTGATGGCGACGAACCGGTTCGTGTGCGAGGTGTGCAACAGGGGGTTCCAGCGGGAGCAGAACCTGCAGCTGCACCGGCGTGGGCACAACCTGCCGTGGAAGCTGAGGCAGAAGAACCCCAAGGAGACGCGGCAGCGGGTGTACCTTTGCCCAGAGCCGACGTGCGTGCACCACGACCCGTCCCGCGCCCTCGGCGACCTCACCGGGATCAAGAAGCACTACTGCCGCAAGCACGGCGAGAAGAAGTGGAAGTGCGACAAGTGCTCCAAGCGCTACGCCGTCCAGTCCGACTGGAAGGCTCACTCCAAGACCTGCGGCACCCGCGAGTACCGCTGCGACTGCGGCACCCTCTTCTCCAGGTGCGTCCCGACCAATTCTCGACAAAATTCAAGCTCCAAGAAATTAATGGAGCATATTTCCTTCAGTTTCTTCTTATTAGTAGTACTGTTTGTTTTGGAGTGTATGCATGAATCATGATTGGGTCATGATGAGTACTTTGACGACGGAGGTGATTTGATGGGTGCATCACTTCACCGCATTGGTGCCAATAGAATTCATTTAACGGGACGTTCCGACGGTTTTTTAAAGCCATCTGTACAAATAGTATTACAGACGGTTCTAAAAGAAAACCATCTGAGAAAATGAGTACGAACGGTTCCCAACAAGCAGGACGTTACAGTACAGACGGTTCCAAATAGAACCGTAGAACCGTCTGTACAAATAGCACAGACGGGTCCAAACTGGAACCGTCTGTACAAATCGAATAGTACAGACGGTTCTAAGTTTGGAACTGTCTGTACAAATCTGTAAACAGTACAGATGGGTCCAAACCAAAACCGTCTGTACAAATCGAATAGTACAGATGGTTCTAAGTTTGGAACCGTCTGTACAAATCTGTAAACAGTACAGACGGCTCTAAACTTAGAACCGTCTGTACAAATCTGTAAACAGTACAAATCGAACAGTACAGACGGTTCTAAGTTTGGACAAATAGATGAAGCAAGGCTGGTTGATACTCTGCTGCCGCGGCAGCAAAAACTCCAGATTTTCTTGCCGCGGCAGGAAAGTGGCAGCGTCGGGGAGGGAGTTTGACAGCTCCGATTGTCGAACGGTTTTCACAGCTGTGAGCGGGAGGCCAAACTCTACGTCTCCAGAAATTTTGAGCCAATTCCGAGAAAGTCGACGAAACGACTAGTGGAAATCCTGGCCCGAAATCGAAGATTTTGAAAACGGCACCTTGACAAAAGTGCTCAGCAGAAGCTGGGATCAAGGTAGAAAGCAAGTTCTCGACTCAAGCTAACCAGGAAAACAAGAATCACCCAATTCGGAGTCCGGGTGGAGGAAATATGCCCTCCGCAAGATCAAAAAAAGTAACGGAAAAACTTTCGAAACCAAAAAGTCCCACCTAGAAGCGGAATTTTGGGGGTCAAGACGGGCACAGGTGTATACACATATTTTTTCAGATACGCCTCGTCGTTAGCTTCGATTTGAGTGGTCGTGGACCCAAAACGGACTTCGTATGAAAAAATTATGGCTGTTTTACTAAAACCTCTCAAACTAGAGTTGGATCTGGACTAAAACTAGCACTCGGAGCTACAGCACAGACGGCTCTAATTTGAAAACCGTCTGTACAAATAGCACAGACGGGTCTAAATTGGAGCCGTCTGTACAAATCGAATAGTACAGACGGTTCTAAACTTAGAACCATCTGTGCTATTTGTACAGTCGGTTCCAAATTTAGAACCGTCTGTACTAGAAGCGTCCCGCTTAGTCGTAGGGATTAGTTAAGAGGAAAGCCGTCCCGTCTGTATCGCGTACTCAGCCTAGTTCAGCTGGCAACTCCCTTGCTTGGACAACACAAGGTTGCGGGATCACTTCCCGTTGGAAGCATATTGTGTGATTTAATTCCAGTGGTTGGATGGGACGACGCGGACGGTAGGATGAGACGCGGTTGAAGACTACATGTCGTGATGGGTCATATTTTTTTTATAACACGACATCATAGACAGGTGCTAATCGATTTATACATACGGTTCTTTTAGTTTAGAACTGTCTGTACTAATCGATTTGATTTGTACAGACTATTTCGTACAGACGGTTCAAAAAAACCGTTCCGTACGGAAGTTCTGAAGTGTCCCTACAAATGATTTCTCTAGTAGTATGTGCTGTTTTGGTTGGATTGGATTCCTCGGATGGGGAGATAGAGAGAGAGAGGGGGCGGAAGGGGATGGAGTCTCCGCACCTAGCTGCGCTGCTCCCACGTGAATGGCTCTTGTCGGGAAGGGGACTGGGGATATGCACAACTACACATCCTGACATGGTCATCTTGACGGCAGTTCCGCCTGTTTTCACCTCGGAACCCGCTCCATCCTCTCTCTCTATACCTGCATCGATCGATCCCCCACCTGTTCTCTCTCTACCTGCATCGATCGATCCCCCACCTGTTCACGTGATGACATGCATCTTGCAAGCGGCCCCGAAGACGTCCAACCATCGCAGCAGCAGCATGGCAGGTAGGCTTCCCTGCCTTCTCATGTGATGCATGGCATGCATCTGGCTAAGTGTCAAGTACTACCACTGACTTGAGCATACCTAACTAGCTTGCTTGCTTTAGCAACATCCCCCTTCTGTCCCTGCCATTTGTTTGCCATGTAAATTGCTAATCTCAAAGCCCCCTGCAGCTGTTGCTGCATGCGATGTGTGCTGGTGTCGTCTTTTGTTACTACCATTGATGGCAGATATGGTACTATAGGCTAGCTAGATAGTATCATTGGAATGTTAGTACTCCTTTGGTGTTATCTCGTGTGAAATTATTATAATTAATAAATAAGTAGATATATAACATGCACATTAATTGTTTTTATTTTTACAGTTCTGAGATACTATATGTGATTTCCAGTAAATTGGAATGTAATAATGCTGATTGGATGTGCATGCTTAGGGCTGGGTTGGCACACTAATTCAACTGGTTTTTTTTTACACATCAGCATGTTTATAATTTCATTTACCTGATTTAAATCACACCAAATGACCAAACAAAGTTGAGTAAAGGTTTGCTCAGCAAAACATGACTCGAGAGTCCTAACATTAATTTCGACCAAAATAAAAATATTACTTGCTAATGCTCAATCAACTGAGAATTTTTAGATCCTCGATCGATCGAGGTTAATTAGACATCCGATTAGTGTCAAGATTCATTTTTTGTTTAACCGTTGGACAGAGGTCCTATGGCTCACGCGACTGAGAATTAAGAAATTCTCAGTTGAGACCTTCTAAAAATGAACTCATATAGTACCAAATGCGCATGATTCATTTATATATGAACTCAGTCGCACTATGTAATTGCTCACTGTTCATATATCAGGTTTCCTTTTTGTAAGTTGCTTGACAATTTTGATTTAGCTTCGATCGAGATATGCGTGTGTCTGATTCTATATTTTATATCGATTCATCGCTTCAAAAATATGAATACTCGAGCATATGTCTCATTAGATTTTATTTTATTTAGAAAACAGGGAGATTATATCTCATACTCTTATTAGAATTAGACATCCTTTCATGTATTTCACTAAATAATTCGGCATTTTTAACGTATGCACAATGCAGGAGGGACAGCTTCATCACCCACCGCGCGTTCTGCGACGCGCTGGCTCAGGAGAGCGCGCGGATGCCGCCCATCGGCGCCGGCCTATACGGCGGCTCCGGCAACATGACCCTTGGGCTCTCCGGCATGGCGCCCCAAATGCCTGGCTTCCCCGACCACGCCGGCCACTCCTCGGCATCGGCCATCGACGTCCTCCACCTTGGCGGCGGCAACGGCGGGGCAGCCGCGCAGTTCGAGCACATCATGCCCTCGTCCTCGGGATCCTCCATGTTTCGCTCACCGGCCTCCGCCGCCTCTTCCCCGTTCTACCTCAGCGGCGCCGCTCATTCCCCTGCCCAGGACTTCGCCGAGGACGGCCACTCCTCCCAGACCGGCCAGGGCTCGCTGCTCCAAGGCAAGCCGGCGGCGTTCCACGGCCTAATGCAACTCCCCGATCAGCATCAGGGAAGCAGCAACAGTAACCTCCTGAACCTTGGCTTCTTCTCGGGCAACAGCGGCGGCGCCCAGGACGCGCGGCTTGTCTTCCAGAACCAATTCAACAACAGCAACGCGAACGGCGGCGGCAGCAATGGCGGCAGTGCCGATCATGGCAGCATCGTCACGTCCGGCGGCCTCGTCGGCAGCCACCTAGGTGGCGGCGGCGGCGGCGGCGTGGGGAGCTTCCCTTCCCTGTACAGCTCGTCTGAATCGGGTGGGCTGCCGCAGATGTCGGCGACGGCGCTCTTGCAGAAGGCGGCTCAGATGGGCGCGACGACGAGCAGCCACAACGCGGGCGGCGGCGGTGGTGCGAGCTCGCTGCTCCGTGGCCCAGGGATCAGGGCCGGGGAAGGCGGCTCGTCGGTAAGCGAGAGGCAGTCGTTCCAGAACCTCATTATCATGAACTCCCTGGCGAGCGGGGGTGTTGGTGGCTCGGCGGCGTTCGGCGGCAGCTTCCCCGACGACGGCAAGCTGAGCACGAGGGACTTCCTCGGCGTCGGCGGCGTGGTCCAAGGCATGAGCGGCTCGGCCGCGATGGGGCCGCTCCGGCATGGCGCCACCGCTGGGCTCCACAAAGGCGCACTGGACCCGGCCGAGATGAAGTGAAACCACAGCACAGCAAGCAAAACAAGAACGCATGCATGCATGCAACAGGTGCAAGGATGTTTCATCACAACAAGACATGTACGTACGTCAAGGACTAGTCAAGGGGAGTAAGAATCAAAACTCATGATGCAATGCATGTCAGCATGTTATGCAGCGAGCATTAGAACAACAGCAAGGTTAATTTCTGGGGTAATCAATCTGTTAATTGCTGTGTTCTAGCTAGGGCTGAAACTGGATTCAATAACCCTAAGAGGCCAGAACTTTAATTTCTTTTTGCCATCGGTACAACTGTTAGTAATTTCTTTTTCATGTGCTCTTTGTCGGTCTCCTCTTGTTGTGAAGCTATCATGTAAAGACCAGACCGGAGCAGGGCAGAATTTTAAGCTTGATTTGGAGTTTTACTGCTTGTTCGGTACATGCATGCACTGTTGCCGATCATCCGAACATGTATAGTGCATGCTAGCTAATTGTTGTTGGTGGTGGTGGTTTATATTTCATGTTGGTTTCTCTTTTTTTTTGCGGAAAACATGTTGGTTTCTCTGGGTGGTGTTGCTGAGCCTTCAAAGTTGAAAGGCCTGGACGTACGAGCAAGAACAGTGTGCATTAATTAACTGTGGGGTTTGATCAGACAGGGGATAGCTAGCTCCTCAGACGACCAGCCAGGCAGCACACGACAGAGGAGGAAGCGACAAACAGATCGGCCAAAGCACGCATCCCATGCACTGACTGAGCTGCCTAATACGGCCGGCTAGCTCTCTGCTTGCACCCCTAATTATTCCCCTTAGCTTCTCTTGACTTCGCCGTCTATCTGCAGCAATTCTGCACTGCTCTGAGCTTATGCTATGCTGCTCATCTCTCTCTCTCTCTCTCTCTCTCTCATGCTGAAGCACACATAGGGGATGGATTGACATATACAAATGTAGGCACAGGAAAAGGTAGCTACGGAACATTTGGAAGTAGCTAAGTGCTACAGAACAAGTAAGCTGTTGAAGGTTTGTTCACGTGAAGAGAGAGAGAGAGAGAGGTGATAGAGGGTATCAGAAAGTGAGACGGATGCATGCAACTCTGTGCAGGAGGCAGGTCCAGAACTAGCCAGCCAGGGCGGCCTGTGTGCACTGTGGACTGTTGCACACACAGGCGGCTTTCACCAGAAAGTGTCGCGGTAGCTAGCTGGCTATATATGGATGTTACATGCACCACTGTGCACGGCTAGAAAAATATGTGGCAAGTCGAAGTTTGGCTAAGCTTAATTACGATAATATCTGACATAAATCTACGATAAAATGAACTGTTCTTTTCTTAAGGAAGTATTAGCTATGAAAGGCTTTCCTTTGAGATACGTTGATTGGGTTATGAGTGCAATAGAGTGTGGGAGTGTGGCTGTAATCGTAAATAATCAGTTAAGGCCCTATTTCAGAACTAGAAAAGGTCTGAGACAGGAAGATCATTTATCTCCCATTCTGTTTAATATAGTTGTAGATGTGTTAACAATATTAATTAAGAGAACACAACACCAAGGTTTAATTACAGATCTAGTTCCTCGTTTGGTGGAAGGGGGTTTAGGGATGCTTCAGTATGCCGATAATACAGTTTTCATGTTTGAGGATAGTCTAGAGAGTGCGAGGAACTAAAGTTTATTTTATGTTTGTTTGAGCATTTGTCAAGGTTGAAGACCAATTTTTTAAAACTAAAACAATTTTTTTTGGTGATGCTAAGGTTAAAAGTAATGAGTATACTTCCATTTTTGCATGCATAGAGGATGCAGTTAATTTTAAATATTTGGGTGTGCTTATTCATTATAGGAAGCTTAGTAATAAAGACCGGAAGAACACTGAGGATAAAGTAGAGAAGAAGCTGGGCGCATGACAAGGAAAGTTTCTGTCTTGTGGGGGTAGATTAGTGTTAACTAGATCCTGTCTGAGTAATATTCCTTTCTAGGAATACATGCTTTTTATGTATGAGTTGCCAAAAGGCCCTTATAAAAGAATTGATTTTTTAAGGAAACGTTTATTTTGGCATGAGGATCGGGGGGTGTAAGAAAATATTTAGTGAATTGGAAGGTTGTCTGTTAGCCAAAAGAGTTTGGGGGCCTAGATATTGTTTACCTAGAGGTCGAACTTGTGCCTCTTAAGTAAATGGTTACAGTAGGTTGAAAATGAGGATGGTATCTAGCTATGGCTGCTGAGGAAGAAATATTTACAAAGGGTAACTATTTCATAATGCACAAGTAAGCCTGCCCAGTCCCATTTTTGGCATGGGATGATGAAGGCTAAGAATTTCTTTCACAATTTCTGTAGAAAATGTGTGGGGAATGGTTTGAGAACGAATTTTTTGGGAGGACTTGTGGCTCGGTAATAAGCCTAAGCATAAGTTTTGCTAGATTTTACAATCTTACGTTTAGCCAGAACATTTATGTTGCTCAGGTCTTTGAAGAGGGTTGTGGTGTTACTTGATTTCCTAGATTTTTATGGGGTGATACTGCTAGACTCTGGTATGAGCTGCAGGAGATGTGCAGGGCAGTGCAATTGACTAATGATGATGATAGGTGTGTATGGTTGTTAGAGAAAAGTGGAGTCTTCTCTGTTCATTCGTTGTATGTGAGACTTAAAACTCTGCGAGTTAAGTGGCCTTTTAGAAAATTCTAGTTCATTAGAGTTCCTCTGAAAATTAAGGTATTTTTATGGCTCATGCTTCGAGATAGTATTATTACTAAAATTAACTTGCTCAAGAGGGCTGGCAGGCTAGTAGCACTTGTATGTTTTGTAGTGAACAGGAGAGCGTCAATCACCTTTTCTTTTAAGTGTTCAGTGGCCAGATTGCTTGGAGTGTAGTTAGATGTGCTCTGAATATAGATAGTATGGCTGAGTCTGTAGGAGGAGTTTGCAGAGGGGTTCTGAACTTTCCAATTGGTATGAGACAGGTAGTTGTGTCCGGGATAGCGAGCTTCTTTTGGACTATCTGGAATATTAGAAATAATGTCTGCTCTAAGAGTAAGTTTGCTACCTGATCCTACTTCTGTTATTGTGCAAATGATGCATTGGATTTCTATGTGGGATGCTGAGGATTGACAACGGATGGGTTAGGTTTGCTGGTCTAATAAATATGTTGTGTTTGACGCTATTTGAGGTTTCGTTTAGTTTTGTTTTTGTACTTCAAGATAGTTGGTGTCGAGTTTGTTTCCGGTGGTAGGTGGGTAATAGCTGGTGAGGCGCGGAACAGGACGGAGATCCTGGTCCCAGGACGTTTGGAGCAACATATTTTGTTTATCAGTTTCATGATATATGAAATTGGGGGCGGGGAGCTCCGTAATTTAAAAACACGATTGTAAATACAAAATAAGACAAGAATGCATAAATAAGTCTGCTACTGTGTCTACAACTAAAATCTTGAGAAAAGATATTTATCAATAGGTCGAGATGGATACAGTTGCGTAAAAAAAAAGGAAACCACAGCACACCGCAGCAAAAGGTTGGTTAGTGTTTGGATAGCTAGATAGTACGTCCCGCTGCTAAACTTTTTAGGGAGCGATTTCAGTGTTCTAGATTAAACTTTAACCAACAGATAGGTTAAAAATATGTGTATTATGTGACATAATATTGATGCCGTTGAATTTGTATAGAAAAAAAATTCACTGATTGGGATTTCGTAAGTATGAACGTAGTAACTCTGTTAGCTAATGTGGTAGTTCCTCCCGTGAATAACTATGTTTTTCACCCCCTACAAACTAGTTTGACTTGTCATTTCACGCGCGCCCCGTGTGGCATATTAGTTAGGTGGCCGCTAACTTGTATCCTCCCCGTGGTATTGCTAACATGTTTGGTAATTGGTTGCGGGATTGGAATAAAAAGTTGAGAGCAGCAGCTTTGTTGGTCACAATGAGTTTACAGAAATGATGTTGTTTTGATAAGAGGAAAATTAACTTTCCTTTGTAGGCTGTATCCTCATGTACGCACTGGCTCCATACTTGATCTACGTTTCAGCGGCTGGAGGATTGATCGGTGGTGCTTGGAGCATGCGCCTAGCTAGAGATGGTCATTAGGGAGATGTTTACCAACCATGGGTGACGGTCTAATCTACGCATTTCAGCGTCCAGAGACCTTGTTTTTTTTTCTCTTGTCCTTTTTGGCTATTGAGCCTCTTACCGGGTTTGTTCTCGTGAACACTAGTTTTTTTAAATAATTATGGCTATGTGCATCCGCAATACATAGGCATAGAGTTTGAACGCTTTTATAATTGTATTTTTTTTTATGCAAGGAATCAATAAGTCTTTTATTATTAAAAAAAAGCTAGTTTGACATCTACCTTTTCGATTAAAGAGTAATGTGGTTTCTTATGTCTTATCATTTATCTACGGTCCATGTCTACCGCAAGTACAAGTCCATGTTCATCACAACAGGACCCATGTACAATAAAAAACAAACGATTATAACTCTCCCTCTCCCACCCCCAACCTTCGATTCTTGTCCCGTAAAAGAATTTAGTTGTAAAGAATAACCAAACATGTAAACCTCTCAAGCGCCCGTAAGAAGGTCCTTTATGTAGCTTTATTTGGGTATCCTGGGCTAAGTTCTCAGTGGCGATCATAAATGGTGTTGCATGTAGTGGTAAAAGCTTGTTATCATAAGGCTCCATGCATGGTTCTACTTAGAAGAAGCTTGCTAGAGAATTTACCATACTTTCTATACAATTTTACTATCATGTTGTGATTCAAGAACTAGTAGGATCATAAATGGTGTTGCATGTAGTGGTAAAAGCTTGTTATCATAAAGCTCCATGCATGGTTCTACTCTGAAGAAGCTTGCTAGACGATTTACCAAACTTTCTATACAATTTTACTATCATTTCATGATTCAAGAACTCGTAGGACTAGTGGTGTGCGGGGTGGTGTGGTTGGGTGGGCAGCATGCAGACCTTATTCTGCACGTTGCCTACCTGATCACATGCTAGCATTGTTAGAACGAGGTCTTACTATCCTAAAGCGAGCATTTACGACTACAAGGCTTTACCACTAGATGCAATTCCTTTGACTATCCTGGATAGAACTTTTACGTTGGTTGTACATATTTGTTAGAACAAGGTTTTACTATCCTAAAGCAAGCATTTACGACTACAATTTGATAACAAGGTTCTACCATTAGATGCAATACCTTTTACTATCCTGGGTAGAACTTTTATATTGGTTGTCCATTTTTGTTAAAACAATAATTTACTATCCTAAAGCAAGCATTTACGACTACATACAAGATGGTTTACATTCAATAGTAGTCATTTTATGTTGGAAGCACCACTGACCCCAATAAAACTAGGATTTATAGCTAGATTTACGATGAGAAAACAAGACTTTTACGACCTCTATCCCGGCACCTGCCTTTCCTAAGATTTTGGTGATTCGTTGTGCTCGTGTGGAACAGTGCTATTCTGGCGGAGCATACAATAAGAAATTATGTGCTCTCGCACAGAATAGCATTACCGTGTTATTAACTGAGGCTCCATAATTTCAAACGTGCAAATTCGAATCAAGTTTGAATATTTTTTTGAAAATTCTCGTTTCTAGGTATATACTCAAATAGAATATGTACCTTCAAAAAATTTCACTCAAATTCAATGATTTGATTTTTAGGGTGTATTTGATCACATACCTAGAATTCAGGGTATGTGATATATATATATATATATATATATGTATGTGATTTAATCTACCCTAAAATCTTTGAATTTAAGTGAATTTTTTTTGAAAGGTATGTACATCATTTAAATTGTTATAACCGAGTATATACCCTAAAATTGAAACTTTTAAAAATTATATCCAAATTTGACTTGAATTCATGAATTTGAAATCATGGAGCCCATGCTCTATGGAGCCACAATCCGGCTCCATGATGCCGGGCTCCATAGTTTCATATATATATATATATATATATATATATATATATATATTGCGCTCCTTATCCCCTCTAAATCGGAAACATTTCTCATTTTTCCTTGTCCTCTGTCCTAAGGGGAAAACATTTAATCTCATCTCTGTCATTGGCAACGTACCTTCATGACGTCAACGACAGGCCGATGAGTAACTATAATTACAGTAGTGGCGTACGTACGCGTACGGTACGATGGATGCGTCGCCGTCGTCCTCTTTCCAAGTTTTAACCTACCTCATAGTCGGTTTCCCTTTCCCCTCCTTTTGCCTCTTCCTGATCGGTGACTGTTCGTGTCCGCATCCGCCGATCGAATCTTGGAAAGGAGAGCTAGCATATGCAAGAGCCCTCTATCTTACAGCGATTTATCCGGCGCATCGCATGACGACGCACGCAGCGGCAGTACCGGCCTCGGCTGTACATGTAAACGTACGTATGCATCCATGGGTTCTACTGCTGCCTACAGCATGCGTGCGTACGTACGTAGTTTGGTGAACAAACCTTCTTGCCCCCAGTAATTGGAACCTAGGTTTTACTACTTACGGGAGACGTGCAGCTGTCTGTCAGCGCTGATGCAAATACTACATATATCCACTTCTTTCTTCTGCCAGCTTTGATTTCTTTGCTCTGAAACCTTGCATGCATGCAGGAAAGCTAAAGAGATCTGCACACTTGTCTTCGGCTCTCTCTCTCTCTCTCCCATGCACAAACACACTGGCGCGTACACACACATATTGAGAGAGAGACCCCGAGATGCAACTGATGCCTTGTTAAAAGCCTTGGGACAAAAGGAACTGCCTTTTTGCTCGTAATTATTGGGTAAAGCCGGCATGCCCTTCAACAATTCGAATCTGCAGATGAGCAGATCCCATCTGTTGCTCGTGGAAGCGGCGCAAGTCATCTGTTACTACATGCATATACTTCTGAGAAAGGGGGGATTCTGAATTCCGTATGCTGCGGCAGGCACACACAGTATCGCTTTTCCAGCGCTTGCTAGCTTTACCCTGCCGTTGTTCGCGCCGCTCGCTCGCTACAGCTGCCGTGCGCACGCAGGCTGGGGCAGCGCGGTGGAGGCGCGCGGTAGGGGTGGTGCGGAGCAACTGATATGCGCGCGGCCGCATCCCGTGCCGCATCGGGCATGCATGCGTGATGCGTGCACACATGGGGCTTGTCTTTGGCGTTGGCCCGGCGCCGTTGGCGCCTTGCACCGGGAAAAGCATATCGGCATATGGCCTCTGCGTATGTTCGCATTCCTCCGATCGCAGGGGTGGCGATGGAGTTGTGGGGTTGCTCACAGGACCGAATCTGTCCGTGAGATCAGATTTAATATTCGGAGTGATATGTAAGTGTACTTCAGTACTTCAGGTTATGTTAGTTTGATTGATTGATGGTGCATGCTTCAAAAAAAAATTTAGAAAAAGAAAGGCAGAACCTCCGGTTCCATTCACCAATGAAACCAACCAGAGTATCATGTGCAATACACGAGGGAAAGGCGAGTCCTCCCCTGGTCTGAGAGCAACAACAAGAGCAAACAAGTTTAACAAAAGATGATCACCAGCTGCAATACCCTAGCTACTAAACTCAGCTACACCATTACATTGCAGTAAACCAATTGGTGTTCGCCAGCAGGTAGATTCTTCTTTCCTCAGCAGAAGCCAACTTTACCAGGGAATCCTCAGCAATTCCCATCTTGTCTTGTCCAGGAGCTTGAGGCATTCGTCGATCAACCGACCTTGTGAGCTTGTGCATAGAGGACGCCATCTCCTGATAAGAGCCACCATTCTGTTCATCACCATAGTCATACTTGTCCACTGTCGACCCTGAAAACACAAATCATTTCGAGTTTTCCATAAGGACCAGAGACCAGTAGTACAGAACAAGCTCATAACAGAGTCTTTGTGAGGAGGTTGCCACCAACGACATAAAGAAGCGAAATCTGGAACAATCCGACCACTAAAAGTAGCAGCAATAACAGACCAAATTTGTTTTGCCACGACACAGTCAAAAAATATGTGTTGTACAGTTTCAGGTTCAGAGCAAAATAAGCAAGTAAGATCATCCACCAAACGGCGTTTAGCCAAATTATCTCTAGTCAGAATTTTATTCTGTAATACCAACCACAGAAAAATCTGAATGCGGGGAGGTGCTGGAATGTGCCAAATGGCAGCTAGCTCAGGAGAGTGAATACCACCATTATTAATGATACGATAAAAAGAGTTGACAGAGTAAGCCCCAGAGCTAGCATACATCCAAACGGAAGTGCCCATCTCCTCAGTGAAGAAAACAGAAGAGATGGCATTAAGTAATTCAGACCATCAGTGCATCAAAGATTGATTGAAACATCGCCTGAAGGATAATTTCAGTTCAGTACCATCCCAAACATCTGCCAAAGTGGGTGATTGTTCATAACAAATGGAATAAAGGTCCCAAAAAGCTGTAGCCAGGGAGCAATCCCCACAACAAGTATCTAACCAGAATTTAATCAATTTACCATTCCCCACTTTCCAACGGATCTCATGCCTAACAGCTTGAGCAGCCCAGGTAACCCCTTGCCAAAAAGGAGACACCTGAGAGTCAGATATCCAATAAATATTAGGAGAAGTATTGTACTTATAATCAACAAGTTGTCTCCAAATTTTATGTTCAGCCGATTGATATCTTTTAAGCCAAGAACCTAAAAGACATAGATTGAAATCTCCCAAATTTGGTATGCCTAAGCCACCAAACTCTTTTTTCCTACAAATAGAGCCCCAGTTAGCCAAGTGATACTTGTGCTTGCCCTCACCATCTCCCAAAAAAAATGAGCCATCTAAGAATTGATAGATGAGATGGCCCACTTAGGAAATTTGATCATAGAAAGAAGATAAGAGGGAATACTAGCTACACATGCTTTTAAGAGGATAAGCTTACCACCATAAGATAGTAGCTTACCCTTCCACCTAGAAATTCTTTTAATGACTTTGTCTACAATGGGTTGCAGGTCCTCTTTTCGAAGCTTAGAATGATGTAAAGGAATACCCAGGTATTTAAAAGGAAAACAACCCAATTTATAGCAGAAAACCTGTGCAAATTCTCTAGTTTAAGATCCATTTAAATGCAAGGTCATCAAGTCACTTTTGTGGTAATTGATTTTCATGCCAGAGAGCTGTTCAAAGCAGGTAAGAATCCACTTAAGACGTCTAGCTACATTAATGTTAGCTTCGAGGAATAAAATGTTATGACTTTGTGTGCATGCTTCAAAATGATGATGAATTGACTGGATGAGATCGACTAATGCATGATTTTCTTGCTAAGAGATGTTTTTGTTTCGATTTTGCGATATTGCAAAAGGATCGGTGACGGTCCCCTTTTGTATAGTCTAACATCACAGGAGATCATATTCTTGGTATACTTGTGCCAAATGGCATCATCTCAACCCACCTCCTTCCCCCCCCCCTCACACATACACACAAAATCAAAAAATTGGTATAGGGAATCCAAAGTTTAAATATTTTAACTTTGTATTTGATAATTAAACTCCAAATTTTAAAAGCTTTGGAATTCAAAATAAAAAAACTGAAATTTGGACGCAGCTACCGCTGGTAGTTACAACATGTGGTGTCATGCGACGTAAGAAAAAGTGGGAACCAACGGTGAGATCATGCGGCTCGAGTCAGGGCGACAGCACGAAGGAAGGCAGGTGGCGGCTAGAGAACCCGCACGAGGGAAAGATGAAGGCTTGAGACGGGAGGGGAAATGCCGTTAGCATGCCACTTATCGCGCATCGCGGGCTCCTCATGCTTTGTTGGTGCCCCGCTCGCTCCATTCTTCAGCTAGGTTTAGAATATTTCCATACCAAAGCTTCTCGATGTTTTTTCTTTTCTTTCTGAGTTTTTTGTGTGTAAGAGGGTGTTTGGTTGGGCTTATTTCTGGCTTTCCATTGCAAAAAGCCTGAGCCCAACCAAACACTGAGCTTCTCAGCAGCTTTGTGCAAAAGTGCGTTTGGCTTTTGGGTAGGAATTGGGCCACTGCGGGAAGTCGGCCAGGAGCAGCTTCCCGCAGTGGTCACTTACGGCCGCCGCTTTTTGCCCCTAGGGTTTGAAACAAAATTACCAGAAAATGCCCTCCCCACGATCCCTTTCTCCTCCGCGGCGCAGCCCCTCCTCTGGCAGTCCTCCCCGTGATCCCTTTCTCCTCCGCGGCGCAGCCCCCCTCTGGCAGTCCTCCCCCGATCCCCCCCTCCTCCTCCGCCTCTGGTTGAAGTTGCTCCTCCGGCGCCTCCAGATCCGCCGGTCGTTCCCCGCGGTCGTGGTCCTCCTTGTTCGGCCTCGACCACCGGACCTCCTCCGAGCAGATCCCCGTCGTCCCCGTCCCTGGGAGCCCGAGCAGCGTCGCCTGGAGTGCTTTTCGCGGCCGCGCCCTCGACCGCCGTCGAGCTTCCTCCACCGCCGCGCGAGGGGGCTCCAGCTCAGTCCACCACCGCGGCGCCCCTCAAGCGCCCTCCACCGCCGCGCTCTCCCCTCCTTCCCCGCCTTCTTCGTCCGCTCGGCCCTCTAGTACCGTGCGCGGCCCTCCACCGAGGCCTCGCCGACTGCCGACCGGATCCGGCCATCCCCGCCTCCATTCGCGCCCAAAGCCGACCGGAGCCGACGCGTCCACCGCGGACCTCCACCGACGGCTGGTCCACGAGCGAGCAGAGGCGCGGCTTCCCCACTGTCGTCGACTGGATCCACAGGATCCGCGCGTGCGCCGGCTTCATCCGTGCCGTGCATCGACGCCGCGTCGTCCTCCCGTAGAGAAGCTGCGAGCACGAACGGTGCCTTCGTCGCCGGCCAGGAGCTACGCCGCCTCGTCCTCCCGCAGGGCCACGTGGAGCAGGAAGGCAGGCGTCGTCGCCGGGCAGCACGTACCCGGGCTCCTCCTCTGGCACACCGACGCCGAGCAGCAACGCCGGCCAGCACCAGCGCTGGGGTTGCCGAGGGCGGAGCTGGACGCGGCGCCGGCGGGTGGCGGTTCGGTTTTGCCGCGGTTGGAGCAGGTCCAGAAAGTCCGGAGGTTCCAGTCCGGAACCTCCGGAGCATGCCTTCGAGATGCGGCAGCAGAGAGAGAATTTTTCTTTTTTTTAATTTTTCTTATTTTTTCAGATTTTTTGAGGTTTTCATGATTTTTTATTCACGAAATTATAAAATATACACTCACAACTCCAGGGGCATTTTAGGTATTTCCTCATACAACAGCCAATAGCCACGGCCGAACCAAACACGCACGTTCACAGACTCAATAGCTAACAGCCACAGCTACTTCTCCAAACGGCCAACCAACAGCCGCTTTTGCAATAGCCACAGCCCAACCAAACAGGGCCTAAATCATAAACGAAAGTGATGGGTACTCCGTTTCTTTATTTTGAGATGACTTTATGAGAGGGATATGGGCCCGTTACTTCTGACCGGCCATCGAGCCGTCAATTCTAGACGAGTAGAGTTGGCCCAGCATATTTCATTTTTGGGCTGTTTCGTTTTACCATCAACGTGCCGGCCCAATAATACACAACACAGTCACAGAGCAATAATAATACTTTCACGAGACATTCCAGTTTCGCTTGCCTCACCGACTCGTCTCAGTTCTTACCAGCAGCAGCACTCCGTCGCAGCGCACGGCCTTAAAACCCACCGCCACCACCCACGCATCCTCGTCGCCGCATCCATGGCGGCGGCTTCCGTCCCAGGCCTAGTCCCGCTTCCGCCACCGCTCGCCTCCCCGCGCACCTCCACTTGCCGACTCTCCCCGTCCCCGCCGAGGCGCCGCCGCCGCGTCCCCGGAGTCCGCGCGGCCGCGGCGACCGAGGGTTCGCCACGGCCGCCGGAGCCCGTCGAGGTGGTCGGCATCGGGAGCCGGAAGGACGCTGTCATCGACTTCTGCCTGGGATCCCGCACACTCTCCTCCACACCGATCCGCTTCTGGTACCGCACGGGAACCCTCGCTTAGCACCTCCGGACGAGATGGTTTCGGCCTCCGTAAGCGCGTGCGCGCAATGTACGAGATGGTTTCGGCCTCCGTAAGCGCGTGCGCGCAATGTGTTTCGGGAAGTTGTGGTTTGTAGAAGCGTAAACCTAAGTGGAAGCAATGCCGGTGCTAATTTAGTGTGTGGCTTCGGTTTCCACCGGTGGAATTTTCAAATGTGGGATCGTTGAATCGGACCATTTTCTGTTCTCCCAAAGAATGCCGATGTTAATTTAGTGTGTGGATTTGGTTTCCCACTAGTGGAATTTTCAAACGTGGAATCGTGAATTGGATCCATTAGGGTGCTACCGTACTGCTGCAACTGTGGAAATCATCCCGTTAGATCATACTGCTTGTAAGTTACCTTCAGTGTAGTGTTTTGGTTCCTAATTCCTGTAGAGTGGCATACCATGAATTCCTTTCTGTTGCGATGGTGGTGCCTGGTGGTTTTGTTAGCAAAATGCAACACAAAATTTTGACATAATCGCGACTGCGTTCAAAGCATATAATGTGTAAATCCTTTTGTTTGTCTAATACATATTGATTATTTGGTGTGGTGAGTTGAAACTTTAGCGTACATGGGATTGCTTTCTTTTTTCCTGAGAGAGGGAGGGAGGGAGAGATGTGTATGAGATTCGCAAAACCAAAGTTTCGGCCACAGATGCTAAATATTTTCTTATGAGCTATTGTAAAGGCCATTTGCTAGCACAATGTTAGACACTTTAGGCTTATGTGGTGATGCATTGGTTACTCCTTGTAAAATTCTCTAGTAGGAGTCGAAGCTCTTTTGTGCTCTGGCTTGCTTGAAAACTAATTATGTGACACTCTTGTAACCAAATGGTATAGCTTCCATATTCACAAGAAAACAGAAAGATTTGCAGCTAGGGTCTATTTTTGGACTGCGGTGGGGTGGGGGGACGTTACAGTGGCTCTTTCAGTTCCTCAGCTGTATATATTAGTTCAGTTATTTCTAGACTTTTAGTTATTTGATAGTCCCAGAGTTAAGTTTACAAGTATGTCTGGTTAGATAAATATTTTTTCTTTTCGCTGTATTTAAGTAGAAGCCAAATATGGAAGCAACTTTTGAAATGCCAGGCATGTATGCCATTTTTAGCACTTTGTACCTTAAACCCATATTCTTTTCTTTAGAAATTCTGACTTACACATAATTTTGTTTCAGGACTGTACATGTGACGGATAATTCTAAAGTACAGTTGATACAAAGAAGTCATGGTGCAGGTATCAAACCTTTCTTGCACTTCTTGGCTTGATTGTTGATTCTACATTATCAACATGTACACGTTTTTCGTGTCTTTATTCTCTCTGTTCTATTTTTTTGCATTAAGCTGATAATTCTCTATTTTCAGCCACAGTAGTCAGAGACTTGGAACCTCCCGTATCCCTTCATCCTTGCCCTCCGGCGGTTATTCTTGTTTGTACTCTCCTCATCTTTCTGTTGGATGCAATTTATCGTTTTCGTATTTTTTTTGACAGTAGAATATCAGTTATGCACCTGTTGTTCTGTTGACATTGGAAAATCTGAGTAATTACTGTGTTGGATAATGCATTATAGTGCTACTAGTTCTGAGCGGTGGACATTTGTCAGAAACAAACAATTGACAATGAAACCTTCAGATAAAATAAAACAATGTTCCCTGCTTTTAATATAATAACAGTAATAATAAATCTATGTGTCCATGCTATTCCTGTTGTGTTGGATACCTACATAATAACATGGTCAGGACAAGAAAAAGATACCTAGCTTGGCTGAGCTATTAACAATCGATGTGTCCAGCCCAGCACATGCTTCATGTTTTCATTTGACTGAGCGAGAGGTCATGGTTTGTGGTTCAGTTCTTGGTGTCACTTGACGATTGTGATTTGCCCCAACACCCCCGGTGTTAGATCCAGAATCGTATACCGGGGACACTGAGTGAACTTAACATGTAATATGCAATGGCATATTGTTTAACTGAGTGAACTTAACATGTAATATGCAATGGCATATTGTTCTTACTAATTTTTGAGGAAGCACTTCTAACCTATACTGGAATCAAATGACTTTTATGTTAATTATGTCAAGGGCTTGGTCAAACTTTTTAGAGCCAAAAGGTGGAAGAACCTAAATTACTCTATGCGTCTAGGTAAAGAAAATACTCTGAAATTGCCTGCTTTATTCATTGGGCTAAGTCCCTTCTTATAGGCGAACTACTTGGACAGCAATCCACAAACCAACATGAATACAAATTGGACTCTCTGTCTGATACGGACTGGACACTTGCCTAATATGAACTGGACTCTTGCCTTTCGTAATAATCTGGACTCTTGCCTAATAACTTGAACTCTGATCGAACTGGAGCTGCTGTGGTGGGCTTGCCCTATGGTGGTTTGGCCAGTGCACTGATATGGGTCCGGCGGCGATACTGCTGGCCCCACATAACAAAAGTTCACATTGGTCTTTGTGGTGCTAATATAGGTTTGCCTCCGGAACACAGCAGAGAATATGTTAACAATGCAATTTCGGACACCATATCATACTATTGATTTTCATATTTTGTCAGCTAAGACAGATGAGATCTTCCATCTTACAAGATTGCATTCTGTAGGTTGCAAGTGCAGGACAGGATGCTGATCAAATTGCTGCATTGGAGCTTCTAAGTGCTGTCAAATCTGCTGATAATCTGGCGGCATCCATATTTTTGAAGCCCTTTTGTTTTGAGGGACAAAGACGGCAAGTAGAGGTGGAATACTTATGTAGTATTTTTCCTTCATTTTCTTGAACTGTGCATTGCTGCCTACAGCCTGCTTAAAAAGGCATAAGTTTAAGATTATTCCTTTGGTCTTTGTAGATGGGTTTATCTTTGAATATTGTATCTTATGGTTCTGCAGGCTTCTGATTTGATTGCTAAACTTCAAGCATGCTCAAACTTTCACATTGGTACTCCATTTTCTGACCTAATTTTTACACCATGCATTAGCACGTTTGCATTGGAGATGAAGTAAACAGATGATGCACAGGGAGGATTTTCACTTCTTTCTATTTGGACTTATGTTCTTTGCTTTGTTATGGACCTTGATATACTGCTCATCACACCTTCTGCTCTAGATAGAATCAGAGTAGTAGGTAGGACACATTTGGGCTTGTTAGGTGTTTTATTGAAGTCCCTGTATAAGCCTTGTGATTTAGAAAAGGTGAGTGGTATAAAAGTTCCTTATTTCCAAAAAAACTAAAAAGAAACTGAGAGAGCACAAACTTTTGGTTCATGAACTTCTCAACTGTTGTTGGATTCTAAATTTTGTGGACCCTCCTGGCACACACCCTCCAACCAAACTTTTCCCCTCTCACACACACCAAAAGAGGGAACACATTGCTAATAGCTCTAGTTGTTGCAATATAGTAACCAAGGACCTCGATCTTAAACCGCACCTCCACAAACCCACAAACTATCTCCAGTATGTGTGCTCATTCACATCTATGTAATCAATATGCAGTAAGCCATTTTAGCCTAATCCACTTTGTATTTCTTCCAACACAACCGTCAAATTGTTTTACACATGTGAGGTGAAACAAAACTTATTTAATCATAGAAATGGAAGTCAAATGTTATCATACACACCTATAATAAATAGTTTATGAAGATTCCCTCATCTCCATGCCTTAGGTGATATAGTAGTACGATGTAATATGGTTCTCTAATATGTTAAGACTGTTTCTTGTGGTGGTGGAGGTAGTTATGATCAGTCATTTACTTTACTGATCAAATTTGGGATCCTATTATGTTGTTATGTTTATTTTTAGAGGAGTTTAGCACCACATTTAGTACATTTCAGCATCCTGTCATTAATTACAGCCCAGAAGAAATTATTAGTCATTTACTTAATTAGTCAAATTTGGAATCCTATTATGTAGTTCTGTTTATTTGTAGAGCAGTTTAGCACCACATCTACTACATTTACATCCTGTCATTAATTACAGCCCAGAAGAAATGACATGTAGTTGTATTTCTGATTTTCTACCGCCCAGTTATTGAAGCTGATTCGCTGCTTGAGACGGAAGTGGAAACCCTTGCTGAAGCTTTGGAAAGTGCCAATAATGCTGTCCTCTCAACCATTAGCATGATATCTATCATGATGTCTGTGAGTCTTAAATTCTTGAGTGTTGTGTTTGTATGGAAAATATTTTATTTTACTGTTTTAATTGACTAATCATGTACCTCTTGACATATCAGGGCTTTAACCAGATGTTCTGGAGTTCTGTTAGTGCACAAATAAGGAAGTTGGTCCTGAGGAAGTAGGAAAAGTAATCTATTGAATTTGCTTACTACTGGGTTGTATGATCAGCACATGAGTTTTCTTTTCTTGATTCTTACAGTGTACAACTCTAACAGCTACTCAAAAGCTATGGGGAAGCTAGAGTTGGATTTGGTGCTGGTTATAATGTCCAATCAGCTATTAAGCAGGCTGTCCTTCACTGTCCATTTCTTCGTGGTGGCATAAAGGTGCACACAATTATCTATTTAAACTGTGAATTGTGTAAGCCTCACCCACTCTTTGTACCAAGGGTAAATGTCGGTATCACTTGTGCAAAACATCACTGTCTAGTGCGCATGTTATACCCCTGTAAAATTGTGTAACCAAGGATTCGATCCCTAACATGTTACTTGTTAGTGTATAATTCATGCTAACCTGCACCAGATGTTTCCAAATTCAAGATTTGGTATAGATGGTTATTCAGTTATAAACAAAAGAAGTGTTCCTTTAATAATGTTTTCTCTCTTACGATGCTGGTCCCGTTGGCGTACATACTGAACAAAGAGCTCACATAGCCATGTCCTTGTACACATTTGCAATCTTACTCTGCAATAGTTTGATTATCTAAAGCATGTTGTAACCTGTTGTTCGGGCTCTCTCACTATAGAATGATTAGGACCATGCATCATTTGCATTTGTTACACTCCTTATAACCTTAATGGGTTTCTATTATCGGAAAACCAATTCTTGCGCATAAATTAATCTCTTTCTGCAAAAATGTGCTGTTCTCACAGCACTGATCTTTGTACACATTATTTTCATGCAGGACTTAAACAATGTGGTTTTTCTCTCCCTTACAAGTGCTCGGGTATTGGCTGAGGGTGACATGATCTCCACTCTACATATGTTTCGTCGAGTTACGGGGTTCACCAAAGATATTATATTTTCTAGAAATTCTGAACCTGATTTAGAGCCAAAATTGATAGTAGTTTCTCTTTTAACTGTTCGGTAAGCCCTCACACTGCAGATTCACCTGATTGAGAAAATTCAAACTATTGTTATGCTGACTTGTAATGCGTCATTAATTCAACATATCCAATCTTAATTCTCACTACTTGAGCATGTGCATTAGATCAGATCATGCTTCGTTAATATTATACTATTCAGTTAATCTTCTAAGTTAAATATGTTTCATTACAATTAAATTATACGGTTACTTCATGCCTTAACTCTCTGATGGAAATAGAATGGCAGTCTGACTGTGAGCTTGAAGTAATCAAAGTGCATTTAATATTTATCAATCAATCATTTGTTAGCAGAGATGAGTACCCCTTGAGATTCTTATCCTTTTTATGTCATACTTAGTTATCCTTCCCTTTCAACTTGTATATCATGCTTCTAGTATGAAATGGCACTTCTAGGCATGAGGGCATCCAGCACCGTGTGTCGCTTTACGCGGACGATGTGGTGGTCTTCCTGTCCCCCATCAAGGCCAACCTCGATACGGTCAATGCGTTGCTGTGCTGCTTTGGGGATGCTTCGGGCCTCCGAATGAATGTGGGGAAATGCTCTCTTGCCCCCATTCGATGCTCTCCGGAGGATATACACTTGGCCCTCCAATCCATTCGTTGCGCCGTCAAGCACTTCCCCTGCACCTACCTCGGCTTGCCGCTGTCGGTCAAATGTCTCGATAAACAAGTCCTCCAGCCGTTGCTTGATAAGGTGCTAGCCAAGCTTCCAAGTTGGAAGGCGAGTATGCTCACTAGAGGAGGGCAGTTGGTGCTTACCAAAACTGTCCTCTCCTCCCAGCCAGTGTATCGTATGCTGTCGCTGGCCCTACCGGCCTGGTTCATTAAGGCAATCGACAAGTGCCATCGGGGCCTCCTATGGAGGGGGACCGAAGCAGTCCATGGGGACCATTGCCTCGTCGCCTGGAAGCCGGGTCTGCACCCCCTTCCAGTATGGAGGACTGGGTGTTTTGGACCCAAAGTTGCTTGGCTGCGCTCTTCGCATCCGGTGGATGTGGCTCCACTGCACGGATCCCTCAAAGGCCTAGGCTGGCCTTCCCATGCAGCACGAAGAGATCGTCTATCAGATGTTCCGCGCTGCTACTAGAATGATTATCGGGGATGGCCAGCTCACCCTCTTCTAGGAGGATGCTTGGCTAGATGGTGAGACCGTTCAGTGCATCGCACCTGCCCTGTGGGAATCGATTAGCCCCCGGATCCGCTCCACCAGGATGGTGCCTCAGGCCCTCCATAGTCAAGCTTGGGTCCGTGACATCTCCAGTGCGCTCAAGGTCCGTGCCCTGCTCGACTATCTTACACTCTGGCGGCGTGTAAGCACAATCTCCCTCCTTGCTTGTCAGGAGGACAACATTATCTGGCGCTGGTCCGCTGGCCTGCAATACTCAGCCCACTCGGCATACCAAGCCTTCTGTGTGGGTTGTACGGGTTTCCCTTGCCACAAGGTCCTTTGGAAGGCGGGTGCACCGTTGAAATGCAAAATTTTCCTTTTGGTTGGTGTTGCAACATCGCTGTTGGACAGCTGATAGGTTGGCACGGCACAATATCCCCAGCCACTCTTCCTGCACCTTCTGTCTGCAGGCACCAGAGACTACTGAGCATCTCTTCATTACGTGCCCCTGGACGAGACCCATCTGGGACCTCATCCTCACGTGGGCTGGTCATGGCGGCCTCCTCCTTTCTGTTGGGATTGCCTTGGAGGATTGGTGGTTGACTACGCACAAGGAGATCCAAAAGCCGCGGCGGAAGGGCTTCGACTCCTTGCTGATTCTCACTACTTGGTCAGTGTGGCGTGAACGGAACAGGAGGGTCTTCCAAGGGGGGAGTATGGATCCCCTCCAGCTGGACATCAAGGCCGAAGCAGAACAATAGCACCAAGCTTACAATCTCCGGTTGCGCGAACCTCCGTAAGTAGTTTAGTGCTGTGCGTTGGGTAGTGTTGGGGGTGGCCCTTGTGGTACCATTTCTTGCTGTTCTTGGCTTTGTGGTTTTGGTGGCGTCTGTTTTTGGCACTTGGATGCCAAACTCTTGTATTTGCTATCCCTCTTAATATAAAGATATGCAAACAATTGTTTGCATGTCCTCTAAAAAAAAGTATGAATTGGCACTTTTCATTAATAAAATCCCAGGTAGGGGGTTTTCCCCTCCCTTTCCCCTAAAAAAAATTCTATTAATAAAAGTCCAGGCAGGCGTGTTTTTCCCCTCCCGTTCCCCTCAAAAAAAAGTATGAAGTGGCCTGGTCTATGTCATTATGTGCTAGGTCATAGATAATTCTAACTGATTCATGGATTTTGTTCTATAACTTTTTCATGGTTAGGGTCACTAGTTTGATGCAACCTTTTTATAATTAATGAAGTCTATTTGGATTCAGAAGCTTTTACTGTACAAATGTTGTGTAGTATCTGGTGTCCTTTCCAGTTTACTAAAAAGAAAGTCTTGCTATCTTTTCTTGGAGAAGGATATTCAGAAACAGGGGTTTCAGTTTCCATTGTTTCCTTGAATGGGGATACCTTTGAGAGAATCATTGAAATTTTTGTAGTATCTTTTTTTCATAGGGTGTACTAGTTGTTTTGAGATTGAGAATTTGAGTAGTACGATTGCCATTTCATTTTGTGCCCATATACTGCTATCTGGTCTTATTATTATCTGAATTCACTTCCTTATATGATGCTCATGAAAATGTAGCAGCATATGTGGTCTAAGAGAAAGTAGCAGCGCGTATCTGTTCAGTCTAAAGCTTAGTTTTTTTAGTAGAAATGAATTGAATATCACTAGCATTATGGACAATATAGACTTTCCATTAAATTAGGTCATAACAGAATATTATACCTAGAAAGTCAAATAAGTTACAATTTCTGCTGTAGTCGTGCCTTGCTAACCAGCTGGTGCTGACATATGTGGATGATAAATGTGCTTAATGTTTGTTTCCAGAAACAGCCGTGATGAAAATGTTTCCTTGGTAAAGGAGGGGTTTCTTTCAAGCTTGGCTTTGCATTTTCCTTTTATATCCTCTCTTATGGGAGGAGGAGATATTCCGGAGCTTAAACAAGCTTGGTCAAATCACTCATTTAGCCAACTACCTGACAGTGGATTGAGTTCAGCCGAACAAGGACTGTCACAACTTTCCAGTGCTTTTACTGATTCTACTGTTTCTAATTTATTTTCCCAAGAAATAGAAAGTATGAAACCTGAGAGGTAATTTACATACTCGTCATCTTTTTCCTAGGGAATGTTTCCCCTTTTCTTAATCTAAATTCCAGTTATTATGAGTCAAGGAATGTTCATTGCAATTCTGTCTTAGAGAATCTAATAACGACAACGGGAGAATACAGCCAGAGTTTGAAGAAGCTAAGTTTCAATCTGATGGAGAAATTAGCATAGGTGCTGACAGAGGTAAAATTGCTTACACTATGTTCTCTATTTATTTTTTTCCTTTTTGGTGGAGTATTCTAAACTCGTTCTTCATTGGCAGAGGACTTAAGCTCACAGCAGGAGCGTAGTTTCTGGAGCAATGCCCCTGCCTTTGGCATTGCACAATTGTGGGCTAAAGAACGTACAAGTACAACAACAGATGGATGCAATCAAAGTAATGAGCTTGATGTTATCACTCTGCCTGTTGGTGTAAAATCTCCTGAAGTTCAGTATGATCATTCTGCAAATGCACAGCCTGAAACTCATAATGCTACCTATAGCTCATCTCTAGCTACTGGACGTGCTACCACTGGAGGTTCACTTTCTGATGTTGGTTTGGAGAAAGTGATGGAGATATGTAGTTCAGCTGCAGCATTTCTAAAGGGTAGAATGGATAAATCTCGAAAACGTAGCTCCATTGCCAGCCGGGCTGCATTGATGCTCGTTAGTCCCTCCTCCCTGTTTTCCCTATGTTTGTCTGCCATTTTTCAATTATGGAGACTTGTCTTGGATGTCCTGCTAGTATGGTTTGTTATTAAGATTTAAGACCACATTCTTCATCTGAACACAAAGTGCAGTATCCAGTTTGGTGTAATCAAATTTAGTTGGAAGAATGCAAATGAGTTGAGTTTTGTTTTTATCACATTGGAGGATGAGAAGTGCCATCACGTTTTAGTTTGATTTTTTTGTTGCATATAGTTTCGCCACAGCGGATGCCTGGTTTTGCTAATTCCAAATCAGATAATTGTGCATCAAAACCACCCTCTTAGTTACCACTCCAGCTATTCATCATGTGTTGCAGCCTTTCCCTCGCAATTTTCGGCATTGTTGCTGTGGGGTGCTGGCTCATCAGTTTCTTTTCTCCGCGGTAGTACAATAGGCTTTCCATTTAGTCATCTGTGCATTGTGGAGCGAGACAGTCGAGGGCGTTTGGGCCACATTATTTGATTCACAAGGTGTTGAACAACCTGATGTCTTCATTTTCAGCAATATTTCTGTGATAAAAACTTAAATTGAAACCCAAGCAAATACACTAAGCTTGAAACTTGTCTTTGGAATTGTTGTCCATTCTCGGCCAGATCTGGGTTGCAGCTGTTTGTCTTTGCTAGGACTGTGCATGGTCTCATACTTATAGATAATGTGGAAGAGCCTTAACATCTGTAGACTGCGGTTCCCATTATAAATTCATCAGCATGTCTGGGTTGCTGAATGACAACAGTAATCTGTTATATTCCTTGTAGGATGCAGAAAGAGAACACGAAAAAACATGGAGCCCCATAGTTGAAATTCAGTTTGGAGAAGGAACTTACAGAGGGAGATGCCAAGAAGGTGTCCCTGAGGGGAAGGTGAAGCCCTTTAAAGTACTTGCTCTTCCAGTTGGCTTGGCGAGAAGTATTACTTTTCCAACAGTGTTGTTTTGTTAACATTACAGGGACGCTTAACCTACAGTGATGGGAGCTTTTATGATGGACTCTGGAGGTATGGCAAGAGATCCGGTTTGGGGACGCTTTATTACAGCAATGGTGACGTATTCCATGGAACATGGAGGGATGGTCTTATTCATGGAAAGGTATGGCACACTCAGTTGCTATCTTGTACATGGTAATTGTGAAATGATCTCACCTCTACTTCGAAACATGATTAGGTTGAGCATCCTTTGTGTTAGATTGCACTTGTTAATCCCATGCCCCATTTGATTATTCTCATTGTTACTTTATCGTAAATATGGCCGCGTGACCTGTGTCAATCTGGACATTCAGGAATCAAGATATATTTGCTACCGAAGAATTTATACTTGCTTCTCAGCTTCGTTAGCATAGCTATTTTTTACGTGTGCCTTTTTTTCCTTTTCGTTTTCAAGTACCAAACTCGTGACTCATGGCTCCATCCAAGTGCCTCCAAATTTGATTATGATTGCTTACTGTAACCAAACATGTGGTTTTCATGTGCATTATGCTGGGTGAAGTTTACAATTCTGTAGTGATGGATTTTGTCATTTGCACATTGATTTGATTGCCAAGAGGACACATAGGTTGTACTCTTCCCTTGAAACTAAAATATATACTACACCATGTTATTTGTGTTGCCCGTTTTCTCTCTCACCCCATGTTCATCTCTCCAGCCTTCCTTTGCTTACTTCCTCTTATTTTTCAGCTACATAAATAAATGTACAGTTTGACTGAACTGGATGATAATATGAAATAGCACAAGGAGCCTGTACTCTTTTGTGCAGTTGATAATTAATTTATGTGCCTATTCACTGCACATTACCATGTGCTTAGTGGCCGATACCTTCAGGATTTGTTGATTAAGCATTTCTTGTATTAATTCTGAACATGTATTTTGCACATTGGATTGTATATTGCAACCCTCTTCCACATTCTTTGTGTAGTTCTGAGATTTTCCTCTTCTTTTTAGGGTTGGTACTATTTTCACAGTGGTGACCGTTGGTTTGCGAATTTTTGGAAGGGGAAGGCTAATGGTGAGGGAAGATTTTATGCCAAGGATGGGAGTATATTCTTTGGTCATTTTCAAAATGGATGGCGCCACGGAGAGTGCCTGTTGATAGATGCAAATGGATCAAGGTGGCTTGTTTATTTTCCATTTAAATGTGCTCTGGAAAGAGTGTATTTGCATATATTTTTTGAACAAGAAGGATTTAACTTTAATATGGATGTGACTACAGGTGGCTTGAAGTTTGGGATGAGGGTCTACTTGTCGGCCGTGATAAATTGGACAAATAGGGTTCTTATCTAACTAATTTTTCTGGATGTTGTTGGCAAAGTCTTGCTGCTCAGGAGCGGGAGGACTATGCTTCCAAATTGCAAATGATTCAAAACACTCTGGTATGAGCTTCCATTACACCGGATTGCTTCTATATTGATTGATTTGTCGACTTTAGCCGCCACTAATTTAACTATTACAATGCCCCTTGTGCATATCCAAAATGTTACTTTAGTCTTGCCCAACTGTAGATAGGTGCCTGCTGGAAGCACTGTTGAAGTGGTTGTGCTAATGTTTCAAAGTTGTACGCTGTATTGATTGCTGAATATACCCCTAGAAGTATGGGAGAAGGCTTTCTTTTTTATGAGGCTCTGTACATGGATGAGCAAGCTCTTGTGGGCTTGTCTCCGCTTCTCCAATTGAATACGGGAGTTTCCACAAAAGCGGACCGCAGCGGCCCTTTTTTCTGTTTCCCATCAATATCACCTGTATGTAGTGTCCCAATACTGATGTGCATCTTATTCAATTTTATTTATCTCCACATGGTCCAATCAGTAGGTGCCCAATAATTTGATGATTAGTTCAGAAACTATCACAAAAAACGACATGAGGTCAAAGAGGCTATCCATATACGGTGCTCCGTTTCTGTTTCAATCTGAGCAGTTGGTTCCACGCCTGGATGACGGAGTCAGATGAACGCTTTGTCTACGCTTTGGCATGGGGTTGTCAAATTTGTCGCTAATGGCGCAGATGAATGAAGTCCACTGAAACCTAGCAGGATTTGGAGAAGTTTTGGATGCTTGAATGAGCATAGGTGATAGATTCATCAAATAATTTACAGTTCCTAATGCCTACCCTACAACAAAGGCGAATCAGTACAGAAAGCGACACTTGCTAGCTTAGGTATAAACAAAAGTTTGAAGGATAATCAAGTTTATTCTGGGAATGGACGCAAAGGAGCCCAAGTGCTACTCGCCTTCTTGGTTTTGTGGTCTCATCATCTATCAGATTGGACCTTATTTGCTTCGATGTTTGAATAAGTTGAAGCATGCTGGACTTTTGCCGAATTCCCGATATATTTGCTTGGACGGGGACTAGCGTCAAGTGGTTCTAGGTCTCTCTTGCGTGCTGTTGCATCTTGAAGTCGATTGATTGCCATTTGATAACAGATGCAATATGTTACAGGATATTTGCCGGGAAGCATTACACCTCAATAAGCTGAACCGCATTTCCGGCTAGGTCGCTAAACCATGGCGCGGCAGAATAGCCTACTGGTTACAGGCTGCGCCTCTGCGATGCATCTGGACCGTCCAAATAGCATGTTGCTATTGAAAAAAAGTTCAGTCTTTGGGGGTCGCTTCACTCATGGCCGGACCACAAATAGCATGTTGTAAACTGGTGGCGCACTACGATGCGCACGTCCAATACCGAGCCGACGCGCTGCACACCTTTCGTACACCAGTGGGGTCAGGAAAAACTCATGCATGTCACCTCGCCATTGGATCCAGTCCCGTTAGAAAAATTGTCACACTACTGGAGCTACAGTTTATTGCATAGCACATCCGTCCCATCTGCATGGCCAGGTGCTGTGTCGCACGGCGCAAAACACCGTATCCTGCCTGCCCTGCAAAGTGCGAATTAAGTTGCAGTCCCACTCGCGTTATCCTGCGGCCGAGTGCTGCGCTGACCGGGGACGAGGGGAAGGGAAGAAAGGCGATCGACTGACGAGCGTCGCTGTCCCCGCCGTCCAAGTGGAGTGGAGATCAGACCGGTAGGTCACGTGGAAAAGCGCGCCTCCGAACAACTGGTTGTTCCCCTGGGCTCTCCCTCGCTCGCCGTGCGCCGGATGCAAGCCGCGGGCGTCGTGGGGCAGACTCGTCCTCGGCTCTCGCTCGCGGGTCCCTGCCGGGCGGCGACGTACGCGTGCCCGCACGCCGCGCGGCGGGACCGAGGCGACCGCGCGGCTGGACAGTGGTCGTCGCCCCGGTCCCGCCCCGGCCTGTCGACGCGGATTCCAGTTCGCACGGCATCCCACCAGCAGCAGCAGCAGCAGCAGCAGCAGCGAGACCAACACCCGCTACAGAGGAAGCACAACAGCGACGGGCGCCATGACCAGGCCGGGGATCGATCAGATCACCAATCACGGCGACGGCCGCGCACGACGAGAGCAGGCGAATGACAGAGATCACGAACACGTAGAAGGACCGAGCGGGTCCGAGCCACACGACAGGAGGGCCCACCAGGGTGCCTCTTGTCCCTCTTGCCGCGTTGATCCGTTTCCCCACCACGATCTCGACCCCCACCCCCACGTGTCAAGTCAAGCTCCGTGCCTGCCTACACTGCACTGCATGTGCCCGTGGGCGCACCGCGTGACACCCCCCGGACGTGGGCCGGTGACAGGTGGGCCCCGGGGACAGGTGGTCGGTGGTGGGGCACACATACATCTCATCATCCATGCACACATGCATGTTCGATGTTTGAGAATGGAATGATTTAGCTCGTAGGATACGGGATCGATCGATCTTAATTTTCGACTGATCAGATTGGAATTAACTCTTCACAGCCAAACTGACGTAGTGCAGCCTTTTTCAAGATTATGGTGCTTTCTGCTGATGATGTTGCAGTGGAGGACACTGGTATCTGTCATATCTAAGGTCCCTAATTCCGGTACCTGTTAGGAACAAACCTACGTCGCATCGCATGACAAGCATTTTCACTAGCAAAATTTGTCAAGCTTGCTGGAAGTGGCATATCCCCTAGGCTCCTGCCTGCCTGCTAGTGGCGTACGTCCAAAAGCTCAGCCCTTTTCACTTCCGTTTTCTCCCGTGGAGACCCCATCAAATTCTCGGTCCCCTGGCTTAAATGTGAACAACTCCAGGAAGGAAGAATATAATCACCACGCCGACCTGCCACGTGGCCTCACGACTCCACCATTACAAAAGAGTTAGCCAAGGAGCAGCAAACAATCGAAGCACGCACACAACACGGCCACGGCCACAGAGCAACGCCACGCTGCGGCTAAACTCGTGATTTGGAGCTTGCCTCGCCTTCGGAACTCGCGATCTTGGAGCTTCCCGGCCGTGTTGTTAACGCGGTACCAGTGGCCGCCTGCCACGCCGGAGAAGAAAGAAAAACACTAGATATTTGTACTTCCTGTTCCGTCCACCGATCCACGTACCTGCAGCTCGATCGATCGATCTGCAGCAGCAGCAAATTATTTAGCCAAGGTACGTCGTTTCTTGCTTCACTCTCTGCATTCTTCTCTCTTCTTGTCTGTGTGGCTGCATGTTCTCTGTCGATCTCTGCCTTTAGTAGTAAGTAGTAATACCGTGCCATGCTATGCGTCAGGCGGCCGTCAGCCATGCTGTCCACCAGCCGCACGCTGAGCTCGCCGGCCGTGTGCGCCCGACGGCGGTTCTTGGACGGCGCGCCGCGGCATGTGGCGGTGTCGACGGTCTTGGCGACCAAGGACGGCGGGAGGCGAGCTGCTGCTGGTAGCAGCGTGGCGCCGTGGCCGTGCTCCGTGGCGCGCACCGGTTCTTCCGAACCCATTGGCTGCCTCGAGGCCGAGGCGGCGCCGTGGAGCGGCGGCGGCATCGCACCCGCGCCGCCGAGCCTGCAGGATGTCGCGGCGCCGCTGGCGGCCGTGCCGTCCGAGCAGAGGGTGCACCAGGTCGTGCTGAAGCAGGCAGCGCTCGCGGCCGAGGCGGCGCCCACGCCCCGGACGCTGCCGAGGGCGGTGCGGCTCACCGAGCGGGGGCGCGTGGCCGGCGGGCTGGAGGCGGCCTTCGGTCGCTGCGGCGAGGTGTGCAAGGAGTATGCCAAGACGTTCTACTTGGGTAAGGAACACTAATACTAGTAACGTCTAATTTCTGCGAGTAATTTTTGTTGATTTGAATACGCCACCGGCCTGTGAGTTCCATGAGGTTCGTGGAAAAACTTCATCGATTAATGGTGGTACATGTACACTCGTGTGCCCTTGCGCTTTTCTATCTCTAGAGCTTCGCCTAGCTACTCGCCACTACTTGACAAAGAAGTAAAAATTATAAAAGAGATGATACTCGCCACCAGTAATCTTCTTGTACAGGGGGTCAACCGTCCAGCAACTTTGTTCACATTTGTTCCCACGCTCGTACTAGCAGACCACTACTTTACTCGTTGTGTCAGCATCTGATGATTGTAAAATGATAGCGTGTATGGCCTGAGATGCATGAGTATTAAGGAACTCATGGAGTATACTGCGATGAAACAGTAGAGTATGTTGTTTTGTCAGTCAGATCCCTGGCCTAATTATTCATTCCATGATGCACTACACAATGTGTGTACGTTGTGGCCGTTGTTTTCCTTGCAGCGACGCAGCTGATGACACCGGAGAGGAGGAGAGCAATCTGGGCAATATACGGTATTGTCCCTACAGACACTTCCACGTTGATTGTTGCATGTTACATGCTGATATTTTCGTCATCCAAATCCAATGCAAAAATCAAAATTAGCATGTGATCACAATGTGTGCTTGTCCATGGCTAACCACTGCAAAACATAGCTCATGTTCAATGATAATTAATCACCATGAGATCGATCGGTGTCACCGATCATATTGCTAATCGATGTGGTTTTCCATGCGTTCGTGCACGTCTCGATCAGTGTGGTGCAGGAGAACGGACGAGCTGGTGGACGGGCCCAACGCGTCCCACATCTCCGCCCTGGCGCTGGACCGGTGGGAATCGAGGCTCGACGACATCTTCGCCGGCCGGCCCTACGATATGCTCGACGCCGCCCTCTCCGACACCGTCTCCACCTTCCCCGTCGACGTCCAGCCCTTCAGGGACATGATCGAGGGGATGCGCATGGACCTCCGCAAGTCCCGGTACCGGAGTTTCGACGAGCTCTACCTCTACTGCTACTACGTCGCCGGCACCGTCGGGCTCATGTCGGTGCCGGTTATGGGCATCTCGCCGGACTCCAGGGCGGATGTCCAGACCGTCTACAAGGGCGCGCTAGCTCTCGGTCTCGCTAACCAGCTCACCAACATACTAAGGGACGTCGGTGAGGAGTACGTAGCCTCGATCTGATGAAAACTATCGATTGTGTCAATCGTGTTGCTTCAGAATTCAGGTGTCCCTGCAGCTGGCTGCTCATGTTCTGATGCCATTGTTAACCATATATGTTTGTTGACAGTGCGAGAAGGGGCAGGATCTATCTGCCGCAGGACGAGCTCGCCATGGCCGGTCTCTCCGAAGACGACATCTTCGATGGCCGTGTCACCGACAAATGGAGGGGCTTCATGAAAGGCCAGATCACGAGAGCAAGAACCTTCTTCCGGCAGGCCGAACAAGGCGCAACCGAGCTCAATCAGGAGAGCCGATGGCCGGTGAGACATACATGGGACTTTCTTTACCTGACAAAACTTTATCTTTCCACCATTGTTTCAGTCTTTCTGACTTCAGATAACCTGTAATATTGCTGTTGTAGGTCTGGGCCTCTCTCCTTCTGTACCGGCAAATCCTCGACGAGATCGAGGCGAACGACTACGACAACTTTACCAAGAGGGCCTATGTTCCAAAGGCAAAGAAGCTGGTGGCGCTGCCCAAAGCTTACTTCAGATCACTCATGCTTCCCTCCTCTCAGAGGCATTAATCCTCCAGCCTAACAGGGAGCAACACTAGGTAGATCAGCCTGGTTTAGCTGCAGGGTACATATATATAGCAGTGATGTACAGTGTCAGGACACATGGTCTGCATGTGGTATATATTGTTGTTAGAACCTTGTGCTACTCAAGTTTTTGCCATGTACAAAGTACTGCAGATATGTATGTTAGGAAATGTGCAGAGTAAAGTGAAATAAAACAGAGAAGTGGATGACCTTCTTGTTTAGCTAGGTACCTGGCTTACATCATGACACTAGTTACCCGAAATAGCAACTGATTCTATATCAAATACTAATGTTCTTATCAGCAGCGCTGTCAGGTTTGGTTTCCAACAAAGATTTTCGACCCATTAGTCAAAACTAAATTCTTTTTTTTAATATTAGTAGTACAGATGGCAGCGTTTGCTGTTGCAAGGATCATAGCATGAGCTCACCAAATCTTGAGCCGTACTGCAAAATCTATTATTACATTATAAAAACGTCGTTGAAAAACACTTCCATATTCACACTGAGAGGCCATAAATTTATCACGTAGGGAAGGAAGGACCCCCTATATCTAATAATATACAATCGATCCATGTACCAGTTCATATCCGTATATAAGAAGATAACAAAAGAGAGAGAGAGAGAGAATAATCTTGGTTTAGAATAAGATAAAGCTTGCCAGAATTGTCTGTTGCAACGCAACTCAAAAGGACACAAACTTGGAAAGCAGCTGAAATCTTTTGTCCATCCTCTTCAAAGTGTATAATAAACAAACTATTATCAGAGATACGAAGGCCATCGCTGGCTGTTCCTGATTGGAATGTCAATGTGCACCTGTACATCGGCTCGACATTTTTTATAGTCAGCGAGGACCCAAGATTATGGGCAGGAATGGATTCTTATTCCTCTTGTGGACGAAATATTTTATTTTTACAGGGGAGAGAGAGAGAGAGAGAACCTGTGGAAGGGACAGCTGATGCTTAGCTATGCTTCTGCAAGCCTGACTGCATCTGCACAAAAGCGTTCATGAGCTGGTTGTCTCCTCCCAGTTTCACGGTCTGCGGTGCGCATGGATGTGCCGCGGCCGTTCTCCGCCATGGGCACTATCAAGCTTCGATGGGAGAAATGAAACTGTGAAAGACCTTGGATCAATGGATCCGCATAACTGTGCTCTTCACAGATCCAACGAAACCTTTACAAATCCATGTACACACACTCAAGTCCTCAGCGGAATAACGCCGAACACAGGCCACGCACTCCCATGTCCTCCCCAGGAAGGGCGCGGCCCGCCTAACTCCACTCCTTTTTCTCCTGATCTTATTGCAAATCAAGCCGAGGCAGCACCGATTCTTCGGTCCCTAGCGCTTCTTGGAGTCGATGTACTCCTGCAGCGCCTCAATCTGCTCCCTCGTCGGCGGCTGCTCGTTGTTCTTGATCGACCGGTGCACGTCGTACGTCGTCGCCCCAAAGAACACAACCCTGCCATACCAACCACACACAAACACGCCATGTCACGCTACTACTATATCGGAAAGAAAAAGATCGATAACACAAACACGGCGACACCTGCGCCGGCCGGCGACGGCACCTACCCTGCGACGAACAGCGCGATCTGCCTCGGGGCGACGTGCTTGCCGAACAGCCTCATCCTGCCGCTGCCGCTGCTGCTCGTGTTGCTACAGCCCGTGCAAGCTTTTATCAGAAGCCCATGGGGCGAGCTGGACCTGATATTGTGGGCTGCTCGTCACAGAATTTGGGCCTTGCCGAAGTTAGCCCAGTTTGATGCCTCGTATTTACTTGAGCACACGCTGCTATGTCAGTCTTGGCGCGCGCCTCTAGTCTTTCGATGCTTGCGCCTGCAGCCGTTGCCGCTTCCCGCCATGTCCACGAGCTCCTGCGCCAGTGCCGCTCCATCCAGCATCTCAGCCAGCTCCACGCCCACCTCGTCGTGCACGGCTCCGACGCCGTGGCTTCTGTAGCCTCCCAGCTCATCGCCTCCTACTGCGCCGCGGACATGTATGATAAATGTGGGGATTTGTGGATGGCTCGTAGATGCTTTGACATGATGCCCATAAAGAATGTGGTTTCATGGACGTCCATGCTTTGAGCTCAGGCAAAGCATGGATCAATTGACGTTGCAATAGATTGGTTTGAGCAGATGCCAGAGAGGAACATAGTCTCTTGGAATGCCATGATCTCTTGCTATGTTCAAGGTGGCCGATGTCGTGAAGCATTGGATCTGTATGACCATCTGAAATCCCTAGGTATCACTTCAGATGAGGTTACCTTGGCATGTGTCCTCTCCGCCTGCGGGCAAAATGGCGATTTGGCTTCTGGAAAGATGATACACTGCTATATCAGGACAGTTTTAATGATCCTGGTGTCACTATTTAATTCACTTGTTGACATGTATGCAAGATGTGGTCAGGTAGACACAACCATAGGCTTGCTCACTGCAATGCGTAACAAAAAATTCTATCTCTTGGAATGTGATTATTGGGGCGCTAGCTATGCATGGGCGCGCACAGGACACAGTCATGCCCTTCAGATCTATGGTACCCGACGCCTTCTCCCCGATGGGGTTACCTTTGTCGGTTTTCTTTCTACATGTAGTCATGGGGTCTACTAGAAGCTGGACAGCATTACCTTAAAGCCATGGAACGTGTTTATGATGTTAAGGCTGAAGTTGGGCATTATGCTTGCATGGTTGATCTGCTTGGTCGTGGTGGCCATCTCGCAAAAGCTATTGATCTAATAAAAGGTATGCCAATGAAGCCTGACGCGGTGGTATGGGGTGCTTTGCTGGGAGCCTGCAGAATCCATGGGAATGTGGAGACCGGCAAGCTAGTGATAAAACTACTTGAGCTGGAGGGAATCAGTGGAGGCTTGTTTGTCCTAATCTCTAACTTGCTATATGAAACTCACCAGTGGGAAGACATGGAAAAATCTCAGGAAGCTAATGAGAGAGTGGGGAACAGAAAAGGATATGGGGGTTAGCAATTGAAATAAACAACAGCATACATGAACTTGGAGTGGAAGACGTCAGACATGAAAGCACAAACGAGATCTATGCAGCGGTTAATCACTTACCATTTGGTCTCTCTGCATGTCCTGGCTGTACAACCAGAAGAACTGGTTGTGGAAGAATGAAACAATCTATTTAGGTGTCCTCCGATGGTCAATCAGAACCTGATGCTATAGAGGCAGCATGGGCTGCACAGGCTAATGTTCATCGTGTAGCAGCTTGTCTGTTGAAGTTTGAAGGTACCTGAAAAGTACCTCCAGGTTCTATTCAATTTTGAACCGTGGGTAAAATAATTGTTGGCATTCAATTTGATATGCACATTTCACTTGTACGGAGAATACTTGAAAGGACAACCTATTGTTTGCCCTTTTGGCATGAATCTTTATTTTGCCTGCTAACTGTTTCAGTTTTTTAGACTTTCAGCAGATATCAAGGTTCACCAGGCAGTCCACCCAACCGACTGTACACAGTTAGGTGAGTGGCATTACATCTACAACACTTAGTAGTCGCTGCCTTTGCTGTGATGTCTCATCAATGTCTCGAGAAACTGATGCTCAGAAACAGTCAGTTCATCAGATTAACAGGATAGCAGGATAGAATTTAGACTGCTAACCGGTATGGAACCAAACTGTTGTTAGCTTTTTCTGGAGATAGAACTGTCTACTTACATCATTTTTCTTGTTCCTTTACCTGACCAGCAGTTTGACTGTTCCATGATCATGACAGATTCAGACACCACATATGAACTCATCAAAGAAAGAGGTACTTGTTTTTTCTTAGTAGAAAAAAAAATGTTTGGTTGAACAACTGCAAGATGGGATCCATGATCACATTCATGAACTCGTGATGATTTTCACATGTTTTGTTTATTGGTGCAGAGTGATCCGTAGTACAGCAATCACTTCGCCGCTCGCCAGTTGAAGGTCATAAAGGAGTTGCCATGTGTTGTGCTTCGGCAGTAAAGCGCCGAAGAATCCTTATGAGTTGCCACCGGCACCAGGCGCACATTATTGTCTAGTTGACTGCTCGACGGTGCCCACATCTCCCCAACAGATCCTGGTTAGTACTAGCTCGCTACTGCCATTAACAAGCATGTTGTTAACTTTTCTTGTCATGCTGTTGCAAAGGTGGTTAGAAGATGATGCTTTGGTTCTGGATAAGGGGAATAGATGCTGTTGGAACCTGATCATATTAGTGATTGTTGATTCTCGCTTGATTGTGAGTAGCATTTAGTCTTAATTTTCAACTGGTTGCGTTTTTTTTATTAAAAAAAATCAACTGGTGTTAACGCAAGACCTGAAAAAATAGAAGACCGAGTAGGCGAGTCCAACTGGAATGATCAAGATTCCTTTTAATTCCTTTTCAAGGATAAGCTAATACGGTGGTTCAGAAAGGAAATTGAAAAGGAGAACGTAGTAAACTACTAGGAAGATCTATACTAGAGTACAATTTGCACGAGTAGCAGATCTGTCCTTATCTCTCTCTGTTTGTTTTTTAACTTTCTGAATTCTGATATCCTGACATGCATATGAGCATAATTGCTCACTGAACGTAAGCAGCCTACAATTTGACAACAACCAAGGCCCCGTTCGGAACGATGGACAAATTCTTCAATTCCAGTGGAAATATAATTGTTTTCTACGATATTCCTAAGTGCAAACATAATCGAATTCTGTAAGATAAGCAGCAAAGGCAAGATTGCGATAATAATTACAAGTCACAGACACATGGCTTCGCTGGGGCTGTACCAACCGAACGGGGTACGGTACTAATGATGCCACTGTAATCACCGCGACAAGATTGTAGTAGTCGTAAGATTTGAGAGGGATTTGACAACCAACTCGCAATAAAGAGGTGTAAAGTCCAGCGAAGTTGGGCCAGTTTAGCTCTGGACAGAAGCAAGCAACAAGAACTATGGGTCCTTAGCTAGATGCATGTCCGGTAGAGGCCAAACAATCACACATATTGTCATTTCGAAGTAGTTGTAACTGAACAAGTCTAAATTACACAGACAGATTACGAGCAGATCACATCTTCTATAAACCAAGTCGGAAAAATCACCCGTATGGACAGTCGCAGCAAATACTGCGAGCAATGAATGGCTGTACTGAGCTGCATATCTGCTCAGGGAAACAACAAATCAGTGGACTGCTGAGATGAGAAGCGCCAGGTTACGTAAAAGGTAAGCGCCGATCACAGGCGCAGCACAGCCATGGATTTCAGCCTGCAGGACATGGCGTCGGCCTCCGCGGCGACGTTTTCCCGGCTGACGCGGCTCCACGTTTGCTCGGCTTCTGAGACCCGGCACACCGTCACGAAGTCGAGCACCTTGCCGAAGATCCTGAACATCTCCACGGCGTAGATCATGTCCTGGCCGACGGCGAACGCCACGTTCGTGTCCATGGGCGCGTCCGGGTGCGCGGACGCCTCGGCCCACTGGAGCGATGAGCCAAGGTCCAGCTCGAACACCTTCCTCACCACCTTGTCCCGCCGGTTCGCCGGGTCGCACCATGAGACGCAGAGCATGAATAACCGGGACGCGCAGCAGACCAGCGCCGGTGTATAGTCGCGCAGCCGCGGAGGCGGGCGGGACGTCTGGATGACGGCCCAGGAGCCATTGTCCAGATGGTAGGCGACGAGCGTATCGGACTCACAGTAGACATAGAATATGTTGCCGCAGATGGCGCCGGAGCACGCCAGGCCGACGTCGGTGGGAAACCCGGCGATCTCGACCCACTTGTCGGTCACCGGATCATAGATCTCTCCGGACACCAAGGGCTCGTCCCACAACCCACGGCCACCGACGGCGATGAGGGCGAGCCTTGGCTGAGCTCGCTGCTCCTCGTGCTTGGCAACCTTGCCGTGATACGGAATGAGGCCAGTGGAATCAGTGTCCTCGTTCAGCACGTCCCTAAGCCGGAGGCGCCGGAGCGAAAGCCGGTGCGGGTCCTCGTACACCGCGGAGGTGCCTCCCAGCCGGAACTTGCCGCCGGCATTGGCGTGCCGGCGTTTCTCGGCACGGGCGTGGAGAATGCTGCGACTGACGGACATCTCAAACACCCCCAGCACTGGCCGCGAGCGCGCCGCCCGCATCGGAGCCGCCTTCCGCCACACGCCGGTGAGAGGGCTGTACACCATAACTCCCTTGTGGGTCTTGGTCTTCACCGAGCCGGCGTTCGATCCCCCGGACCGGCCACCGACGACGTAGAGCTCGTCCCCGACGCCGGCTACGGAGAACAAGAACCTCCCTTTCAGCGCGCCCGCCCCGACCCGGCGCCACCGGTGCGCGGCCACGTCGAGCGCGTGCACAGATGTGGCGGCTGCGGCGCCCCAGCCGTCACCCTCGACCCCGAACAGGAACAGCCACAGCGTCCGGTGCGGCCCCTCGCGGCGCAGCCGCAGGAATTGCGGCGCGACGGTGAGGCCCCTCCACCGCTTGCACACGCAGCGCGCGGCCAGGAGCGAGGCCAGCGGGAGCCGGCACAGCACCATCTCCATCACGTCGTCCGGGAGCACCGACAGGGACGCCTCCGCCGCTACAACCACCGCATCCTCAGCCCCCGAGGCCGAGGACCGGTGCTGCGCGGGGGTGGTCCCCTTCTTCCACGAGAAGCACTGGAGCGCGGCCGGAACATCCTCCTCCTCCTCCACCTCCTCCCTTACTTCGTCCTCCTCGTCCCCGGGCGCGCGCCGGCGGGGGGCAGCGGCGGCGTGGTCCACCTCACCGCAGTCGCAGACGCGGCATCCGGCAGCGCCGCCGAGAGGCAGCAGCCTGAGGCAGCTCCTCCTCCTCCCCCCTCGGCCTCCGGTGCCACGCCGCTTCGTGTCGGAGCCATCTCCAGCCTGCTCCTCGGCGCGCAGCAGGGAGGAGAGGCTGTTGCTGCCAGATCTCCGGAGCGCCGCCCTCGACATCGACTAACCAGTGACTGACCAGAGTCGCTTGCTAAGTGGTGAAGAAGAGGTGGTGCGCGGAGGAGGCGAGGGCCGCCGGGGCGTGGAGGTGGAGGAGGACGCCGCGGAGGAGCGCGACGAGGATCCAGGTGAGGGAGGATATGGACAGCATCGCGCCCGGGGGTGGTCTGGGTCGCGAGGCGATGTGGGATTATGTTGGGATGGGGATGGCTGCGGTGGTTGGAGTGGGAGTTGGGGAAAGGGGCGCGGGGCCGGGTCACGTAGGTAGGATACGAGGCGAAATTCACCGGCCCGAACCGACGGGGCGCGCGCCAGCATGCGGGTGAAATGCGCTGCGGAGACGCGCGGTTCACCACGGGGCTTTTCAGGATGGCACGCCGGGGAAATTGTGGCGCTGGAGCTGGGCCGGCGGGTGCGCGCGCGAGCAGGTGGGTGTGCGGGGCGTGTGTTGCTTGCCTGCTGCGCATGGGCCATGGGGGTAGTTGCCGCTTGTGACGCGCGAGCGGCGGCGGGTGGTGGCGACTGGCGAGGCGAGGGGTTGGTTGGGGCTTGCGGGTTTGAGTTGTTGCCGCCGCTATGGGAGATGCGACAGAGCCTGCGACGCGACGAGATCGAGCATTGGATTGTTTTCTATACTCGGAATCTCGGATCTGTTGTTGCCTTGTGTCATGGGCATTGCCATTCGTGGCTGGTCTTTGCGACTGGAGTTTGTGCAGGTGATGAATGGATAAACTGAAGGCTGAAGCCTGAATGCATATGAGGTGCAAGTTTTCTCCGTATGGCTGATTTCGAGTAACAGGCACATAGCCAATTGTTGTTTCGGAAAATATAAACTTCGTACGTCCTTGTTTTATGTTTAACGAGCGACCCAGTGAGCACGACGCGAGATGGTGATGACGTGCGGGGACAAAATCAACAAAAGTGGATTCCATATAAGTATATTTTAATAATATTTTTTTATCTTAATAGTTATGACGTGATAATATATTAGTTATACATTAATTGTAATGAGTCATTAGGTTGCTGTACCTCGTACCCATAGTTAGCATATTTAATAGAGTTTCTTGGACACGCTCAACACCCCTCTATTATGATTAAAATAGATGACGGGAAGGTGTTAGGTTTCACGGTTTCCTCTGGTATAGAAATGTCGCGGGATTGCATGGAGTTTTATTTTTCATACGCAAACTTCAGAATATGAGAGAGAAGTCATTATGTGTTGATAAATAGTTTGATAAATATAAACAAATAGTATAATAAGTACAGTGAACCGGTCAGATAAATATACACCAACACAATTTTTTCGAAGATGGATTTAGAAATATATGAGAGATGCACTATTATGTGCTTATAAATACAAATAGATAGTCGGATGACTACAACGAACCAGTCAGATAAATAGTCTGATGACTACAGCGAAGCAGTAGGATAAGTTACACCTACACCACTTTTCCAAATACGGGTTTAGAAATATTAGGATGCATCATTATTATGTGCTGACCAAAACATGGTAATAGCCCGATAATTACATTGAAAATGGATAGATAAATCTTCAATATTCACGTATACCATTTTTCTGACAACGATTTTTACATGGTAGTGCACCACCACTCTGATAACTCATATATTATTACCTGACGACTCTGCTAACTTCATATGATAACTCTCATATTAATAGCTAATAATTTTAAAGGCTAATTTTTTTATCGAAACATATCTAAATGGGATCTAGTTTTGAAGCCTTTATCGAGGCGAATCCAATGATGAAAACAGAATGTGGATCAGGTTTATGGTTTAAGAGAAATAACTTTGTATTTTTGGAATAAAGAGAATCTTTTCATAATGTAGTTTTTCTATCCCATTGTGCATGCATGCATACAAAAGAAGCATTTTCACACTTGGGAAGTCCTTGGATAGGATTTGCAAGGCCGGACAGATGTGCCACTGGTTTAGACTAACCAACGACATCGCTCTGTAGTAACATCTTTCGTGGAGGACACTTGGAAAGTGATCTCAAGACAATTATGGGCATTTCCTTTTGTTCTAGAAATTATAGTGAAATATGTATGTCCTTGCAAAGAAAAAGGAAAATGCTAACGGGTACACATTTATCCTATAAAAAGTAAGTAAATACATTTATGTTTAAATTTTTGTGGTCCCCGTAATCTCTTTTAGGTGGTAAAAGCATCAAATTTTGGTTGAAAAGTGCATCATATGGTTTGAAAACGTGTCAAATCCCCTCTGGGCTGCTTTTTTTTGGTTGGACATATAGTATCTGGGTTTGATGACATCAAGATAAATTGATGCTGAAACTTTAAAAAGCCACTACTCTCAAACAGTGCGTCCAAATCAAGATCCATTTTCACCATCGTGTTCTTTTCGACGAGATCTTCAAAACTAGATCTCAATTGAAAATGTTTTGACGATTTTTTTATCTATTGCATTATATAATATTTCTGCATTTTCTTGTGATGATTTTTTCTCTGATTTCTTGTGGTACTACAGTTGTACTGCATAGTTTGAGTTCTACACAATATTTTTTGTTATTATTATATACTGCATATATTTCTCTATCGTATTATTTGTTCTCTACTGCATGTTTTTACTGCATCTTCATCAGCTATCTACTAAAATTGCTGATAATTGTCTACTAATATTTGTCTAATATATATATATATATATATCACAGTCTATTGTGTCTTTTCACATCTAGGATTCTTGCATGTTTTTCCCATTTCATCGCAAAGATATTCGTGAGAAAAGGTAGAAAAGTGATGAAAGAAAACTTAGAAAACAATGAAGTCCCCGGTGAGAAACTGATGGAAAAAAATGAAAACTGCATAAAAATAGTAGGAAAGAAACTATAAAGAGAAAAGTTGTTGGAAAAGTGACAGCAAAAGAAAGAAAGAAAGAAACTCGAGTACTAGTAGTAGTTTTTAATGGTTTTATGTACTAGTAGTAGTGATGTTAAAGGGTGTTTACTTAGCTTTTATAAGGTAGACGTTTACCGGTTAGACTAGAAAAGAAAAGTGTTGAGAATGCGTAGTTCGCTGCACCTTTATGAGGGGGAATTTGTTGCACCAGGTTAACACTCCACGCATCACAAAAACTACTATTAGCATGTTTGTAATCAATTGAAAACAGAATTTCTTATATCGGCCGAGATAGTTCTTGTGTTCGACGAGATATAATTGAAGAAAGGAAAATTGCATATGGTCACAAGAACCTAGATTTTGTTGGTTTCGTTCCAATGGAATGGTCTGATGGAACCGCGGCGGGCCTTGCGATTCTAAAAGGAAAAAGAAAAAAAAAGATGTTTTAGTGGTGAATGAAATTTTAGAAAGAATTTATTGATCTCTCGACCTGCATCAAAGAGATGTACACTATCAAAATAGTGCAATTATTATAAAGTCTAGCGTTGAATGAGATGCGCAGCGGATATTGCTAGTACTATTTCATTTGGTTGGTACACAGCATCGTTCTGTCATGCACATGGTCGCAAGGCATTAGCTCGTAATGAATTCTGATGGGTGATTGGATGTTGGAACTACTTTGATGGAGTGTATCTACTTGAATGTAGGATGTTCAAGCTCAAAGTTCCAATTGAAAATGAAGCAGACATGTAGATTACTGAAATAATTTCGAATGCTTGCTGGTTTGAGGACCCGAAATTAAGCTGCCTTTTATTAAGCACATGGCCTATTTTTGCCGGGGTTTGGCGAAAGCATGGAACATGCAGGAGACAAAATTTGGGCTCTTCGGCCTAGTTAATTTGGCCCAGTAGTTATTCTCAACGCAAAAAGGGCTGGCTCGCTTGTTGTGTGTGTTTTTTTCCTTTTCTTTCTTTTCCTAGACGAGTGTTGAAGCCATTGAATTGACCGGAGCATGGCTTACCTCTGAACTCGCTGCATTTTTTTTTGTGCTTACAGGGTGTTTAGGTAATTAATCCTTATTATCACAGTTGGAACAGCTAAGATCAAGTGTCAGTACCCTGACGGAGACACTGTGTTAGAGTTTGCTCCAAATTCCTGTCACCCCTTTGCAGAAGACGTTCTGCGTTGCCGGTGTCAGTCAGCGGTGTCACCCACCTGAGTCAGGCACCTGAGTCAGGCACCTGAGTCATAGGTGGCTTATCACCTGTGTCACAGGTAGCTGACACAGGTAGGTTATCTCACCTGAGTCAGTTGCGGGCATGTTAAGTGTTCTGCCTGTGTGAGTCAGCTGTGTCTCAGGCAGTAACACAGATACCCCTTCAATCTTATAACTATTTATACCCTTCCTGTAGACGTTATGGGATAAGCCAAGCATTGTAAATCCCTAACGGTAGTGAAGTTGACGTTTTCGTGCGTCCGTGGTTTTCACCCTTTCTAGGGTTTCCACGTAAAACTCTTGTGTGCCTTGGATCGTGTGTGTGATTGTTCTGTTTCCTGCGCGCGTTCTTTGCTTGACTCTTGCCACGCTCACTTCCGCTACTCTGATTTCTCTCTTCCTCTGGACACATCCATATCCATCTCTCTATCATAACAAGTGGTATCAGAGCTAACCCAGGTTGCTCATTCTTGAGATGGCGTCCATGAAGTTTGATCTTTCGTTTCTTGATCGAGATACTCGATTCTCTTTGTGGCAAGTCAAGATGCGTGCTCTATTGGCTCAGGCCGATTATGAGGATGCCTTGGACTCCTTTGGCGGGAAGGCTGTTGCTTCTTGGTCCGATGATGAGAAGAAGAAGGACCGCAAGGCTGTTTCCCAAATTCAACTCCATCTGCACAACAACGTTCTGCAGGAGGCAATCTGCATGACTAAGGATCTGACCAGCAAGATGCACCTCAAGCAAAAGTTGTTCCTGCACAAGATGCCGGAAGGAGGTAACTTGCTTGAACACATCTCTAACTTCAAGGAGATTGTTGCTGATCTAGCATCATTAGATGTTAGTTATGATGATGAAGATTTAGGGTTGATTCTCTTGTGTTCGCTGCCTAGTTCATATTCTGGTTTTAGAGATACCATGCTGTATAGCAGAGATACCCTCACACTCCATGAGGTTTATGAGGCCTTGCATTCCAAGGAGAAGATGAGACAGATGGTGTCGGATGATTCAAGTGGCTCACATGCTGAGGGCTTGTCTGTCAGAGGCAGATCTGAGAAGAAAAACCCCAATCATAGTCATGGAAGAGGCTCTGCCTGTGCCACAGGTCAGAGAGGCAGATCAAAGTCCCGAGGAAAGGGCAAGTTTTGCAGATACTGCAAACGTGATGGACATGAAATTTCTAAGTGTTACAAGTTGAAGAACAAGGAGAACAGGAAAGGCACAAAGCCGAAGGATAAGGCTGATGCTGCTGTCAACTGCTCCGCTAACTCAGATGTCGAGTTTTTTGTGGTCATTGCTGGAACTTCTGCCACCAGCTGTGACACAGGCGACCATCCCACCTGTGACTCAGGTGATCATCTCACCTGTGACTCAGGTGATCATCCCACCTGTGACACAGATGCAAACATAGGTGTTGGTTTCTTGGATGTTGTTGCCAGTTCTACTGGACAGAGAGCTGCCACCGATGAGTGGATTCTCGACACTGCTTGCACATATCACATGTGCCCTCACAGAGATTGGTTCAGTTCCTTTGAGCCGTTAAGCAATGGTGGATCAGTTCTTGGCTATGATGATTCATCATGCAAGATAGAGGACATTGGCTCAGTTCAGATCAAGATGTTTGATGGCATGATCAGAACACTGACAGATGTCAGATACATTCCAAAGATGAAAAGAAATCTCATTTCATTGAGCTATTTTGATGGTAAGGGGTATCATTATTCAGGTGGAGATAGCTGTTTGAAGATCACCAAGGGTTCTCTTGTGGTGATGAAGTCAGACCTGAGGAAGTCCAGTGGACTATACTATCTCCGTGGCAGTTCAATCTCAGGCAATGCCGCCCCTGTAACTCCTCAAGATGCTTCTGGTTCTGATGCATCAAATCTTTGGCATATGCGTCTAGGGCATATGAGCAAGTCTGGTCTGGAAGAGCTGAGCAAGCGTGGATTACTTGAAAGATATAGTGGAACCCTGAAGTTCTGTGAGCATTGCATCTTCGGCAAGCACAAAAGAGTGAAATTCATCACTTCAGCTCACACAACTGAAGGAATTCTTGATTATGTGCATTCTGACTTGTGGGGGCCATCCAGAAAGCCATCCTTTGGTGGATCTCGCTACATGATAACCATTATTGATGATTATTCAAGAAAGGTCTAGCCCTATTTTCTCAAGCACAAGTCAGAAGCATTTTCTGCCTTCAAAGAGTGGAAGACAATGATTGAAAACCAAACTGAGAAGAAAGTCAAGAAGCTTTGAACTGATAATGGTATGGAGTTTTGCTCCAAACAATTCAGGTCATACTGCAAGTCTCAAGGCATTGTGAGACACTACACTGTTCCTGGCACTCCTCAACAAAATGGTGTAGCTGAGCGTATGAATAGGACCATTATCTCCAAGGCCCGTTGCATGTTGTCCAATGCAGGTCTGAACAGACATTTCTGGGCTGAAGCTGTCTCCACTGCATGTCACCTTATCAATATGTCTCCTTCCACAACCATTGATAAGAAGATACCCATTGAGGTTTGGTCTGGTTCTCCTCCAGACTATTCAAATCTGAAAGTGTTTGGATACCCTGCTTATGCTCATGTTGACAATGGGAAGCTTGAACCCAGGGCAGTCAAATACATATTTGTTGGCTATAAGTCTGGTGTCAAAGGTTTTAAGCTTTGGAATCTTGAGACCAAGAAGATGATAGTCAGCCGAAGTGTTGTCTTCAATGAGGCTGCTATGTTGCAAAGAAATGATGTTCCAGTTGATCAGCCCAGAGGTTCTGAAGACAGTGGACAGAAGTCTAACTCTGAGGTGGAGCATTCAGTTAAGCTCAGTGATTCTTATGCACCTGTCCCTCAGGTGAGTGCACCTGAGCCTCAGGTGACACCTGTGCCACAGCCAGATCAGCCAACCGTGCCTCAGGTAGCTTATGACCTGCCAGCTGTGACTCAGGCAGGTGATTCAGGTGGACAAACACCTGCTGCTGTGAATACTCCACAGCATTTCATTGCAGTTGATAGGCCCAGAAGGGATCCAAAACCTGTCAGGAGGCTAATAGAAGAAGCAAATATGGTTGCTTATGCTTTCAGCGTTGCAGAAGAAATAGAAGGATCTGCCGAACCTTCTTCATACTCAGAAGCCATTATCTCTGCTGATGCAAGCAAATGGATGACTGCAATGCATGATGAAATTGAGTCCCTTGACAAGAATGGCACATGGGATTTAATCAAACTGCCCAGTGACAAGAGACCAATAAGCTGTAAATGGGTCTTCAAGTGCAAGGAGGGTTCTACTCCTAATGATGGGACAAGATACAAGGCAAGGCTGGTTGCAAAAGGCTACAGCCAGATTTCAGGTGTTGATTTCAATGAAGTGTTCTCCCCTGTTGTGAAGCATAGCTCAATTCGTACACTTCTCAGCATTGTTGCAATGCATGATTATGAGCTTCAGCAATTAGATGTTAAAACTGTATTTCTTCATGGGGAATTGGATGAAGACATCTATGGGTGTGTTTGGTAGCCTGTATGTCTCTAGCATGGCTATCTCTCCTGATACAGGCTGAGCCTGGACATGCTGAACGCATACAACTGCACAGTGTTTGGTAGCCTGTATATGCTGAGACATGCTGAGTTGAGATCTTGTTTGGTGGGCTGTATCTGTGGTCTAGACATGGCTGAGAGGCTTTGCTGAGAGGTTTTGGTGGGTTGAGGTCAGCCATGCTGACTAGGGAACCTCCACTTGTGGGTTCTCTCCTAGGCATGGCTGAGAGGCTTTGGTGGGTTGAGGTGGGCATGGCTGAGAGAGCTCATACATCCTACCAAACACTGAAAAGTGGGTTGAGAAGAGAATAGATGAGGGGATGCACTCTACCAAACACACCCTATATGAATCAACCTGAAGGCTTTACTGTTCCTGGTAAAGAGAAGCTTGTCTGCAAATTAAAGAAGTCACTGTATGGATTGAAGCAATCCCCCAGGCAGTGGTACAAGAGGTTTGATACCTTCATGATTTCTCAAGGTTTTAAAAGATCTGATTATGATAGTTGTGTCTATTTGAGATCTGCCAATAGCTCTGCCATTTACTTGCTATTGTATGTCGATGACATGCTGATTGCTGCTAAAGATAAAGCAGATGTTGATCAATTGAAGGAACAATTGAGTTCTGAATTTGATATGAAGGATCTGGGTGCAGCAAAGAAGATTCTTGGCATGGAGATTTCCAGAGACAGATCTGCTGGAAAATTGTACCTCAGTCAAAGAGGATACATTAACAAGGTGCTTCACCGTTTCAACTTTCAAGATGCCAAGCCTGTTTCCACACCTTTAGCTGCACACTTCAGATTATCATCAAGCTGTTGTCCAAAGTCAGAAGAAGATGATGAGTACATGTCTAGAGTTCCCTATTCGAGTGCTGTTGGCTCTCTCATGTATGTCATGGTTTGCTCCTGTCCTGATTTAGCTCATGCTTTGAGCGTTGTGAGCAGATTCATGGCTAACCCTGGAAAAGAGCATTGGAAAGCAGTCCAATGGATATTCAGGTACCTTCGGGGTACATCTCATGCTTGTTTGCATTTTGGGAAATCTAGAGATGGAATTGTTGGATATGTTGATTCCGACTTTGCTGGCGATTTGGACAAGAGAAGATCATTCACAGGCTATGTGTTCACCATTGGTGGCTGTGCTGTGAGTTGGAAGGCAACCCTGCAGTCAACCGTTGTATTGTGTACTACTGAGGCTGAGTACATGGCCGTTGTTGAGGCATGCAAGGAGGCTACTTGGTTGAGAGGTTTATATTCTAAGCTTTGTGGAGATTCATCCTGCACAACTATCTACTGTGACAGTCAAAGTGCAATATGCCTTACAAAGGATTTCATGTTTCATGAGAGAACTAAGCACATTGATGTCAGATTTCATTTTATCAGGGATGTTGTTGCCAAGGGTGATGTCAAAGTGACCAAAATCAGCACACATGATAATGCTGCTGATATGATGACAAAGCCAGTTCCTGCAGCTAAGTTTAAGCTCTGCTCAAGCTTGGCCGGTGTCAAAAGATAGTCCCTAGTGACTATTGGCGCATGGCGCGTGATGAATTGTTCAATCAGTTGAATTTGTTATCCCTGGCGTTTCAAGGAAGGTTTCAACGAATTTGTCTCAAGGTGGAGTTTGTTGGAGTTTGCTCCAAATTCCTGTCACCCCTTTGTAGAAGACGTTCTGCGTTGCCGGTGTCAGTCAGCGGTGTCACCCAGTGGTGTCACCCACCTGAGTCAGCCACCTGAGTCACAGGTGGCTTATCACCTGTGTCACAGGTAGCTGACATAGGTAGGTTATCTCACCTGAGTCAGTTGCGGGCATGTTAAGTGTTCTGCCTGTGTGAGTCAGCTGTGTCTCAGGCAGTAACACAGATACCCCTTCAACCTTGTAACTATTTATACCCTTCCTGTAGACGTTATGGGATAAGCCAAGCATTGTAAATCCCTAACGGGTTAGGACTTCATTCATAGTGAAGTTGACGTCTTCGTGCGTCCTTGGTTTTCACCCTTTCTAGGGTTTCCACGTAAAACTCTTGTGTGCCTTGGATCGTGTGTGTGATTGTTCTGTTTCTGCGCGCATTCTTTGCTTGACTCTTGCCACGCTCACTTCCGCTACTCTGATTTCTCTCTTCCTCTGGACACGTCCATATCCATCTCTCTATCATAACACACTGAAAAAATTGCGTTGCAGGACTGCAGGTTACACAGGACAGATCACACCGAAGTTTGTAGAAGAAAAGCAGTAAAACCTTTCATGAACTCCGTTCACGTGAAGGCTACTCCGAGACCTATTCATGCTTACAACTACCTCCGTCGTACAATATTAATGTAGACGCAATGTAGACGTAACTAAGCCAAAATTCGAGTTTCAACGGAGGGTCGATTTGAAGAGCAATCAGAAAGGCAGTATGACATGCATGAATAGAAAAATCGGCGAAAACTCATAAAAATGAATGTATCCCCTCCTACCAGGCTAATATTTTAGAGGAAGAGGGTCTAAGATTTCTTATAAGTCTATATTAATTTACGGTTAGATCTAGAAGGCAATAGAGACTATAACGCTGGTGTTTAGCAGATCCAGGATTGTGCAAGGTGTACTTTTCTGGTCAAATTTTGTTCGATCATTTTTTGGTAACAATTGTCACGCTGTGGCTGTTGGTTCGAAAAAAAAATTAAAGGATCGAACTACCTAGATAACTGATAACTGGGATCCTCAAAGGAAAAACTTGGGATGAACTGCTTAGTGACAAAATGCAACGGGACTAAATCGTCATTCGATCAGTCTTTCGCAAGAATAGTACAGATCAAATGTACGAAACAGAAAAATCTAGGATACAGAAAAAATCGCACGCCCTATATGTATACCGCTTAGCTTTCTACGCAGTAGGCTCTGTTTGGAGCGCGGGAATTTTTCTCTGAATCCTGACAAAATTGAACTGCTGGATTGAAATCAACAGGGCCTAGTCTCACTTCGGTTCACTTCGTCTCACCAATGCAGAATCAGGACAGAATTGACATGAAGACCGTCGACCATGTCGTGAGCACGATGGCGGCGATCAGGTACGTCCAAAGGAAGATCACGGAGCATTCCTCCTGACCAACGTCAAACAGCTGCGCCATGGTTCCTGGATCGGAAGCACATGTTCAGAGCTTATTGCCAAAATGTTCATTAGAAAATGGTGTATCTCTATCGGCTGCAAGAAGAAGTTCAGCCAGAGCTTACCAATGTTCATGGCAGGGGGCAGGGCGAACTGCATCATGAGCACGTAGCGGTAGAGCGGGTCGTGTGGCAGGAACCCGACCCCGTACGCCGCGTGGACCACGGCGATCCCGATCAGCGGGAGGATCACGTAGCGTATGCAGACGATCGCGATGATCACTGCGCGCTTCAGGACCGACTTCTGTAGCCCTACTCATGCAGATAAAAGATTCAGAGTAAGTTCAGCGAAATGTTCTTCGTCACGACATGGTTAACTGCTAATAGATGATCATGATCTGAACAGTGATGTGTCGATCGGTGACAACACCCCACCTTGTGTCAGGTTTCCACCGAGGATGAGGGTGATGCAAGGTATCGTGCCATTGCTGCAACAGAAAAGGAAAAACTTGGGTGACGTTGAATAAACGGTGAAGATGTGTTATTGCAGGTAGAAATTCTTACCCCATTAGTTGGAGGGAATCCTGGATGACTCTAAGAGGGGCATCGTCGCCGATGACCAGCGACTTCAGCCATGGCACCAGGCCAACAACGAACCCAATTATCTGGCACAATGTAACACCAAATTTACTCCGAACAGTTCATGTGCCTTTGTTATGTGTGAAGTGAAAGGTGAAACGTACTGCAGATATAGTTGGTGGTGCCATCAGCTCCTCAACGACCTGGTGCACGGTCTCCTTCAGAGTTGTCCAGAATCCCTTTTTGGCGACCTCGCTGTCGCATGACAGAAGTGGGGCTTCCTGAATTTCTGACCAGTCAGTTTTCTCTGAAGATGCCAACAGGAGCCAACCTGCACCATGGATACCAAGGACAGTTCTGAACTTACATTGTGGTTCTCATCCTTGTGTTCATCTGGTTTAGCTGACGCCAGGAGAGGCGCTTCCTCATCGGCGTAGGCACCTTCATCATCTGCTTTGAATTCCCCCGAATGCTCTTCGTCGCTGTCGACCGGGCACTGGATGCTTTTGGATTGCATCTTGTGATACAGTTTGCCTGATTTCTGCATGAGGCTGTACGTGTACGTCCATATGAACAGGCCACCAAGCTGCAGACACAGAGTAAAACAGTTCCCTCAGCGTCAGAGAACAGATAACTAGGTAGCCTAGTTAATCCTTGAGGCAATATGCTAGCAAATTCTGCTTACAGCCATGGACAATGATGAGTAGGAGAGCCCACGTGAGCGGCACCGGCTCCGATTTTTCCCAAATGGGTTGCCGTCTTCGTCGCAGACGGCCGGAACAACGATCAAGAGCAGGTTGCCGAGATTTCCTGAATTTTGTCAGTTCAGGACACTGTTAATTAGTATCAGCATCAGCAAAGTATGTGGTAACTATCTGAGACCAGTTTCTTTTGGAAAAATGGAGGAAACTAAAACATGCAATCCACCGAGGAAACTGAACCTGCTGAGCAGAAGGAGATGATCAAGCCCCGGAAATGTTGCGGCGGTTTCAAGATCTTGCATGCTATCCAACCTAGAGTGCCACCAGCCATGAATGTGATTGCTATGTTAACTGGCATAAACCACCTGTATGATGCAAAGCTTGTGTTAGCACACTTGAGTTGAGATACATGACCTGTACTCTGCCTAGATATTTACACAGTTCTTTGTAAGCCTGTTCACTATGCAGAAAGGTCTGTTTCTTCAAACAAAAATACCTTTAACTGTTCCTAAGAAAAATACCTTTAACATTCAGAGAATTCTTAAACTAAAACGTTCTGTTATTCTGGCAATCGGAATGTTACCATTTGCACAAACTTGTAGTATGCTTGCATTGTTGCATTCCTCTAAACACTGAATTCTACTCACCAAGAGATTACATCTGACAGCGTGACCGTCTTCGCGAGGCTAGCGAACATCAGAGAAGGGGTAAAGACAGTGAAAACAACCTGTCAGAAAATCCAGTGGGATTAGGCAGTGACAATATCAAGCTAAGGGTGAAAATGTCCTGTCCTAATGAAACCTCACCTTGTTCATATCCCTTCGAGCGCTTGCCGTCAGAACATTGCTGTAACCAGATGCAAGGAAAGCTCCAATGACACCTATGAGCAGGACCTGGACGATTGGCACAGAAGCCACTACAAGCAAGGACAAGAAGCCCATCTTTCCCTGATGTAGGATTAAGCTTTAGTCCCTTCTTGACCTGCTCTCTGTACGATGCCAAGGATGATTTCCAGACGTCTTCTGATTATCTGACAAGATATGGTTCAAGTTTTGTACAGCCTTTCCTTCAATCCCGCTAGGATAATTGAAGAGCGAACACGAGCGTTCAGAGAAGCCTGAAAGAGAAGACACAATAGCTAATGGGAAGATTGCATAAGAACTTCAGGAGTGTGAATGATTGAACGGAACAGTTAGTGGCGATATTGGTGGCAATGTTCCAGCTTCTATCTATGAAATCTTACCTACCTTCTAGGACATGCTAGTTGAAATTTGAAAAGGACAGCTCCTCATTGCTTGCAATGTTTTGTCAAACATGCAAGAGGTGAAGGCGTGAAGCACTTGCACACCTAGGCCTAGCTAACTAAAGGGAAAGCAAGTCGACGCTAACGTCTAATAACGGGCACAAATTCTCCGAAACTTTCGGGAAGGCAAAAATAAAAGAGGGAGCTCAACTATCAGAGAAAAATTATCTCATGTGGCCTCAAGCTCCTCGATCTCGAGCAAAGAATCGAATTCTTGGCAAAAAAAAACATGCACTAGGAAGCAGAGCAAAAACAGAAATGCACAACGCTCACATGGGGGTGTGCTTCCGTTCCAAGAAGCAAAACGACACAGATCCTAACGCAGCTCCTTGATCAGCAACATGAGAACCAACACGCTTCCTTTCCGAAGCATAGACACAGATCTCCGTGGCAACGATAGCCAGCTCCCGGAGCAGAAACAGACACTAATCAACACCCATGGAACGAAATAAAATTTGCCTACGCAGAAGCTGACCTGAAGAATGTGCAAGAGCGGCGGAGCAGAAGAATAAGGATCTAACGAGGATTGTATCCTAACGTCTTCTTTCGACGTGTTCTCTTCTAATACTTTGGTGCGTGCTCGAGAAAAAGGATCCAACGAGGATTGTATGTGGTGACGGCAGGGAGGAGGATGTTTAAATAGCGAGACACGCACGCAGCCGCAGCCACGGCGAGAACACAGCTGAGTTTGCCTGGGGAGATGCCGCCTAATCCACCTCGTGCGCCGACGGCGCGACGACACCATCACATCACGCGCGCGCCCAGCCATCCATCTCTGTCGCCGTGATCTGTCTGCTAGCCGCCAGTTCCAACCCGTCTTTTGCTGCTGCCTTTCTTTCCTGATCCCGTTGCAGGCAAAGATAAATAAAATAAACGCACATGGTTTGGTTATCTGCTCGTCTCGTCTAAACGCCCTATGTCGTTTTCTTTTTTTTTAAGCAACACCTCGAAAGGGGCAGGGAGCTCCTGCGATTTCTATTAAGAAGAAGAGAATTGGCCCCATTTATGAGGAAAACCGGGCCGAAAACTGTACACAACACAGTTTATTAAAGGAAAACCGTGCGAAAACCCCGGCAAACGCCTCCCCTGCGACAAGACATCGGGAAGCTACCTAGCTAAACTAGGCCCACAGCTAGAACCGACGAGACAGCAACACTGATAAACCGGCCAACCCAAACAAACACAGACGAAACCGGGCTCAAAGACTGCCTGCAATGTTGTCGTCCATCACTCATCGCTCCATCGCGCCTCGCGCTCACGATCAAGCGACTTCGACTTCATCTCAGCAATCAAAAAACCCATCCATCTGTCGCGCTGGGACAAGCTTGCCACGGCCACGCTTGCCGGAGCAATCGACGCCCGAAAGGGAGGTCCTGCACCAGAAAGAAGAGAGGCGAGGACCAGAGACGCCTTTCCAACATCGATAGGACTGACGAAACGCACCGCCCAGTGTCATCTGCACATCAGCCCTGCCGGTGCAACCCGAAGCCTCAACACCTGTCAACCTCCGGTTCACATGCCGACCTCGAACCCGCCAACTTCAGGACTCCAAGGCGACGCCCCCAAGGAGGGAGTGACGTTGAGACGCCACCGTCACCCGAACCAGCGAGCCGGTTTTTCGGATTTCTCCTGGAGATACCTCGGATGGTGAGATCCAAACAACAAAGCCTTCAAGAAGGAACATGACGCACTCGAGCGCCACCATTGCCGGCATCAGTCAAGGACTGAGGAGAGCTTTCGCCCGAGGATCCTAGCACCACCGAGCCTGTCGTTAGAACACGTCAGAGAATCGACCTGAGAGACCACCACCACCTGTACCCTGTACCCTGTGCCTGCAACGGCCATCCTCCGCCAACTGCCCAAGTTCAGCGCCTCAAGGCATCCCCGCCGACCCCCGAAACCCCACAGCCGAGCTTCACGCCCCAAGGCACCACTCCGGCCGCCCAAAATCCTCCAAGCTGCACACCTGCCTCCACCGGACGCATGCCTGCGCCTGCACGCCGCTGAGCACCGGGGCGCGCAAATCTCCCATGGCCGGAGCGCACGGATCTGGCCAGGGTGCGTAGATTTGGTGAGGGGAAAGGGGGACCGAAGTGCGGCGGAGGCCACTGCCCCTGCCTGCGATGGTGGGGGGCCGAGGAGCGCTCTCTGCTGGACGGCGCCGCCATGGCGACACGAGCCGCCGCCGCCACTGAAACTCTCGATGAAACCGCCGCCACGACTCCGAGACGGGGCGAGCACGACGGCTCCAATCTGCTCGCCAAGCCCGGAAAGAGAGGCCCCGCCGCCACCGTCCGCTACGTGGGCTTTGCCCGGCGGCTTCCTCCGGTGGCGGCGAGGAGGGAGGAAGGGGATGGGGGAGGTTCGGCGTGGCTAGGGTTTCCGCCCGAGCCCATGTCGTTTTCTTTCACTCAAGCGAAATGAAATTGGAATTGAACTTGCCTCTGGGAAAAGAATTCAACTCAGGCTCGTGTTCTGCGCTGTGTACGTATCGCTCGTCTGTGAGCCCTGTGGGATAGCAAATTGCAGTTTCTTGTATGCGTGCTGTGATGCAGATAGCTCTGGGATCAAATCAACCACATGAATTATACTCTCCTCCTTTATCTAAAAAATGAATTATACTAGAGTGCTTTTGATCGCCTACTGTGTAAATCGTATTAGTAGATCTGAAGTATGGAAATTTGGCTGTCAAAGTAACACATGATCATGGTTGTTAGCCTAGCATATTTATCTATTTCTTTATCGTGGCAAAATGATTTAAAAAGTTAACATGCAACGACAATGTGGAAGAGGCCCACCTGAAGATCGTGGTAAATGATCAAAAGGATCGAGATGCTACCGAATTGGGAAATAGGATAGCCAAAAGACCAAATGGCCGCGGCTCACTGCAAACTTTCGTCAACCGGGTGAACTTGCTCTACACTTTCGTTCGTAGCCTACAGCCTACTTGTCTCTTCGGATCGGAACAGTGTTTAGTCAAAGCCCGTAAGCGACCAGATTCTGTCATTCTGTGCAGGAGAACGTGCAAGCAATGATAGGGCTGAGGTGCAGAGCCAAGTTTGAATTATTGGAGTCGTCAGAGATCTGTCCCGTCTCCTGTGACAACGATCTCCAGTACAGGGCTCCGACGCCGGCCCAGTCGATCGCTACATTTCTCTGGACACGACAAGCGCTGCACTGCTGCCGCGTGGCAGCAACAATGCAACCGAGCTGGAGCGCCGCGTTGCTCCCATGGCCATGCGCGCAGGATCACAGCCACACCCCCGTCGCCAAGCCAGGGACCAAGCAGTCGAAGCAAACGGGGACTCGTTCCTCGATCTTCGTTGAGAAATTCCTCTATTCTATTAAAGAACAGAGATGAGAGACATTCAATCACTAGGGCTGTAAACAGGGAAAATCAATCCCCATCAGGTCTCACAGAGCTGGGATGGTATCCTATCCCCTATACCCGTCTCCCACGGGAACCCGTGAAATTTCTGACATATGGGTCCAAATCAAAACCCTGGTGACCTAGCCAGCCCAAATCCATTCCCGCCCGGTCTTCCATCATTCGGTCACTTGATTTAGGTCCAAATCAAAACTCTAGGTAGGGTTTGTATCCCATCGGGAGCGGGGAATGCGAGAAAAGTTTCTCTGTGGCCGGGTTCAGGGACAAGGACAGGATAATTTTGTAAGTGCGGGGACAGATATGTTCAATCAATCACCGGCGGGGATTGTCCCAGTCTTGACATGGTCGGCTGTGTCAGAATAAGGGGAAATGAGAAGTGACTAAGCTTTTCGGCACCCAGCAGCATTCGTGGACACATGCTTTTGACAAAATCGCTTCCCCATGGATTTTTGGGAATTCCGAGCACGCCAGGTTTACTGCAAACAGTATAATTTCCCTATGATTTTATTGGAAATTTCGTGTTCCACACCGTGCCTCGTGTCGGGTAAATTGCAAAGGATGGAGAGAATCCAAACGGGCCATAGGCCCATGATACCGATCTGTCGCAGATGAATTCCAGTCGGTCCAAATAGGTTAGCAACTTGCCGTGCCTCAGAAAGAAACTGGCCGTTGCGCTGCCGGTCCGTTCCCTCGTCGTGGTAGAACTCAATCCAATAGGAGATTTTGGGCCACCTACTCTGCAGTCAGAATGTGATCCACGTCAAAATATGCAGTGCTACTAGCCTGATATGTAGCCCATGGTCGATACAACTATGCGTTGTGGCCTCAAATTTTGTTTTTACCTTAAACGTGTAAAGGGCAAATTGGATAGATCATAGATGCCACCGGGAAGTTGGCAGTTTGGAAAATGTCACCGGCGGTGAGACCACCATGTGGGTCCTCCAGGTCTCATATGTCAATGACACATCCAATGTACTTTTTCAGAACTGCAAATTTTGAGGTAGCTTCTAAATGAACTCCCTGAAGAAAAAAAGAAAACTGTTTGAACCATATCCACAGGATAAAGGCAATGCAAAACGGATTAAAAAATCGTGCAGGCCCACCCGTCGACCTTTGCGGTTGTTGCAGGGGGCACATGGTACATGCTTACGTGGTGTACTTTGAACTTGACTGTAAATATGTAATGGCCACATGTTTGTGTGTTCGGCTATGCTATACTTCTACGCTGATCCGAACGTGCCTTGAGTTCTCGTCGAGGATGAATAAGCAGGGGGAAACCGCGTGTTTCGCTGATCATTTCCTGAGGCAGCATGAGCACGCAGAGGCATCGATCCCAATCGCACGCAACAGGGACGCTCGCTTCATCCAATGCCGGCAGGACAGCATAAAAGCTCCCCATCTCCAGAAGGTGGCGCCACGAATGATGGCCATTTTTGACCGCTCAGGCAGTGGAAGAGCAGGCCGGAGTAAACGGACGGAAGGAGGCGCCACCAGCTTTTAGCATCAAGTGTTCCTTGACCTCTTAGTCTCAGTCTCACGCCCCAAAGCTGTATTTTCACTTTGGCCCAGCCAGCCACGCCCGTAAAAGAGCAATCTTTTTTTTGCCAGGGGAGCAATCACCTATCACCTCCCTCGATCATCTCACTGTTGACCGTGGCAGGCTTATACAATCTTATCCTGCGATCCGGGTGAGTCGGCACTTTACCGGTTTATCCATTGCCCTTTTGATCCCTTCTATAACAACCATGATTGCCATCTAGATATAGATAAAAAAGAGGAAAGGAAGATTGAAAGGAAGAAAGAAATGTGACCCAAAGGGCGGGGGTCGTGCACCTTGGGCGTGGGGAGCGGCCGCGCGTCCTGATTCGAGCTGCTGAGGGGATCCATGGCGTTCAGGGAAACGAGGAAGAAAACACTGGGTGTTCGTTCGCAGTGACGTAGGAATTGATGACGCACTCGCATGGGCGCCGGCGCTGTTGCTTCCGGTCCAGTCCCTCCCACTTGGGCGCGTCGTCGTGACTCGTGAGTGACGGTTTTAGGCCGCGCCGGAGCACGTGTTGCCGCGCAATTTGCACCGCGCCGTTCATGCGCCAACCTCTACGGCCAAAAATTGTTGCGATTGCTTGCTTTCCGTCCGTCACGGACTCTTTGCTTACCCAATGAACCACACCTGTCCAGGACCGAGTAAAATAAATAACTTCAACAGAGAAACCAAGGCTGGCCATGCATTGAACCAAGACGGGTAACGCTCTTCTGTTCTTTTTTTTTAATAATGGAGGAGTAAACTCTCCCGGTCTCTGTGTCATACAATGCATACGGCTAATAATTTATTACAAAGTTCTTATATAAGAAGAGATCGAAGAACAAAACAAGACTATATGTAGAATTAAATCAAGTACTACATAGCTTATTATGCGCACGCCACCCAAACCGGGACATAAAGTCGCTGGTAAGCAACTCCAGTCGGTTGGCACCCTCCATCAAAGGCTCCTTGTGGTGTTCCCGCTGCAACATAGACCAAGATCGCAAAAAGTTAGTACACGAATATATAACCTGTATATGATTAGATAGCTTTTTCTTGCCAAAAATTGCATCATTACGACACAACCAAATAGACTAACATAAAGCAGCAGTGTTAACTAAAATGAGTGGTTCGATACTGACGATGACATAGCACCCGGGTATCGTCAAGGAGGACAAAACTGGCCACTCGGGCATAGGGTGGGCCAGACCGACTACTCAGAGTCCGACCACAACACGGGGGTGCATCATCGACTTGGAGTACAAGACATGGACACGTACCTGCCCGGACTCCCGGGTGCCAGTTGTAACCGAATAGGAAACATATCTGTAAGCCGATCCGGACTCTTGTAACTCTACCCTGGCCGCCTATATAAGGACAGATAGGGATCCCCGGGTAGGTAGACAAAAAGATAGAGCTCTCAGATCATCTGATCATAGGCATAGACTCATACCCTCATACGGGATATATCAATACTAGCCACCAAACACAGGACGTAGGGTATTACCTCTTCTCGAGGGCCCGAACCTGTCTAAACTCTGTGTCCCGTATGCACCCATCTAGATCTGCTACTCGTGCACCGCCCCATAGTTAGTATTGCCGGAATAATACTCCGACAGTTGGCGCGCCAGGTAGGGGCTGTGCGCGTAGATCCATCTGAACAGATCCAGATGGGTTTCTTCAACAACGACGGTGACTTTGTTCCGGGCCAGGTCATGAGCTTCGACCCCCGGACCTCCGCCGCCACTCCAGGATAAGCTCTCCGATTCGGAAAGCTCGACTTCATCGCTCGGCAGGCTCTACCTCGGCGACTCGGCTTCCAGCCAGTTGCCCGGGGGCTTCATTGCCGACTTGCTCGGCAGGCTCTACCTCGGCGACTCGGCTTCCAGCCAATTGCCCGGGGGTCTCATCGCCGACTCCAACGCCGGCTTGCTCAACAGGCTCTACCTCGGCGACTCGGCTTCCAGCCAGTTGCCCGGGGGCTTCATTGCCGACTTCATCGCCGACTTGCTCGGCAGGCTCTACCTCGGCGACTCGGCTTCCAGCCAGTTGCCCGGGGGTCTCATCGCCGACTCCAACGCCGGCTTGCTCAACAGGCTCTACCTCGGCGACTCGGCTTCCAGCCAGTTGCCCGGGGGTTTCATCGCCGACTCCAATGCCGACTTGCTCAACAGGCTCTACCTCTACGACTCGGTTTCTAGCCAGTTGCCCGGGGGCTTTGTCGCCGGCTTCATCGTCGACTTGCTCGGCAAGCTCCACCTCGGCGACTCAGCTTTCAGCCAGTTGCCTGGGGCTTCATCGTCAGTAGTGCTCGGAACCTCATCCGAGTTGACTACTTCGGCGGTCAACTCCAACAACCTGATCGCGCTCGAATCAGATCTACTGCTCGGGAACGGGTCTTCACCCGTCGAATAGAGATCCCGGCTGGTTGGTACGATCGAGTCCCTTCTACCTGTCCTCGACTACGATTCGGACGGCTTCAAGAGTTTGGGAAGCCATAATCCTTCTCGGGAGGACTTCATGGTGGACTCGGATGCGTCATACGTTGCCGCCCGACTACGCCCGGGGGCTTACCGACTGAAGGATAAAAACGGCAATCTCGTCACCAACGCTTGGAACATTGAACAGATAAGTCGTTTCTATGCTTAAGCTTTGTACTTCCATATTTTAATTATGAATAAGTGAATAAATATTTCTTTGCTCCATCCGAGTAACCTTCAGGCTTTCTCGACTGACCTGCTATGAAATGCCCACGGCTACACATAGCGGACACTCGGGAGGGCTACACCACACTGGGTGCGCCTAAACGCACTCGGGCTCCTCTCTTTCAACAATTATTTTAGTACTGTGTAAACAGCCCGGCGTTAACTCTTCGTCTTCGATCGCCGGTCTACGCCACAACCCTACGCTATACGGGAAACAGCCCACGGCTAATCTCAACGCAATGGGGGATACGACGGGTCGGCAAGAGCACACACAAAGGGCTAACTTACACATGAACGAATCTTTACGAAAGAAGAGATTAATAAACATGACACAAGTTCACCAAAACATGCAAAGTCACACTCAGACTTCCCGAGTACTTAACATGCATTTGCGAACGGTTCATGTATTTTATTCCTACTTCCACAGGTTAGCGCGGTCGGCGAAGGCGTTTCGCTGCAGCATGGACCTCCTCCTCCTCCATCAGCTTCGAGAAAATCATCAAGACCCTCCGCTCGGTTCCACGAACCGAGTGGAGGCTCGGGGGCTACACCCTCTGGGTGCACTGTTCGTGCCCCCAGAATGAAATCTACAACAAAGAACCTCTGTCCGACTGCTCTAGACAGACACCGAACAACTCGGGATCGAAGCACTGCAACCTGTATTCTAGTTCTGACGTGAATTCCGAGGGTATTCCCCCAGAGGGACACTAGTTGGACCTGAGCCGCTCGGGACACCAGATACCACTCAGGAATTCAGTCGGGGCTCATGAAGTTCTAAAGTCCCTCACATTCTCCCCGCAAGTGATGACGAGGCCCGCTCAGGCGGATGCCACTCGGGAAGCCTGCCTAGGGGAGAGGGCAAAAGCACTCGGCGTAACCAAGACAAAAATCAGCTACTCGGGAATCATAAAAACCCTCCGCTCGGTTCCACGAACCGAGTGGAGGCTCGGGGGCTACACCCTCTGGGTGCACTGTTCGTGCCCCCAGAGTGAAATCTATAACAAGACAAGGAGCCTCCGCCCGACTAATCCAGTCGGCCGAAGGCTCGGGGGCTACTGATGATGACATAGCACCCGGGTATCGTCAAGGAGGACAAAACTGGCCACTCGGGCATAGGGTGGGCCAGACCGACTACTCAGAGTCCGACCACAACACGGGGGTGCATCATCGACTTGGAGTACAAGACATGGACACGTACCTGCCCGGACTCCCGGGTGCCAGTTGTAACCGAATAGGAAACATATCTGTAAGCCGATCCGGACTCTTGTAACTCTACCCTGGCCGCCTATATAAGGCCAGGTAGGGATCCCCGGGTAGGTAGACAAAAGATAGAGCTCTCAGATCATCTGATCATAGGCATAGACTCATACCCTCATACGGGATATATCAATACTAGCCACCAAACACAGGACGTAGGGTATTACCTCTTCTCGAGGGCCCGAACCTGTCTAAACTCTGTGTCCCGTATGCACCCATCTAGATCTGCTACTCGTGCACCGCCCCATAGTTAGTATTGCCGGAATAATACTCCGACAGATACGTCTATCCACGTCCTGAAGCCAGGTTTGAAAAACATGAAAGATACTCCGTGGAGGTGGAATAGAGAAAGCAAAGTAAATCGCGTGCCAAACAAAATCGAACAATCAAAGAAAAGGTGTTGGATAGTCTCCTCCTGAGAACAAAAGCAACATCGAGTATCCCCATGCCATTCCGTTTTGCCAGATTATCTTTTGTTAAAATCACTCCCTTACTGAGGTACCATGCAATTTTTTGATCTTAAACGGTAAATTTAGTCTCCAAAAGAAATTGGATCTATAATTATGCTGGGAATACATGAAAGATGTATACATAGACTGTACAGAGAAGACCTCAGAGGAGTGAAGACTCCATCTGAATTATTTTCAGAGGTAAGCTGGATATGGGTCACCATCTAAATAATGGTATGCCAATCCGCTAAATCATTACCTAACAAAGTCCTTCGGAAGAAACCATTCATAGGAGCCGAGCCTAACACTTTGGCTACTGTAGCGTGTTTGTACCTCGCAATATAAAAAAGACGTGGATATGAAATACATAAGGGGGTGTTGCCAATCCAAACATCTTCCCAAAATCTAACTTATGTCCCATTTCGAACTTGAAAACGTCCAAATTGTAGGAACTGCGCTCTAACCTTCGTCAATCCTCTCCAAAAATGAGAATCGGTATGTTTGGCTTCGGAGAGTGGTTTGGAATGCAGGTATTTAGAACGCAAAAGCTCCTGCCAAACATCCTCCTCATAATAAAGCTTAAACAACTACTTACTTAGAAGACAAACATTTTGAGCAGTAAATGTGTACCTTGGGATTAGTCGCAGAAGATCCAGATCCAGGCATGACAAAGCACTTTTCCGAGACGTTGGTACGTACAGACGGTACAGTGGAGTGCCTATGTTTATCCAAATCTTGGACTACTGACTACTAATACTTGTGTGCTTTGACATGTATCTGACGTGGCGCCTGACCTTACACATGGGTCTGGTCGGTCTCATGCTACGTGGGCGCTCTGCTACTTTTGAGCTAATTGCACTCCAGGTACATAAACTTGACAGGTGGGTGCAAATAGATATAAAAAGTTGTGAAACGCGCAGAAGGGTACAACAAGTTGGCATTTTAGCGTCCGGGGGTACAAAGAGGGCAGCGTCGCCCCGGCGGAGGGCGACACGTCACCGTCGCCTCCACCGAGGGCGACCCTTGGCGACGTCCCCCGGCATGCACTACCTAACAAATTCTTACGGGAAAAAATTAAACTGCGCTACAGTGCATGCGTCGCCCTGTAGCAGGGCGACGCACTGTAGCAGTCTGTACCTTCGAATTTGTTTTTTTATACAGGTCACAAAAGTGCATATTATTTTGTGTGTATACTTCATTCCATTATAAACCGGTATAAATTTTTTTAGATTTTTTGAAACTCATACATGATTTTAAAAAATTTGTCAGTGGATTGTTCGTATTGGTTAAGAGCAGGGTTTAAGAGTTTCAATAAGATATGTTAATTAGCACTCTAATAGGGCATGTATACGTAATCGCAAAAAAAAGGTCATGTATACGTTTTGAACGCATGATTCGAATTTGAGGTCCGTGTCGCCCTCGGTGGAGGCGACGCCGGTGTGGCAAAAAGACCCCGTCGCTTGGATTTCTGATGCTACTAGTTGTGAGTACCTTGCGTTCAAAACGTATACATGACCTTTTTTTTGCGATTACGTATACATGCCCTATTAGAGTGCTAATTAACATATCTTATTGAAACTCTTAAACCCTGCTCTTAACCAATACGAACAATCCACTGACAAATTTTTTAAAATCATGTATGAGTTTCAAAAAAATCTAAAAAAATTTATACCGGTTTATAATGGAATGAAGTATACACACCTAAATTTATTTTTTGTGACCTGTATAAAAAAAACAAATTCGAAGGTACAGACTGCTACAGTGCGTCGCCCTGCTACAGGGCGACGCATGCACTGTAGCGCAGTTTAATTTTTTCCCGTAAGAATTTGTTTTTTTTACACAGCTCACAAAAATGCATATTATTTTATGAAAATTTACGTGTGTACACTTCGTTCCATTATAAACCGGTATAAATTTTTTTAGATTTTTTTGGAACTCATACATGATTTTAAAAAATCGAGAAATAATTTCAAATTTCGCCGCGAGAACGTCGTGTTTTTTTACGTGGAAAAAGAGACCGTCGCCCCCGGCCAGGGCGACGTCGCCGGCGAAGGGTCGCCCTCGGTGGAGGCGACGGTGACGTGTCGCCCTCCGCCGGGGCGACGCTGCCCTCTTTGTACCCCCCGGACGCTAAAATGCCAACTTGTTGTACCCTTCTGCGTGTTTCACAACTTTTTGTATCTATTTGCACCCACCTGTCAAGTTTATGTACCTGGAGTGCAATTAGCTCGCTACTTTTCCCCTTGATGATTAGAGCTTTGTTTCTAGCTTTTGATCATCGAATCTCGTGCCCCTCTCTTGCAGAACAACGTATGCTCAGTCCTATACGTACGTGCCCGTGTGACATTGTGCCTGCGAGATAGTAGTAAAAGCTATAGCCGCATCTCAAGTAGCGGTTAGACTCGTTGCGTGCATGAACTAATCCGGATCGTCACATCTAATTTGGAAAATGACATGTAACCACTTGTAGCAAACAAAAAGAAAGAAAGGAGGAGAAAACAGAGGAGAGAGAAGAGAGAAGCAATGAAAACATGCCACAAATATTCCAAGAGGAATTGTCGGAAGTTACAGAGGTCCACTTATGAGCTTAATTAGAATTATATCCCTAGCTGCCCACAGCACGTTCGATCGCCATGTCCTGACACTATAAAAACGCAGCCCCAGCCTCCTTCAATTAAATAGCTAGCTCCCACTGCGCACACTGCCCCTCACTGGCACAGTGGCATCCTGTTTCCAACCGGAGAATGCGGCACCTGATGCAATCCGTCGAGCACCTGGCCGCGATGGCGCGCCGCCCGCGGCGGCGTCGGCGTCCACACGGACACGTTCCTCATCCTCGCCGCCGTGCTCTGCTTCCTGCTCTGCGTCGTCGGGCTCGCCTTCATCGCCCGGTGCTCCAGGCTGTGCAACCCCTCGGCGTTCTCCGTGGACGCGGAGCTGCTCGCTGCGGGGGGCACAATGGCGCCGAAGGAGGCGTGCAAGGGGCTCAAGAAGAAGGCGCTGCAGTCGCTGCCCACCGTGTCGTTCGAGCAGGAGGAGGGGGAGGAGGAGGAGGAGCGGCCGGAGTGCGCCATCTGCCTCGCCGAGTTCGCGCGCGGCGACGAGGTCCGCGTGCTCCCGCCGTGCGGCCACGGCTTCCACGCGGCGTGCGTCGACGTGTGGCTCATGTCCAGCTCCACGTGCCCCTCCTGCCGCCGCACCCTCGTGGTGGTGGCGCCGCCGTCACCCGCCAGCCACCGAGCCTCCGACGACGTGCTGTGCAGGTGCGGCGCAGGCCTCGGCCCAGGCCCAAGCCACCCGCGCCGGCCGTTGCCGGTCGTCGGTGCCGTAGACCGGCGTGCCTCCACGCGCGCCTTAATTTGACCTTTCTTGGTTTCTTCATTCCTTGGATTCTCGCTACAGAGAAACCAACATACGTACATACACACGTACATACGTGTTCCTAGTTCCATTTTACATATGTGCCAGTACAATGCAACTGTACAGTATGCCACGGTGCGTCGCTTCTTAATTTGCGTGTGTAATCTGTAACATTTTGATCTGTGAATACATGTACAGCTCTCGTTGCTTTCTTCCTGTCAAATGTCAATTACTGTCCATGTGTATACGTACGTACGAACACTTTTCTGGCTTCGTGGTTACAGGGAAATACAGATGTACAAGCGTGTTACACAAAGCACATGCTTTACAAAATTAAAGAGCATCATCAGGATGTGTGTCGCTTTTTTATGCAAGTTGCAAGGGAAGTAAGTGGTCAAGTGGTGAGATCGATTATGGCGGCGGCGAGCCGGTCGTGCTCACTCGCGTCACGTCGTGGCCGGCATGGTGGCCTCGGGCACGAGATATTTTAGGCACTGTTCGACAAGTTAGGTGATGATGTGTACGCGTGTACGGACATCGCTGTGACTAATGGCATACAGTGTGCGGACGTACGAAGGGCACATATGGTTCATAGACAACTCTGTGGCAACTATTGACTTGCCACGAAAGCGTAGTTGCCACAAAGACAGCCACGTACACTGTGATAGAGCTATTCAGTTGGATTGTATTGTCTCAAACGCTTTCATATATCATAGGAGATACCCGATAAATAGTTTACTGATATTATCATCTGAATAATGAGAAGATAATGCACTAAAAATATCAACAATTGTCGTAGGATGTTGCACACTATAGTTTTATAGCTTGATTATGTTGATTTTAGCAAGTAAATCGGCTAGACACTAGTAGATTCTGGTAAGGAAAATGTGATGCGCACAGTTGGATAACATTAGTAGTGACAGTTAAATTGGCACCCGCAGATGTTTGTCTGAAACTAATTACGCTCCCATCCGTCGTTAGGTACGCCTATAAAATCAGCACAATGTACGTCCGTTTTAGTTTTACGCCTCATGCATCCTCAAGCCGTGTGATGGAGTGTTCTGTTATGTTCTTCTTTGTCTCCAAAATCCTACAGGTATCGGTTTTCGCAGTGGTACTTGTGATATTTCTGCTTGGGACGATATTTATTTGGTGTCTCGATCTAAGCCGCCACTATCGCTGCCATCTTTATTGATCTCTCCGGGTCGCTTTTGGGTTCTAAAAGTGCTAATGGCTTATGCACTATGTAATCGGGATTATAAATTCTGCATCTATTAGCGGAGCCCTGCTATTTGTCAGAAACACGTAATGGGACAATATTACGCTGAATTAAAGACATGAATGATGTAAAAGAATCATCTAAAGTAGAATACAATAAAAAAAATAAAGAAAGACTATAAATTCTCATAAAAAACAAAACATCGTACTGTTAATTTGGTGAACCTTTTATTATTAGTAGATCACAACTAATAGATCTTCATAATTGTACCTAAATAGATCACAGTCGATAGATCTTCAACTACACCTAAATATATCACAACATAACTGTACCTAAACAGATCAAAACCGATAGATCTTCATAATTGTACCTAAACAGATCACATCTGATAGATCATCATAACTGTACCTAAATAGATGGCAACTAGTAGGTTGACTCATGATTTGAACTTTTATTTCTTGTACTGATCTAATATCAGGACAAGTCGTGATTTAAACTTTTATTCCCTGTATTGATCTAATATCACCCGTACAGATAAAAAATAAAGATAATTAAAAACGTTTCCTGTGTAATTAGTACTGATCTAATATCACACGTACAGGTAAAAAATATAATTAAAAACATTTCCCACGTAATTAGTATTGTTCTAATATCATAAGTACATGCAAACAATATAGATAATTAAACGTATCACATCCGATAAATCATCATAACTGTACCTAAATAGACGGCTCAGTACAACGATTAGCAAGCTGGCTCGCGATTTGAACTTTTATTTCCCATACTGATATAATATCACACATACAGGTAAAAAATAGAGATAATTAAAAACGTTTCCCGCGCAATTGCGCGGGACACCGTACTAGTTTGAGAAACAAAAATATAATAGTTCTAGAAACATCAATCCTTGTAGACATGAAAGTCACCTTTCGAAGAAGGCAACCACGCCTTGACGGCGCTACTCAACTAGATCGTACCATTTTGGTGTTATACGAAGACTGTCGTTATAGGATCTTGCACATCATGAATTGTGATCTCACTGTAGAGAAAAGGCGGGCATATGGAATTGTGGAGTGGGAAGAGAGGGAGGAGGAGGAGGAGAAGGAGGAGGATGTGGTGGTTTAGGTTTTGCTTCATGTAAAAGGTAGAGGAAGGAGGCCTGAATACTAACTTGGAGAAGAGCTGTGATTTCTTTCCCTTCCTGCTCCTGCTCTCTTATCTTCTTCTTCTTCTTCTTGTAGCCCATCAAACAGCCAAGCCCAACTCTACCCCATCATACGGCCCAGGTAGACTTCCTCAGCAGCATCCTCCAATCGCTCTCACTGACATGCGGGCCATCCAGTTAGGGTTTGACGCCCTCGTCCTGCGGAGTCAGCCACTGGACTCGTCACGAAGAGAAATACCCGAGCGGCCCGCGGCCTGACCACGTGGCCCGCTCTCGGTCCAGTCTCCAAAAACACCGGAACTGCACGAGACTGCGCGACAGAAGAGAACCCGTCCTCCTCTTCTCCTGTCCCCTCGCCGTTCGATTCGCCTCACACGCCGCCGCGAAATGGGCGCGCGCGGATGCGAGGCGGTAGGGGAGAAGGCGGCGAGGAGCGGCGGCGCAGGAGGGGGAGGGATGAGGCTGTTCTCCCCGGGGTACTACGCGCTGTGCGCCGGCGGCGGGATGCTGGCCGCCGGCACCACCCACCTCGCCATCACCCCGCTCGACGTCCTCAAGGTCAACATGCAGGTATGCACGGCCGTCTGTGATTGCCGGAGACCTCGCGGGGAATGCTGGTGGGTTTGGTATTTAGGATTGGGATTCTTGCGAGTGAGAGGATGAAATGATGCTCACTTGAATTATAGCGTGGTTGATGTTGTGCTTGCTCGGGGATTTTCTAGTTTTGCCTGGAAAGTTGGGATTCGACATGTGGGAATGATCTCGTGTAAGCTCCAACCTCGAGCGTAACATGCTATATGTAGGTCATATAAACTTGGGAACTTTCGAGTTCCCAGCTGAAATTGTTATTGTGGAGATATTTGCCCACTTTAGTATCTAGAACTCGCTAACATCAGAACGAACAGAAACTGAAGGATCATGTTTGGATTGGACATGAACGCATGTATTTTAGCTGGAATTCAAGACATGATCCTTATGTGTATTATGTATACCTGTAATGGCGCTGTGCCCACTTTCATGCCTTACAATTTTCTAGTATTAACATATCATCATTAGTTCAGAAATTAGCATACAAGTGTCTTCGGTTTTATAATTTTGTCCCATCATCTTTTTTTGGTCAGGTGAATCCCATGAAGTATAACAGTATATTTCGGGACTGAATGTTCTTGTAAAAGAAGAGGGTGCTTCATCACTTTGGAGAGGCTGGGGAGGGAAACTTTTCGGCTATGGTGTTCAGGGTGGCTGCAAGTTTGGCCTCTATGAGTATTTCAAGAAGAAGTACTCTGATGTGCTAGTGGACAGCAATAAGAGCACAGTTTACTTTCTTAGCAGTGCCTCTGCTCAGATCATAGCTGATGTTGCCCTCTGCCCCTTTGAATCGGTGAAAGTCCGTGTGCAGACACAACCCATGTTCGCAAAGGATTGGTTGATGGCTTTCCAAGGGTGTATGCCACTGAAGGCTTGTCTGGGTAAGCTTCCCTTCATATTCTTAGGTTCGTTGGATTCACTATTGTATGCCTGGACATATGATCCCTAGTCTCCCTGAGTTCTGACCTCTAAGGAAAGTATATTTCTTGTTTATTGCAGATTTTACAGGGGCCTTTTACCGCTTTGGGGGACGGAATCTTCCATGTAATAACACCCCCCATGTTTTCACATATTATTTCTTCACAAATCCTACTGGATTGATTAAAGTAATTATGAGATAGTTATATGAATGCGTTACAGTTTGCGCTTAGAGGATAGATCTGGTTAGATATATGGTATCGGCATGTTGTTCTAAAAATTGTTTCCGCTATGTAGTATAAGAATGAGTTGAATTTTGCTTGGTTTCTGTGATTTTTATCAGAGTGAATTAAAAGGTACTTGTTACCTAGGAAGTCTTAAATTAGCACCAATAATACCACAGGCAGTCTCTGTTTCCGATTTATGGAAAGTTCTCTTTATGCTATATTTGAACGCTTTCCCACACCTTTCCCAATTAATCAGTCCATTAATGCATCTTTTAGTTTCAAGACGTAAGATCTTCTTACATGTCCAGGTTTATCTTATTCCTTGCTTTGTTTCATGCAGTTTCTATGCTAATGTTTTCGACATTTGAGCATACTGTGGAGTTCCTATATGAAAAAGTCATTCAAAAGAAGAAAGAGGATTGTTCAACAGGGCAGCAGCTTGGTGCTACTTGTCTGGCTGGATATATATCTGGGGCTGTTGGTACTGTTGTTTCAAATCCTGCAGATAACATTGTCTCATCTCTGTACAATAAGAAGGCTAAAAATATTATACATGTAAGGATAGGACTGTACCTTTCCAGACTACAAACTAGTTAATTTCAAGTCTCGATGTCCCATTGATCTAATGATCACATGCTATCCCTTTCAGGCTATGAAAAGCATTGGATTTCGTGGTTTGTTCACAAGAAGCCTACCCATTCGGATCACCCTTGTAGGGCCCGTCATAACCATGCAATGGTTCTTCTATGATACTATTAAGATATTGACTGGATTGTAAGTATGCAGTTTAATTTCTCAAGAATTTCCTTATTTATTTATTCAATTAGCATGGTTTACAATTGTTGTTGATAGCTCTTATGTACACACCGGGTTTTCAATTCTGGATTCCTGGTAGATTTCTTGTGTATAGTATTGTGATGACCGTCCATCTTTTTATTTCAGGCCAACGAGTGGAGGGCTTCCTTATGAACTGGAAGAAGTTAACATATAAAATCACCGGACAAAAGTTTATCGATACATTTTTTGTAGCACATTGAGAAGTATTTTACCCGCAGTTCTGACTGATTGTGGGAAGACTGAGTTATAGTTTTGGGAACAGCAATCAACTGAACCATATAAATCACGTACAAGATTTCCGCAACTGCATACAAATAATTTCTATGTTTTAGACGCATCTTAAACAACCATAAACTTCAGCACCCCATTTAGGTACATATGTTGTGGCCAGGTGGTGTTACTGGTGTATCAAGGACGCTTTTGTAGTAGATCCATTTTGAATTTGAAGATTGTTGTGTGAGGAAAATGTACTTCTCTCATTTATACATACGATCGTCCATTGTAAATAATCTTGTGAAGGATGAAAACTGGAATTTTTGTATGATGCTACTGTTCTTGATTTTATATATATATCAAAATGGCTGTGTCTTCTCGCAAGGATCTTACATGCGAGCACTTAGCAGTACTCCCATTTCCTTCATCCAGTACATCAATAAACTTGCTATATTCTCAAGAGAAAAAAAGAAGCAAAATGTAGGAGAAAAACATGTATGTGACAGTTTCATTTTCCTATTACAAATTACAGTGCATGAATCAAGTAAATAATAATCTTGAGCTTGCAATTCGAGACGTGAAACATGAAGTTTTCACCTGCAGAGCAGAGACGCTCACCGGCAGCTACTTCACTGCTATCTTCACGTCCGGATTGCGCATCGGCTTGAGCCACATGTCAGCCACCACCCTCGACGACATGCTCCACAAAACGTCATGCCCGGCCTTGACCTTGGCCGCCGCCGTCGCCCGCCCCTTCCTGCTGGCCTTGCCCAGCCCGTAGGCGACAAGCCAGTGCGTCGCCGTGAGTCGCTGCCTCTCGCCGTCCCACACGTTACGCCGGTCGGCCGACCCCAGCCGCAGGCCGCCGACGTGCATGTTCGCCACCTTGAACCTCGGCTCGTCGTCCGCGCCGCCACCAGCGCGTCCGCCCTGGATGATCATGATCGACGGCGCGCCGACCGCCTCGTACCTGCGCAGGGGGTCCCTCAGCTGCGCCACCACCAGCATGGTGACCGCGTCCGCGCCGGCGCAGGCGCTCGCCCACTCCTCCGGCGGCACGGCGGTGTCCAGGGGGTGCCCGGCGTCCGGGTTATCAGTGACTGGGGACACGTCGAACGGGGCCTGCTGGTCGGCCATGCCGGCCTGGACCTTGAGCGCCTCGATGGCCATCGTCTCTATCTTCTGCAGCGAGAACGCCAGGATCTCCTCGACGGTCACCGGCGCCTCCCGGGCGTTCCAGATGCCGGTGGTGATCCTCTCCTTGCGCCCGTCGCTCATCGCCGACAGCATTGTCCGGAGCAGAGAGACGGACTGGGCCGCGCTGGAGCTCGCCCCGAGCTCCTTGCTCCGCGCGCTGATGATCGCCGAGGCCATGCCCTCAAAGGCGATCTGCTCCGCCGTCTTGCCGACCACCTCGTCGGTGGCGGTGAGCGCGCCCAGCTTTGTGCACAGCGCCTCGCACCTGCCGGCACACAGCCGCTGGAACACCTCAGCGCCGCCTCCCGGGAGTTTCTGATCGCGGAGAATGAACGGCTTGGACAGCTGCATGGCGAGCTTGGGGAGCTCCTTCCTCGCCACCGGGATGTCGAACGGGTTCATCGCGGCCAGATAGCCGCCTTCCCGGGTTTGCACGATGGGGCCGAGCCCCTTGCCGAGGTCGGAGATGTAGCAGGACTCGTCGGCGCCGGAGCCCGGCTTCGCACCGGACTTTAGCGACGACACCTGAGGAGCGGCTGATGACTTGGCGGCCTCTCCCTGCTCCAGCAGCTGCAAGAACTCTCTGGTCACTTCCTCCTCGTCGGCATCCAGCCCCGCCACCGCCTCGTCCTCGTGCGGCTCCGGCGACTTCCCGGCCGCGCCCTCGGTCACGTCGCCGAGCATCAATGACTCGAGGGCCTTGATCTGATTGGTGATCGCCTCGAGCTCGTTGAGGCGCCACATGCTTGAGCTGTGGTGCACCACCTCCTTGACCACCTCGTCGCCTGCCGCCGGCGGAGCACCCTCACCCTCCTCCTCCTCCTTGCCTTCTTTCTTGCCGTCGGCATCTTCGTTCGCCTCATCCTTCTCTTCTTGCCCCTCCACGCCTTTGTCGACGACGTCGAACTCCGGGAACTCCGAGTCATCGGCTTTCGCCTCCGGCGCCGGCTCCGGCTCTCTCTGCTGTTCCTGCTTGGCCTCGGGCACTGGAGGATTGGGCTCGTCGAGCTTGAAATCGTCGATGCCCCTCAAGTCCGGGGACGGCGAGCCCTTCGCCGGCGTCAGCGACGGCTCCGGTCGCGTCACCTTGGGGCTCGTGATGCTAAACGATGACTTGCTCTGCTTCCGCGCAAACAATGACGAGGAGGAGGAGGAGGAGGAGGAGCCGGTCTTGGTGGTGGGCTGGCTGTACAGCCCGACGCCGCCGTCCTCCATGATCTGGAACGCAAGCTTGACGACGAGCTCGCCGCCCTTGGCCTTCCCGGCGAGCGGGAACGCCATGTCCCATTGCCGGACACGCTCCCCTTGCTGGCTCTTCTCCGTGGAATCCTTCACGAGCAGGCTCAGGTCCACGGAGCTCCGGCCAAAGTCGAGCTCCGGAGCGTCGACGGCGACCACGGACAGGAGGAACGGCCGGGGCTCGAACCTGGGCGGTTTGCCCATGCCGGCGCCGCCGCTGCAGTAGAGGTGGCACCGGACGAAGAGCGTCTCCTCGAAGTCCGCCGCGCCCTGCTGCACACGGGACGGCATGGTCTGCACGGCCCCGTCGCGCGTCTCCTTCTTGCGCACGGCCACCGCAAGGCGCAGCCCGTTCATGGACGACGGCAGGCCCTGCGCCGCCGCCACCTCCACCGAGAAGAGGCAGCCGAGGCGGTTCATGCCGATGTGCGACAGCGCTCGTATCGGCTTCCACCCCCATATCCCCTTCTTCTTCTCGCCGCCGCCCGTGATCACCGTGGCGAAGCTCTGGCTCTTGGACAGCGCGGCCCCCGCGTCGCCGTCGCCGTCGTCGTCCTCCTCGTCCTCCTCTTTCTTGTCCGGCTTAGTCCTCGACCGGAACGGCGACATGGACAGGCGGCGGGACCGCGGGCGCGCAGCCTCAGCCCGGATGGCGTCGGCGCCGCCGGCATCGCCGCCACCACCGGCCGAGCGAGGGAGCGCGAGCGAGGTGTGGCGCCGGTTGCTGTGCGCCTGGTACAGCGTGTGGCTGAGCGCGTCGAGCTCCTGGAGTATCTGCTCGCCGGACTTGCCGTCGTCGGCCATGGCTCGCACCGCTCGACCTCACCTCATCGGCAGCCAACTAGCTAGCTAGCAAGCAGCTCATCAAGAAGGAAGATAACGCCGTGGAGAGGAGAGCACGCAGCTGGTAGTGTAGCTCGACTGCTCTCGAGAGAGAGTGGATAAGAGAGGGGCAGGAGGAGATGAGATGGTGAAGTGTATGGCGTGGGACGGTGAGGGCGCCGCCATGGTTGGCGACAGCGTTGGCAGCCTAGTGGCGGAGGAGAGCAGAGGAGATGTCCAAACTTGTGGCGTTGTTGCGGTCGTTGGTTTGGCGCCAAGGAGGGGTTGAGACCGTCGGGGACCGGTTGGCCAGAGTAGCGAATGGATGGCTCGATTCCATGCGAAGAACATGCAATCGATCAAGCACGGATTTTTAGAGGATAATGCTCATTCTCTGAAGGTTATTGATCCGTGGAAAACTGGAAATGATATGTGGCTTTTAGTCCAGGTACTGGCTCGCCGGATCAACCGAACTCAACCACTGTTCCGAAGCACACCTTTTGTCCCAATAACTTTGGCAAATATTGATAAAAAGTATAGTGTATGCCACAACCGTGGCAAGAAACCAAACACAGGCCGTGAAAACAAGGCAAACTTACCTGACTTTAGTTTACAGGACAAACTTACCTGACTTGAGTTTAGCAAAGTTAAGACAGTATACAAGCCATCCGATGATAAGTCATCATGCTAGGAACAGTGTGCCTGTTCCACTCAGCATCATACATGGCCTATGCTCTATATGCTGCAACCGCAGTTGATTTCTAGAACAAAGTTTGCATGCAGGTGCAGGTTTGAAACTTAAGAGGAAAACAGCCTAAAAACCTAAAAGCTGACACTATAAAGACCAACACAATGCTCAGCTTAACAGACTTTATTATCTGAATAAGTAGTGTACATGAACAATGTGTGCTTATTGTCTGTTTTGCCAAAAGCCTGCAATACATAGCAGTGAACAGTGATGGAGATATACTCGTGTAAGGGAATACGTAGAAAGGCTGACACAAAGAAGTACAAAGGTTTCAGTCCAAGCTATTAGTTGGTTTTCTCTTGCTCCTCCTGGTCGCCGCTTTCACCGCTTGTTCCCGCAAACCCTCGTCTTTCATCGGCGGATGCAGTGATGACGGGCATCCAGATATCGGCGGTGCTGCTCAGAAGAGATTTCACCTCTGGATCAGATGTCATGGCAGAAGATATCATCTTGTCGACGTTCTCGAGCCTTGCTGACAGTTTGTCCAACTCTGCAGCTATCTCTAACTAAAGAGAGTGTTGGACAAAAGCTAATGAGACAATAGATTCATGGAAAGGGGAACAGTCGGATATGATAGTAGGAGTGTTGCAGTTACCTCATCAAGATGCTTAGGTGTCTGCTCTGGAACCTTAGTGATTTCTAAGCCTAGTGCTTCAATCTTAGCTCTCAATTCTACTTCTTCCTGGTTGCTCACTGACTCCACCTACAGTTTTTTAAACAAAACTAAACACCTATTAGTTCATTACAATTAAAATCACTGAAAGACAAATGCGGTTACTTACATCAACCCTAACAAATGCTAAGCTGCTAAAGCATGCTCTTCCCCACGTCCACGTCCAAGCCAAATCGGATCAGGCGAAATCGATACGTTCCTCTAATCCAGATCCAGAAAAAGAAATTCTTCGAACGAAGCAACAAATTGATGCTCCAGATCGGCTAAACTAGAAGGGCCCGCGGCGTCACGAATCAACCACCCCTAATCGACGGCGAGGAATCGACAGATAGGGACGGAGGAGAAGGTACGTGTGCGCGTGTGCGTGTGCCTACCTCCTGGAGAAGGTCGGAGAGGAGCTGGAACAGCTGCGCGTCCGGCCTCGCCTCCCCCGCCATCGAAACCCGCTCCTACCCTTCCCTTCTGAAGCTTCGATTTCTCGACGGAATTCTTCCGTCGCCCACGCCGTGGCTGAATTCGTGATCTGTTCTTGAGTGCGCGGATTGTGTTGGAGAGCTGGCACCCCGTGATTTGTTTTCCCTTTTCCTTTCTCGATAACTTTTTTTTTCTAATTTTTTTATAGAAACTTTTTTTTTCTAATTTAGCAGCGTGAGGTGGTGTCGTTGGATTCGGAGTTCTGGACCGAATCCTTGCTGGGCATGTGCCCCAGTAGCGTATAACCCCACTAGGTAAGGCCCAGCTTATTTGGAGCAGCGGGTTGGGCTTCGGACTGTTCAAGTAAGTAGTGCCGTGACAAGGTCCAATTAAACCCCCAAGTCCCAACATGGCACTTGTCTCGGGAATCGGGATTCCCTCGAAACAAAAACAAGCTAGCTCGTCTTCCCTCGGGGATTCCGGATTCGTGGCCGCGCAGGCCGCCGTGCACGGGACACCCTCGGCGGCACATGGCGGCGCCATGACCCCCAACGCCGTTGAGACCTGAGCCAAAGCGTTGAAGCGCACCGCCACCGGCTGGACGCAACGGCTGGTCAGGCGAGAGCGCGCGCTCGCGGTCACACCGGCACGGATGAGTAGAGATCGGGTTGAGGAGGTGGTGGCTTCTTCGGCTCGTGCGGGACGTGACGCTTGGGTTGGTTGGTTGGTTCAGGCGAGTTGAGACTTAGCCGCACGTTGCACCGCTGCATGAGTGGGAGCGCTGCCGTTCCCCTACTAGGCACAGAAAATTTGTTTCACTGCAGTCGAGAGAGTAGCAAGGCGTCTTAAGGATTCTTCCTTTTTTTTTCTTGGAGGCACCGGTGAAGGTGCATCATCGTGTTCTGCTTTGGCTAGCCCATGAGTTTTAGCTTCAGATTTACGGAAATCTTGAGGTCTCCTAGGGAATCAAGCTAGCACGGTTCAACTAAAGGAGCTTCTCAAATGTTTAAGCTCTTTTTCTTTTCTTTCGACCACTTACCACTAGCTTCTATTACAAATGATAAATGATATTATGTTGGTTGCCGTTAATAACTGACGAAAGTACATCTGTTATAAGTAAAATTGTTCATATTACACCTTAGAGTGACACTCTATTAGAGGATCACCTTTGCTATCGTACTTCAAAAGTAATAACCACATCAATCTAATATATTCTGTATGCAAGATGTAGTGATTAATAGGGTTTTCATTGTGCTCTCTATAGTCATGATTACTTACGGACGTAAGGACATCATGGTGCTTGCCATGAAGTGAGTTAGATGATAACATATATCAGCCAAATCAGCACACATAACACGGAAGAAATACAAAATAGATACGACATGGGCAACTTACTCGTTCATACCACAACTTTCCTGTGCATGTATCGAAAGGTCATTCAAGTCACGAGTCATCTACCCTCTTTCAACAACCTAAATCCTAATAGTCACGCCACTATCTCAGGCAGCTTTTTCTTGTCTCTATCTTTCCTCACCAACAAGAATAAGAGGAGGGGGGTAGGGGGACGCTCGCCAGAGCGTGGAGACACCGGTCTACTTTTTCTATTTTTTATTTTACGAATGCATATTTTCTCCTCCAATTGACTCAGTACTGTGTCATTGAAAATAGTGTTTCATACGATGCTCCTTGCAACTTTTTTAATACTAATAGCAATTACTTATTGCTTTTCCTTATTGTTAATAGCTTCATTTATTTCATTGAGATACCCTCATACGATAGAACCCGTTTTACTATATAAACTCTTAAGCGAAGGAATTCCACAATCTCATACTTATACATAGCACTATTATTAACTGGACCCATAAACACTAAGTAAAATAGGACATAAAAACAAAAAGAAAACTATATAACAACATTGCCCCGTTAAAGTGCCACTTCCAGCATACGATTAACCATCATCCCCTGCTACAAATGCAATGTCACCAACATTCCTGAAAACTAAAATAAACATAAACGATGAAACAAACCGAAAACTTCACAAACTAAAAGAAAACGAAAACCGCACCTTTCATTACGCAGTTTGCTTGGGTCCAGCGCGACCCCAGCCGTCCGTGCTCCTGATCCTCGAATCCAGCCGTCCAAACCTCACCCAACCATCCTTTAAATACCCTTGTACCCCCTCCTCCCCCACACCTTCCCAGGCTACGCCGTCTCTCTTCTTTCTCTCTCCAACCACTTTCTCCCCCATTTTGGATCAAACAAATTCGTTAAATAATCTCTTAAAACCACGCGGCGAACGGAATCGGAGAGATTGAAACGAAACATTTGGATTTGGTTGGGGGCTAATCGTGTGATTTTTGTGGCTGTTTTAGGGTACTGATTTAGGGTTAGGGTTTCGGATCTGGTCGGTTTTCGCCCAAATCCGTCGGCCATGAACGACCAGATGATGCGACCTCTCATGCCACCGCCGCCACTGCCGTACCAGGTGTGGGCGGCGCTGGCGCAGCAGCAGCACCCGCCGGCGATGGAGCCGACGGTGGGGTTCGCCGGGGGGAAGCCGGCGAGGCCGGCGTGGAAGCGGGTGGCGCGGCAGCCGGGGTGGAAGCGGAAGGCGGCGGGGGCCGGGGCGAGGTGGGGTGGCTCGGCGGCGCCGCGCAACACGACGTCGTACCTGATCCGGGCCAAGCGGGCGGGGGGCGTGGCGTCGCTGGTGTCGCCGTGCCCCGTGACGCCGGCCGTGCTGCCGACGCCGCGGCTGTCGCCGGCGCGGGAGGTGCTGGTGGAGATGGCCAAGGAGGCGTGGGGCGTCGACGGGTACGGGTCCATGAAGGGCCTCATCCGCCTCCGCTCCCAGGCTGCCGACGCCGGGGAGGGCGCCGCCGGTGAGGACTCCGGCTCCGGCGAGAGCGACGTGGAGGAGCACGTCGAGGTGGAGCGCCGCCTCGACCACGACCTCAGTCGCTTCGAGATGGTGCAGCTCCCTGCCGCGCCCGCCGACGGCGAGGACGAAGACGACAACGAGGCCGACGAAGAAGCGCGTGCGGCGAGGCTGGAGGAGGAGAACCTGACACTGCGGGCGCGCCTCTTCCTGATGGAGCGCGACATGGCCGACATCCGCCGCCGGCTCCTCGCCGTTGAGACGCTCTGCCGCGACCGCCACCACGACGGCTGCGTCGTGGACGCCACCACCGAGGAAGCGGTGCTCTCCGAGAGCGTGGCCGGCGTCGACTTCGCCGGCGGCGAGGCGGACGCCATGAACCAGTGAAGCAGCCCTGCCATGACCTCGCGTCTCGCTGGCCGCCGTACCGAAGTGTACATAGATTACCGTTTCTTCTCTCTGCAGGTGTCCATGTGAAGAGTAGGCAGGAGCAGTTTAGCCTTAGAATTACTCTTCGTTATTTTGCGTCTTTTCGTTTACTACCTCGATTTCTTTATCTAGCTTGATCTCTTCTAGCACTTGTTAAATTTCCATTTCATGTTCATGTAGAAATCAACCAATGTATGCTGATGAAATGGGCAGGCAAGGCAAGAACACAAAGGTGTGGGTGTTCCGCTGCCCTTGTAGATCTATCTGCCCCTAGCTCTTACTACCAAACTCGACCAACACTTTGTTATGATTCCATACAAAATGTTCTTTCATCAGTGCTTTAGTTATGCTACGGTGTGCTATGCTCACGACATGTTTGGTGATTGGTTCTAGACGACGGTGGCGAGGACGGGCACGCCGATGAATCCGACATGTTTGTGTGTTTGGTATGCCGCTTATCGAGGCGTTGCGTGACCGGCTCACTCCTGTAGCCGTAGTAGGGTGGTGACGGTGTCTTTAAATGCCGTTCGGTTCGTCGGGTCAGGTTCGTGTAGCGCCTGATTGCTGCGTTTGCGCCGAATTGTGCCGTGCAGAGGGGTTGGGTGGTGGGCGACTCCTGGAGAATCGGAGGCAGAGCTTGGCTTGGGGTCTGGCCATGCCAAGTGAGGAAGAGAATATAGCATCTGGAAAAGCGTGGTCTGGGGAAGATTCTGAGAGCTGTGAGCGATCTAGGAGCCTTCCCCGACTGGAATTTTCATTTAAAGGAAAACCTTGGAATATTCTTCCTTTTCCTCTTTTATCAGCTCTGCCCTTAAAACTTGGCGTGAAGAAGATTCTCATCTCTCAAAAATATAGCTCAACTTGAACACCCTGATTTTCAAAACAAAAACAAAAACAAAACTTGAACACGTTATCTTATATGTATGTATAATCCGTCCCGGGGCGAGGGGTGTCCATTCGAGAGGGTGAGACCAGTCAGAAAAAGAAAAAAAAAGACATGAGGCATTGGCAGCGTGGATTTGCCCTTAAAATGGGGTTGACCAAACAATGAAACAACTCATAGAAAACGGTAGTGGTACAAAGTGTGACCAAATAGTTGCTGTGCTGAAACGACCGAATCACGCAGCGAAACGGACGACGCGGCATGGACGCGACCGCACTAGGAGTTCCATGGTTGCGGCCTAGCCATCTTGTAATGGACGCTGAGAGCAGTAGCCCCGCGGCCACCTTCCAATCGATTTGATTAATGAGTTTCGGTTGTCGATTTCGTAGTAGCCTGACGTAGCAAATTGACAAAGCAGTGGGCTGCACTGAGCCACCAGCTCGTCCTCTTTGGATACAAATCTGTTCCTTTTCCTCTTTTTATTTAGAATAACAAAATATGGCATACGGCTCCTAAACTAAACATTGATAGGCTCGCAGTTTGCATGGACATCCAAAATCATTTTAGACAAGTGTACATACAAGTTTCGTTGCAGGCCCCTCGGAAAATATAATTGTTGTATGATTAAGTACAGTCTCATCTTACTCGCCAAGATAAAAAAAAAGACATCTTCAGGAGGGTCGAATGAAAAATATGCAGCAATTCGGAAATTCACTGAAATTGCAGAACTCGATCTATTCTCAAACAAAACAAGGACATAACAAACCAGTTGGTGGCTTGGTGCTAGGACCAACCCAGTGCTCAAACCATATACCAACTTAACAGATCAGAAAGTACAAAGCTGACCCTCATACTATTATTTTTGTCAGAGGACAATTTAGTAAGATGATCATTTTATTCCCACTCTCTGCCAAAACAAGTGTGGTATGGTGTTACAAGATCAACGCCACATCGCATTTACAGTTTCCACCTGCCAAGGCTGTCTGCAGTTCTCTTAACTGAGCGCAAGAAGGCTAATGAACCTACCTGACAGTGATAGGTTTATGCAGGTAGGGGCTTCACAAAATTCGACAACTTGCCACAAGCTGCAGCTTTGCTCCTTTTGGATTATCCAGCTTCCAAGCACCGTGCTAGAAAGATATGGGAGGTGCAGGCTGAGCGTTCAGGCTGTTATTCTTCTGTTGTAAATTGTGGTTTTGGTCCAAATTGGATAAATATCAGGGAAAAATGTATCCTTTATTATTATATTAGTTAAAATTTACAGCTCGACGAACATGCTGTAGACTGATATATTGATGAGCCACGCCACAGACACATCCTGATGACTCCAAAGAGTTAGCTTAGAGAAGTAGGGAAATGAAGGTCAAGTTACACAAGAAACAAAACTTACTTGTGGATCCAGCAAGGTCTACAGTAGTGTTGCAGAGTCAGGCACGATTTGTACGCCTTCCAACTTGAAGAGCGAGCTCAGTGTCTATCTTAAGAGATATATCGAGTGCCTTGACAGAATGCGTTAATGCTCCACTGAAACAAATCAAGAATTTGTTGAAATATTTGGGCAACGTTTGACGCACGGGGTTGTGCAGTGATTTGAAAAATCAAGATATCTGATCCGATCATGGGAATGCCGAATGCTTGTCAATAAGTCAGAGGTCAAAAGTCTAATAGAAGAGCTGCCCACTAAGCCCATAAAAAGATGCTCTGAGAAAGAAACAAACGTATTTTACCTCAAACAGAAGGCAGTGCACATGACATCGCTTTACAAATGAAAAACAATTAGTGGACTGTTAATAGAAAGAATATATCGATACCTTGAAATATAGGTAACTCCTGTTTCCCCAATTTTCTTAACTGTATCAATCGTCACATTTCCAGATGCCTGCAGTTTAAAAAGATAAAGCTATTACACAACTCACACACATAACCAGTTTTTTTTATATTAAAACAGTGTTGCAACAAGCACACATCAGTATACAACCTATCAATGTAACTCGTCAGTTGTTGCTAGGATGTTAACCAAGAAATGAACTTTGTTGCTTACGTGTACTAGGGAAGATTTGAAAAATGAGAGTATACTCGGCAAGAACAGAGCAATACCAAGATAGCCACGTTGAAATATCAACTGAAGTAATTGTGAGTGGCCACACTACATAAACAACCCAAAAAGGAGAGGGAAAGAACACTGCTGGAGGATGAAAATGTATGCTTTGAAAAGTCGAACTTCATACCTCAGTTTCAAATCTACCATTTATAAGCTGAACCGCATCTTTGAGCATTGATACATCTATATCCCCGTTCGGAAGAGGGACAGCCATATTATCCAACATGATACGGGTCAGTGAAGTCTTATTCTTATCAGCATACTTCAATAAATCTTCTACTTCCTCAAGTGTCCTAGTCTCGACCTGATTCATAAAATATAATAATCATCAAGCTATGCACATTGTTTTTTTTAATTGCGGGAACACATGCACACTGCTAGATAAAAGCCTTTTCTACAAGTAAATAGGTAGAGCAAACAACTCACAATGAAGGAAAAAAGTGAACCACTGGAATATGAACACATACGCAAATCATGGAGCAATTTTTGCTTAGATGGTATATGTAAGGAATTCCTATATGTTATAACTAAATAGTACCTCAACAGGAACTGTAAGCTTTTCCTTCTCCAAGAACTGATCAACAGATTTCATTGCATTTGTAATGCCTCCAGCAACAGAAATATGGTTATCTTTTATCATAACCATATCAAATAAACCAAGCCTGTGATTCTTCCCGCCACCAATTAGTACCTACATGTGATGTGTACCAAGAATGAGCAAAATTGCAACAAAAGGAAGGATAAAGAAGACACAAGTGATGAAATGGAAAAAATAATCAAAGCCAACTATGCTTACTGCCCACTTGTCCACCAGACGTAAAGCTGGAGCAGTTTTCCTTGTTTCCAATATGCATGCTGGACGAGCAGCATCAGCCATGGCCTGAATGGGATTACGGAGCAAAGTTATTCTCACACAAGCAACATACAGGCAGGTACAATCATATAAATAAATTGATCTGGAAGGAGCAAATGACAAGGACACGATCCAGAACAAATCAGAAGGTTTACTGAAACTATGAAGAATCAGCCCTTGCCAATTATTATCAGATCTGAAAAGTGATATGCATGTGCCGTACATATCACGGAAATAGTAAGGGGTACATAGAGTGATATTTCAAATATCATGACATACCCAAGGCCCTAGAGTAAACAACATGCAAATTTCTGGGAAAAGGAGGAATATCCTAAGATACAAAATAAGCACACTAATAAACCTTTGTCATTGTCGCAATTCCACTCATTCTTTGCATGAAATTGAGCACGACCCTCTCAGCAACAATAATACTCCGAGCACAACCTTAATACAAAGAATGAAAATGGGGGAAGAATATTTCAGACTTCAAGAGTTAAAACAACCTCAAAATCTTAACTATTACCAAATACAGCAATTTTCAGGTGTTTACCATATACTTTGCCAAATTGCAATCCCTTACGGACACAATTTCCATCATTTTCAAACCATTCAATCTGAAATTTTGACCAAGAAGGAAAAATAGGTACAGTCAATATCATCTATAATACCATATCCTGCCAAACATCAAATGGGGAACCTATGCGATAGAAACACCTTCAATGATGGATCAACTTGGTTAAATATCATATCAGCTAGGCGTATGCCTGCGATGACACCATCCTCCTTAGCAATAAAGGTAGCTTCAGCTTCCACATCAGTTGGTATGGTGGCCAAACACGACACATCCCCTGAAGGTGTTAGCAGACAGTTAGAGCATTCTCATACCAACAGATGTACGACCATTCAAAAACAGAAAATATTTCCAATATCAGAGAAGAAGAAATCTCAAATTGCACAGCAGCTTGTATGAAAAGACCTCACTGGAGCTTATCGTCACTTAAGGGACCCCGGTGGTACTTAACTTTTTTAGCCTTCTTTCTAGAACAACATCTTTAGCTAATATGGCACCATTGTTTACACTGTTAGGGTGAGAAGGGCCAGGAGTAGATTAAGAAGAAAGCAACTGACATAATTGGATGAAAATATGGACCCAAGATGAAAGAAAAAAAATGAAGTTTCTGGTACTGCTGGTGAGTGTAGATCATAGAGAACTAGATGTAAATTGATCTGATCCATTCTATTACTTCGTCCTGCCTTCAAAAGTTACATTTTTGTACAGCAGATGACGACAAGTCGACAGAACAGCAACAACTCAAGAAAAACTTGACTCTGCATGCCGGTTGCAGCAAATTGGACAATAAAAATGTGGTCACGTCTCATAATCAATCAATCGTAGGGTGAGAGATAGTAAAATATTATTCTCGACTAACACTTAAAACGGCAAGGACCGATCCTAGCACAGTCAGTACACTCCTTCAACTGCGAATCACGAAGAGTCAGCACCTGGAACTACAAGACGAGCTTACGCCGGACTGCTGTCCGCGAGTCCAATTGTGATCACGGCATACTGACAAGCACTTCGAAACCAGAGAGGTAGTACAGATGAAGCAGCAAGCAATCAAGCTTTTCGCTCCACACCATAGGATAGATTAGGAGCACTCGTGAAGGTGGCGCACCAGTTTGGAAATTGAGAGGGACGAACAGCAGGCGAGTACTACGCTGCACAAGAGTGAAGTACCTCTGTCGCCGGCATCCTCGGAGAGGGCAAGGGCGATGACGGCCCTGAGGTCGTATGTAGGGTGCGCCGGCGGCGGCACGGCTACGGGCGACGGGAGAACCCGCGCCTCGGCGGACATGGAGGGGGCGGCGCGGCGGCGACTGGGCAGGCGTAGGCGGGTGTGGAGGCGCGGGTTGCTAGAGCACGCCGAGGAGGAGGAGGAGGAGGAGGAGGAGGAGGGGGTGGGGAGGAGCAGTTGGCGCCGGGTGAGCAGGGGGTCCGGGCTGGGAACGGCGGCGGCGGGAATCGCGGGCATCGCAGCCGGCCGGCGGCTGGGTGGGATTGGGACTCGGGATGAGTGCCAGCGGAAGGAAGCCGCCTTTTCTATGTGCGCGCGCGCCGCGGTCGCGTGCCTTTGCTGGTGAGTGATTTTTCTCGTGCACTCGCGCCTGCGCCCGGGCCGGGCACTGTGGCATTTGCTTGGCGTGACAGCGTGGGTGAGTCCTCGGCCTCACGGATGCAGGGGGAAATATGGGGATTCTTTTTCCTTTTTTTAGAAGGGAAGATGGGATTTTATCGAGAGAAAAGCTAGGGAATCGGATCCCATGCCGACGGAATCCCTTCCTACCGTTGGATCAAATTATCGATGGTGCTTGCTCCTTTTCTTCCTCCTCTTTCTTACTTCTTCTTGTTCTACCGTTCAGCTCCTTCCCTCTTTTTCTCTCTACTCTTTATCTCACGCACACAATGAATGCAGATAAATCACAGGAGACCTCATCGCCAATGAGTGTTACGGATTCAGGTGTAGGGGCCGAGAGGGTCTTAGTGTTCTCTAAGTTTAGAGTCTATGCCTAGGTGGACGGAGGACCCGTGGTGCATTAGGAAGGGGCGACAAGACAATGGACGTCGCAAGCGAAGAGGACAGACGATGGGTAGATCGGCACGGCGGATCGACGCGGCTTCAAGGAGACAATGACACAACAAGGAGGTTGAAGAGGTGATGCGGTAACATTCAATTGTGGCTAGACTGATGACGACGCGAAAGGCAACGTCATGCATTGCCTATCATGAGCTGATAAAGGAGGGGTTGGATCAGAGGATACAAACCAAGTAGGAAGAACTTGCAGGTCATCTTTTTAAAAATGGGTTTCCCATTTTAGTTGTCGACTATATTCTTAATTGTCTCAGCAATAGGTGTCTCAGAACCTACGGTTTAATAAGACAATATAAATATAGTTTTTTTAAACCCAATATTTATACACATAAAACTGGGAAAAAATGGTATATTTTAATTTTTTTGACAGAGAGGGATTTATAAAACCAAACTCTACATTATAAACACACACAACCTCTCTCCATAACCGTAGAGCAATCAGCACGGGGACACTCCATTTTCTCGTTCTTCCAGAACCAAGGATAAACTTGCCACGCCATCCCGATTTCTTTTTACCTGTGGCGGCCCGCATAAACCAACGGTGGCGACCCAACGCGGCAACCATTAGCCACATCAACAGCGCCGACCAAGCCGACGTGTTCGCCATCCGACCTCACCTCCCACTCGCACCTTCCCTCGCCCCGCCCCGATTCGCCGTCCTCCTCCTCCCCCTCCCATTCCCACCCCACCGCGCGCCACCAACCCCTCCTCCCTTTCTCCCTACTAAAACCAACCCACCACGCCACCATGCTCCTCCTCAGATCCCACCACCACCACCTCCTCCACCACGCTACCCGCCTCCTCATTCGCCGCGCCGCCGCTCCCCTCCCCCGCGCCGCCCCCGCCGCCCGGTTCCACCCGCTCCGCATGTCGGCCTCCTCCAGCTCCAACGCCAGCGCCAGCACCCCCGCCCCGTCGCCGCCGGCGCCTCCCGTGGTGAGTCCCGCTCGTCCTCCTCCCGTGTTCGTCCGTATCTGTCCCGCGATTAGGCGGCTGCTGGTATGGTATCGCCGGTAGGAGCTGAGATGCTTGGGCGGTGCCGCGCCGTAGAAATAAATTGATGTTGTGTCGAGCTACCCTGGACGTTGACTCGAATCCAGGGACCGTGCGAATTGCCAAATGAGTAGAGACGCTGCCTTAGCAACTCTCAAGCTATGATTTCGGCATCCTCTGCTAAGTGAAATCTTGGTGTTTTCTAGTACTGTTATATATTATACCATCTGTGTGCGATGTGGCGTCCGGAGCGCAGCGACTGTTGTTGTCAGGTGTAAGGTTAAAGCAATGATAGCACAGTGTGGGGAGCGAGCGAGAGTATTCTGCGTGGACCCAGATGCCGCCTCGTGTGCTCAGACTGGGTTTTTGTTTGGTCAATCAGCTAGTGTATTGAAGCCTCACCCAATCGAAAAAGGATATTATCCAAACACATTTCAAGTAATTGTAGTAAAACCTGACCTGTTGACCCTTTTGCTTGTCCAGCGATATATGTACATATCTAAGTAATTGTCGTTCTGTCAGACCATAATGAAAACGCAATTTCTGTTTTTCTTATCAGTTTAAATGCAATAGTTCATGGCATCGTTGATTTCCTTTGATCATACTCATTGCTCTAGCTGTTGTATAGGCATGCTGCCAAATACACACTTAATCACAGTGCAAACTGACAGGTGCCCAAGTCAAAGATATGCTTTTGCCCAGCTTGTGGAAGTCCGACAAAATTGGCTGTACCAGAGGGGGATGAGAAGATGAGGGCCGTCTGTTCTTCTTGCGGAAGAGTTCACTATGAAAACCCCAAAATGGTATGAACTGAATAACAAAATAGGAACAAGTTCCATCTCCAGAGTTCAGATAATACGTGTGCATGCATTTAGGTTTTAGAACTGATCCACTGTAAACTGCTTGGTTCAAATAGTCCCAAATGCTTCTGTGCTCTGATGTACAGACCTGCTCTTTTTCATATATTTGTCATGTCATTGCTCAACTACGAAATTCATGTAGCCAATATCGTTTATAGGTCAACTAGCTTTCGCCATTCATTTTATCGTTAACATGTATCATCTTTATAGGTTGTCGGTTGCCTTGTGGAGCATGATAACAAAGTTCTCCTTTGCAGAAGAAAGATCGAACCAGCCTATGGCCTTTGGTAAGCTGCTTTTGGCGATCTCCATTTATTGGCTGTAATCAGGCTTTTTAATGTTATGATCATAAGATATTTTTCTTGTCTATGTATGTAATATCAGAATCAATTTTACATCCATGGTGAAGTATGTACAAAACTATTTGCTTATACTACTCACAGTGTTAAACTGTAGAATTCTGATGTTATAATGTTGGTTTTGTGTTGTTGTTTTTTTACTTTGTTCTTCAGTGTAACAGTGCTCCTTTTCTGTTTAAGAAAGCTCTTGTTTTCTGATGCAATACTCTTTTGCACCATGTTTCCAATTGCTTTCTGCCACATTCTTTGGTAGTCATTTGCAAAGCATGGCCAGATTTTTCTGTTTCTTTAAGAACATAGTGATTTTGATGCTGGTCAATCATTCTAACCAAGCTTATATCAACAGGACTCTTCCTGCTGGCTATTTGGAGGTTGGGGAGTCTGCAGCAGAAGGAGCCTCCAGGGAAACATTGGAAGAAGCTTGTGCAGATGTAGAGATACTCTCACCTTTTGCTCAGTTGGATATTCCGCTGATTGGCCAAGTGAGTGAAAAGTAGCCTAGTCAGAGAGTTCATGCTCAACTCCATACACTACTAAGTTGATTCTTCCTTCTGTATCGTGATGACATGCAGTAGAGTTATGTTATTTTCCGAGCAAGAATGAAGACACCCAACTTCTCACCTGGACCCGAGTCGCTAGAATGTGCACTTTTTCTCTGGATGATATACCATTCGATGCTCTAGCATTTTCGTCAATCATCGTCACCTTGAGGATGGTACCCCTTTCTCCCTCTTCTCCCTCTGTCTGTGCCTTGTTTGCTCTTGCAGGTTCTAGTTTTGACATCATAAGCTTCTGACATGTATATGAACTGTTGCAGTATATTGAAGATGTCAAGTCCGGAAACGTGAATTCCATTATTGCACTATAAACAAAAGGTACCTCACTTCATTGGAGCCTCTGGTCACTGTCATGCATAATTCATGTCCAATCTTTCTACAATACCATGCATGCAATACGTTAGTTGTAGCTGAGATTCTTGTAGTTACTGTTGAACTTAATTACTTACAGCATAACTTCTGCTACTTCTATTTGCAGGCTTGGAGCCGGCCCTTCAGATCTTTGCAGTTTTGATATCGATAACCATTTAGCTGTTTGAGCTTGGGAAGGTTCAAGGCACGTCATGATGGATAATGCGATTTACTCTCAGCACACAACGGTCGTAAGACATCGACACAGCAATCGCATTGATCGTGAATTCAACTGATTTTGTGTGTTGACCCTGCATGGGTGGGTCCTTGCATGGCATCTGGCCACAGATTGGGGTGGATTGTTAAGCTGGTGCTGGGATTGTAAACGCTTCTGTTTCTTAAAGTCTATTTTTAGCCGTATTTATTTTCTTTTCTTTTCGAGGGATATTTTTAGCCGTTTAGGGGACTCTGCATTCGTATTTTGCCGGCATACCAAAAGATTGTGTCATGGTGTGGTCAATTTGAAGTATGCCATCACGTAATCCTGCGTCGCAAGGGCGGTCCTTATGTGATGCCAACTCTTGTGTGCGTTGTTTCGTGACTAGTAAATTCTGTATTTTGTTATCTCCGACTGTTGTTGCAACTACTTCAATTACGAAGCGATTGCTGCATTTAGTTCGTCCTTTAAGAGTAATTGCTGCCATGCTATACGTCTCAAGCCCTGTACCAAAACAAAATGTACAAAGCAACTGGCACCAGAAATAACCACGTAGCGGAGCAGCGCATGCTTATGCTTTAGCTGCTGTTAGTGGTTCAGGAGTACGAAGAGCTACGTTGTGGTCTGATCTTTTCCAAGACATTGTTATTTGGCTGTGCACGCAGGAGCAAGACAAAAGAAGAAACAACTACAGGCATGCAAAACTATGGCATCATTTAATCGAAAGAAATATACGTCCCTGGCACACCCAAAAGAACAGAAGTGCAGATGCACCAAGAGGATTACAATTATTCTGTAATGGGGTTCTCACAGGACCACCCCACCGCGGAATGCACACGAAAATTACACGACATTTAACTCGGCGAAAGAGACCTAGAAGGTTTCTGCAATACGTCCTCAGAAAAGAACTGGTGGTGGCGAGCATCTCTCAAAGATCCTCTGGACCATTGATATCCTGGAAAGATCAGAATACCACGCGTCAGACCACACATCATGTCACAGCGCAGCAGAACTGCAAGTTTCAGATTAAAAAGTGAGATGCGAATACTAACCTTGTTCTCAAGCACAGCGCCGTCTGGAATCTCCAACTTGGCTCCGGACTTGGCAGTAATGGTCACCTTGCCCTGAAGATAGCACCGGTAATGAGTCAGGGGGCACTTGTCAACAACAGTGTTGACTCAACTCTCGATGCGAGGATTTAATAGGGAGTGAGGTGTGCAGAAGGACAACAATAACTGGCAGTTTAGCATTACATCCATTCGCCAATGACACAGTAACTAGCGCAGCAAAAGGGGAATTATAACTAGAAGTTTACCTTGAGTGCAATTCCAGAGCCAAACCAGACATCACCAGAGACCTTCAAACTGTCAAGCTCAACGATGCTGGGGATTGATTTAAATCGGGCCAGGAAATTGGCAACCTACAATTGATCATATAAAAGAGAAGTCATGGCCATATTCCAGTTATCACCACTCACTGCTTTCTTCAATATCCATTATTTATCCTCTAATTGATGAAATCATTGAGATTAAAATGCCTCAAATGTTTCGAATAAGAACTGCTTCACCTTTTTGAATTCAGGACCGAGCTCAATTGAAGGGTTAGATGGCTTCACTCTAGCTGGGTTGCGGATGACATAGCCATCAACTAAGGTATACAGATCAGACTGTGGGACAAAAATGAGCTCAGCAGTAGTCTTATCATGATATCAAACCATAAAACATATAGAGGATTTCAGATATACCTGCACAAGCAACAAATCAGATGTAGCCTTCACAGGCAGAAACCTTGAGCGGGGAACGTTAATGCCGATTGCTTTTTCAAAGAACTGGATAAAGGAAGGAATCATTAAATGACATCATTAAAGAAATGGAGCAGCAATATATCATGTTTAGATAAGTGTTTTATACCCGTATCGCTGCTCCAGCTGCGGTTTCTAGTTGCAGGACTTTCACACCATTAACTTCCTGTAAAAACCAACTGCTTAGATAAATGCAAATGAACAGAACAGAACTGAAGATTCGCACCAATGATGTACCTTAGGGTTTGGAATGATTTCCATCTTAAGTGCGTCAGCTTCTACTAGCCTCTTGATCGCCTTCAAGTTCACCCACCTGATGCCAAAGGATGTTAGGACTTAGGAAGGAGCATAATTCTTGATCAAAGGAAGACACAGCTTAGGTTTCTTACAGGTTGTTGGTGTTGAATATCTTAAACTTCTCAATTGACTTGAATTCATTCACCTGAACAAATACGCAACCGAAAAACATTCATCAGCTCTTACTATTCCATGGCTTAGAACAGCATAATTCAATACAGGGTACTTACATGCTCATCAGGGACTTGGGCAATCTCCAAGAGCTGCATGCAATAATAGAGAAAATTATTTAAAGCTTCATGCCATACATGAATGGAATTAATAGAAACAAGTAACATGGTGATTTGTTTCAAACTTAACATTGCAACTTTCAAGTTACACCATAGTCATTGTTTTATGTGTTACAATCAGCAAAAAGTAAAGTGCTGACAGCCAAGTTCGGAACAAAGAATAGTGTACCTGAACCCTTCCTTCATAACAAGTAACATGGTGATTTGTTTCAAACTTAACATTGCAACTTTCAAGTTACACCATAGTCATTGTTTTATGTGTTACAATCAGCAAAAAGTAAAGTGCTGACAGCCAAGTTTGGAACAAAGAATAGTGTACCTGAACCCTTCCTTCATAAGAGATGAGGGTACCACCTTTAACATCAGCCAATGTTTTTGGAGTAACCTAGAATAGATACAGGAATTGAGTTTTGTATTGTCCAAATCAAATAACAAAAGTAGCTATTGTTGCATACCTCCATGCAGTACTCATTCTGGTTATGGATCAGGTGGTTTAAGATCTCTGTGATGGTTAAGGATTCAATATCTGACACAAGATACGAGATACTAAAATGAAAGTAATAAACCAGAAATGAAAATGAAGAAATCTGATCTCCATATTTGGATACTGATGTCAACTATAGCACCCAGGTTGTCTGAGTTTGCAACGAAGACATATTCCTTGCCCTGAGAGAAGATTGGCACAATAGTAAGCACTACAAATAAGCAATAAAACTTCCATGATAGTGCAACTTCAAACATACTGGCAGGTTCACCCAATATTAACATTCATCCGGTGTCAAGATTCGTGCCATTGGAAAAGTCGAGACTCGTTGCTGAATGCATTTACTTGTATCTTTAACCAAAGATTCTTTTTAAAACAAGAGCAAAGTCTTCATTTATCGATATGGATTACAGTTATGCTGTAGACCATTTCTTGTTAAATAAGTCCCTACAGATGATTTTAGAAGTTACATACTAATTTTGGTACCATTTCTTTGGAGAGGAAAAAAAAAGAGACATTTTCGGCTGCTCAAATGTCTTGACTCTTGAGCAACAAAATTGATCTTGTTTGAGTAAACATAAAACCCACTTTACGCAAGTATCAAATACTTTGTCATTAACCCACTTTACGCAAGTATCAAATACTTTTGTCATTGAATTATGATTTATTAAAAGCATACTACTTATAATTATTCAAATGAAAAAAATATACGTTGTTTGTTTAATGGATAAGAGTGATTTTCATGTTATGAAGATATGGAAAGAATCACGAGAGCGTATGAAAAACATATTCCACAATATAAATCATCCTGAGGCTATATGCACCGATCAAGCAGTCATAGTAATACTTCTGCCTACATAGAAGGTTAAGGCACTTGTGCTCACCTGTGACAACAATGTATCAAGTTTTCCACTGTTATTCAAAGAGGGGAACACATCACCATGGCCTGGGGGATACCTTCACATTAAAAAAATCACAATATTTGAATGGTCAGGTCTAAGGAATTTTTTTCATCTATTACTGTAATTAGTTCAGATTTTATATATAAGGCAAATCCAGTATTTGAAATGTATTCAGAAAGCTACATGAACATTCATTGGTATTGCAAGGATATGACCATTTTAGAATGGTTAGAGAAAACTAACCAGCCATCCTTCCCTGTCTGCCCTTTGCTTGGAAGCGGCGAGAAGTCTTCAGTAACAATGCGGGGATATTGACTCTGAGAGAACATATCTATTAGTTGACACCACAAGTAGTGGCATAAAATGCGGTATAATTCAAGAAACAAATGAAGTACTAAACTTCATATACCTGATTGAAAGTGTGAATTTCTATGTTGGAGTTGGAGTACTTCTCAACAATCTTCAAATTGAGAGGTCATTATGCAAGTACGTTAGTCCCAACTTTAAAAAACTATTTATTTAAAGAATAAATAAAGGGGAATATCAACCTTTTGTGTATCATCATGAGTGTTGAAAGAGTTCATTAGAAGCAACGGGACATTGCACCCATACTTCTTGTTCAGGGACTGCAGGCAGGTGAAACTTGTAAGGCACACACCATTACAAACTATACCCAGTCATTGCAGAAAAAACTATCAGTAGAAACTCAGAATACCTCAATCTGAATCACAATAAGGTCAAGAAATGTAAACCCGTTGCGAACTTCGATGACAGACCTGCAGGACCCAGTGAGCTATTTATTACTTGCTTCAGGTGGTAAATCTCAAAGATGGACCGGAAAATGTAAGCTTCCCAGTCTGCCCAATGTTGACACATTGTGTCAAACAGATACAAGTTAACCATGATTTTTATAGTCAATCACAACACCTTTTGGCCCCACTTAGAACAGAGTCCAGAAAATAAGTGTATGATCGTGTTCAGCAGTGCAAGCTCTCAGCATTTCAGTAATGGCAAATTGGGGCCCTAAAAGAATCTGAACTAAGGTTTCAGTCAAATGAAGCCAGGGCTCCAGCCCTGTTTTTCTAAAAAAGGGGGAAAATGAAAGAAAAGAAAAGCAGAACATTGATAGCCCTAATGCTTGTTGTTATTAAGTCAGAGATGGTTTGGTAGATTAATTAAACACAGTGAGTGGTTAGTTTTACTGTTCTAGAGCACTCAATGTAGCTCAACAAGCAACAATGCGTATGCCTGTAAGCTTTATGGTGCCTAAAATACAATTATAAATGTAAATCTCGAGATCAATGTTTCAGGTAGTCAAATCACTAGGGGGAAAACATAATACAGCCATAGGATATGAAAAACTGATCAGAGAACCAGTTTAATTGGATCGTGTCCAAATAATAAAGATATCACAAAAAGAATGAACATGCACAATCAATAGCAATTTCATGACTAATTCATTAACGCACATGGAAGCAGAGGAATCGATCTATATGTATTGGAGCCGCAATGCATCAAGAGAAGGGACAGATAAGTAAGGAGTCTTGAAAGCGATAAGAAGAATATTATATTTCAACGTCCTTCAGATCATGAACTTTGAGAACTCCACAAACAGAACAAGCATACACATGATAGCCTGATCCAAAAATGACAAGTGGAAACAAAATCCACACAAATACGGGTAACTCATGCTATGCCATAAGCCCATAACTGACGATAAGTTATATAATCACATTTTACCAATCACATTAAACAACATATTAATAAACAGTTCACTATTCATTTATATGCATGAAAAGGCTTACTAAAACCACGGCGCAACCAGAAGACTAAAGAACAAAAGTAACTCATAAACACCGTAAGCAGGATTGCAGGAAGAAACCAACATGTAGTTTGCTCTGGAGTTTAGTGTTCAACGCCTCTATGCATGAATCTAACTAAAAACGGCATGATCCACACATACACAAACTAATTAAACTGATCAGGAGTTGTGCAGAGGATGATGGAGTTGTGCTCACTTGGGACCAGTGCAGCCCATGGTCGTCCCGAGACCTCCGTTGAGCTTGAGCACCACGAGCTTGTCGAGCAGAGTCTTCATCGCGTCGAGATCTGCACCACATCCACACGATCCAGTGTTCACAGCACAGCACTCACTGAACATTCGAATCGAATCCAAGCCACCACACACACCTCAGATCATCGAATCGGAATGAGGCATCGTACCTTCGGGAGCCGGCGCGAGGGTGTCGTACGGCACCACCACCTCATCGGTCGGGGTCTGGATCTTACTCCACTCGATCTGCTCCGCCTCGCCGCTGCACACACCCAACGCAACCATCAGAAACCCCACGCACGAGTGACAGATCGTTGGAAAACGAACAAAGCGTACACCGCGAGCGAATCGACGGGATCTGCACAGATACCTGAGATAGCGCGACACGAGGCTGATGAACCCGGCCTTCTCGTTCTCGCTGCACGCAAAACCCACCAAAAACATCAGACCAGGAGTTAGCGGAAACGAACGCTAGATCCGGGCGAGGGAGCAGAGAGGGGATCGAGCACCTGATCTCGTCGAGCTTGGCGACGGCGTCGCGGAGCTTCTCGACCTTCACGTCGGTGGCGGCGGCGGCGGCCATCTCGCGGTGGCTGGACGACGCGATCCGAGACCGAGGCGCTTCGAGAGGACGGGAGCAGATGTCAGATGAGAGGAGAGGAGTTGCGAGCGAGGTGGTGTGGTGTCTGACCGCGGTTCTCTTTTCTTATAGGGCGCCCCGGATCCCGTCACGGCGAGACGGAATGTGCGGGGGGATGTGCCCCGCGGGGTGACGGCGTTGGACACGTGGCGGTTGGGGAGGGGGTCCGCCTGGTTTCTGGGTGTGCGGATGCGATGCGTGCGGGCGCCGCGCCGTCGGCGCCCAGATCGGAAAGGGTCGGCGCCCGGTTGTTGCGCCGGACAGCGTGGCATTCCGATGCGTGTGGGGCGTGTGTTAATTGGAGCGTTCTCCTTCGGTCCTAATCGTGATTACGCTCACTCTTCAAATTTGAAGGAAGAACGGCTAGTAAAAAATCGTGTCAAAAAGAATGGCAAGTAAAAAATCGAATAGTATGTGTGAGTAGGAGAGAGACATTGACCACTAATTTGAATTATATCGTCGATGTCTTATGACATGATTGAATATTAAAAAGATTAATTAAGGTTCGTTGGAGAAATAATAATATTAAGTCTATACTGGAGGATTAATGAAACGAGAAAGCTAGAGTAAAATACACCGTGTCTTCAACTATAGAGGCTCATCCATCTTCACGTGGTTAAAAAATGCGAGCCGGCTGAGTGCACTGAGCTATTAGGAGACTCAACCACGCCCACGGTGCTATTATCGGCTAACATGGTGAGGCAACTCGGATTAGTGACATTTTTCTTTTTGCAGATAACCCGATATGCAATCTCTATTCCAACATCACTTCTCTCGTACAAAGGTAATGGAGTCTCAGACTACTTTTCTGGGGTTTGTCGATTCTTTGATCTTAGAACCAGTGATATAAATATGCTAAGGGCGAAGGAAGAAGGTGATGGGTGCCGTTGTGCGTTTTGGACGGTCTCCTCGTTCACACAGTTGTAAACGGAAGCCCACTCCTTAAATTACGTTTTTACCAGCCCCTTTCTGTTCTTTTACGTTGTAGTTTACATTCCACCGTCAAAAACTAAGTGTTAATTATATACATTCGTGTCAATTATCTCGCAATCAATTTGTGTCGCCCTCTCGACAAGTTTCATGTTTAGTTCCAACTATAGTATGCTTAGGTTCAACGTGTACTTAAATAAATATTGCATGGCAATTCAAAAAATATATTGCATGGTGGACCGGTGGTTATACAAAGCACACGTTTCACCAACCTATATGTCCCATCCTTCCTCTGTGTGTCGGTGCTTGCAAGGAATAATGCAAAAGCGTTGTAAGAACATCCCGCAACACACGACGGAAGGTATCTAGGGGGGATGTCCTCCTGGTAACAATAAGAGGACATTTCATGTCATATTCCCTATATTTTCCTCTTGTGAATCAGCAGCCACCACAAAACTTACTGTTTTATATTTCTGGTGCTCTCTCGCACCTCTAGTGGACTGCACACCCTTAACATAAGAAAAAGAGGATGTTCAGGTATGGCGAAACGCCGTTCATCAAAGGTGCATGCGGCGACGAGCCGGCTAATTTGCCTGCGACGGTCATGGCCCTCGCGTGTTGTGCTTCGCGAAAGCCTCTAGCAGAGAAAATAAACACAAAACTCGAAGTCATCCTCCCATAGTTAGGCCCTGTTTGGGAGTTTAGTAAAATTTCACACTTGTAAACAATTTACACCTGAAATTTACTTATCTCCACAAAAACTCTTGTAATTTACACCTCCTTCCCCAAGACACCTGCTGCTGCCGGTGTTTTCCTCCCCAACATCCGTCTCGCTCCGTTGCTAAGGATCACGCCGGCTGAAGCTCCTGCTGACCCAAGCTCCTCCCACCGCCTCAGTTGCTCCGCCGCCGCTAGCGACCACTGCTGATGCGCCTCCACCATCTGTCCTCAGCGAGCCGCCGGCTACAGCTCCTCCTCCGCCGCTCGCACCGCCACCTGGTCGCTGTCGCCCCCGCCGCTGTCCGCTGCCTCGGTTCATCGCTGCAGTTTCAAGCTCAGCACCAGCACCTCACGCGCCGCCCCGACCGCATCGCCGGTGCCGCTTCAATCCGAGCGCCGCAACGGGTCCGTCTCCGCCTCCTCCCTCCTCAGGTGAGTCTCCACCCAGCTCGTCTCCGCCAGCCACCATCTCCGCTGCTCGGCATCAAATCCGTCGCCTAGATCCTCCCCTCAGGAGCTCGCCACCGAGCGCGAGGGAAGCACCTCCACCGCCCCCGCCGAGAGCTCCTCTGCGCCATCGCACTGATTCTTCCTGGTCCGAGAATGCGAGCACTAACGAGACGAAGAGCAGCAAAGAAAGGAACGAGGAGGAAGGGACGGGATTCGTGGAGCAGCAAAGAAAGGAGCAAGGAGGAAGGGATGAGGCAGCCGGCAACCGGAAGGGGTCGAGGCTTCGACGGGGGGTGGCTGGCGCTCCGGACCACCAGATCTAGGAGGAGGTCAGGCTGGGCGGGGCAGGCGGACCACGGGCAGGGAGGAGCCCCGGCAGGCGGGGAGAAGCTCTGGCGGGCGGGGAGGATCGGCTCGGGATGACCTCGGGCGGGGACGGGACGAGTTTGGGCGGCGGCGGTGGAACGAGCCTCGAGCGTCGGGGGAAGAGCAGGGTGTGGACGAGCCCGGGATGGGCGGGGAAGAGCTCGGTCGGGGCGGGGAAGAGCTCGAGGAGAAGGAGAGGTGCGCGGCGGAGGAGTGCGCCGATGGGAGAAACCGATGTTCCTCGGATTAGAAAACGGAGGTGCTGTGCAGATTTTTATTTTTCGGGTGTAAATGAAAAAACGACGGAAACGGGCCGGCCCAAAACCGGGTATCCAAACAGTATTTTTCGGTCCGGTCGTTTTTTCTTTGTGGGCTGTAAATTACGGGGGTATTTGGGCCAAAACCGGCTATCCAAACAGGGCCTTAGGAGAGGACATTCTCTCCGTAGTACGTAGATGCGCACGGGATGGACCAAAGAGTGGATTTATTTTTCAGTGAGTGTAATGTTGATTATTCTCACCTGCAAGCGGATTCGCGATTGATTTGATGACCTGATGTGTAATGAAGTGAGAGCTTATTCAGCTAAGCACGTTTACTCACCTGTAACCCCTACCGACAGAGCTGCACTAGTCGAATTCCAAACTCCTGAGCACGGCACTCTCTTCTCCCCTGCTCCGTACCGTCGAGGCTGCAGTCCTTCTCTCCTGATGGAATGCTTTGTTCTTACATCTGAAAGTGAGAAACGGGATCTGTCACTGCTTGTCAAGATCGGCAAGCTCAACGAAGCCTTCGAGCAATACATCCTAGCTGCTCATGTGCCCACGACCTGTCCCTATTTCCCTTTCCAAATCACGCACAATTATATCGGCGATGTTCATTACTTGTCACATGTCAATGTTGACAAGTAACTGCAACTTTATGATGCTGCCACATGCACATTACATATGAGTTTGTTAATATAGCGGTACAGCTGAACACAAGTAGCTTATTTCAGAAGTGGAAGGAACTAATCCTACATTTCTTTGCGCATTGGGCTATGCACTAATTAAAGTGCAAAGGAAAGTCGTGTCATCTGGGTGCCCTTGTGCAGAACTGATGATGGTTGAGTAGAGTAGGGGGCATCTCATCACTTACTCTGGATAGATTCCCAAGGTATATTGGAAAAACAATGGAGAAAGGTGTCTGGTTCCTCATACGTGTAGAGATGTTTCTTCGTGTGCTGTCAATAGGGGCCTTTTGATTCAAACAATCTGTATATGGTTTTCTTTTTTATTGTAATCCTTACAACTCTTTTCTACGTGGATCCTTTGATCTTTGATTCGTATGATTCTACTTCCTAATTTCTTTTTTTCCAAAGTCTCCTTTACACTATTTTATACGAAAGTCTCGTTAGCTTGTACCTTATAGAAAAATTCCTATGGTTTTTGGTGCAATCAGACACCTTTGTACAAAAATCACGTGGTTTTCATTCTAGTGGCCGAATCAACATGTAATACATCTCCAGGTTTGCTTGATTGATGGCACAACCTAGAGCTCTTACTTGCATGGATACATTTGAGTGCACCCGCGGTGATTACAAATTAAAAATGTGAGCTCTCCTCCGCAAATCAGACCTCTTCATATGCGGTTTCGTTGTGTTGGCCTTGGCTAAGTTGTAAAACTTCGTAAGGTCTCTTTCCTTTATGCAAAGACACGCAAATCTTTTGCGTGAACTCGGGAAAAAAGTTTAACCAAATATAGGTTTGCATCTTCAGCTTGGTCTTGCAAGTTGGGTTGTCTCTTGTCTTGTTTACGTCTTCAAATTTGAGGTAGAAGCATGCATGTTTGTTCAATCGTTGGAATACCCGAGTCGAGTCGTGGAAAACACGATATACCCCTTCCAATGTGCTGGGAACAAATCTACTTTATGCCTTCAAATCAGTTTCATGTAAAGCCGGGCATATTTAACCCGAAACCTGAACCCGAACCGAACCATATTGTTGAGTAATTCGGTTTACGGATTTCAGATTGGATTTCAATTCCTGTAATATCTTGATTACATGTTTTAATTCAGGTTCGAGTCTTCAAAACCTGTTGTTGATGACGTAATTTGGCAGTACCCCCGAATAGCGCAACACACTAAGTCGTGCCTCGCGCTGAGAGGATCGGCACATTAAGTCGTGGTTCGCACTAGGTAGCCTGCAGCGCCAAGCCCGCAGAAGATCCCGAGCAGCATTCCCGAGCAGTGTGCTCCATATGAGCTCGTGTACGGACAAGAAGTCGTTTTGTCCGTAGAGGTGAATCTGAGTGCTTTAAGATTAGCTAAGCAAAATGATTTATCGGCAGTGGATTTTCATAACTTGATGATGGATAATCTTGATGAAGTCACCGATAAACGTTTGGATGCATTAAAGGCTAAGCTGAGAGTAGCAAGAGCGTACAATAAGAAAGTCAAGTTGAAGAGCTTTCAAGTCGGCGACTTAGTATGGAAGGTAATCTTACCAGTCGGCTCAAAGGATAACAAGTTTGGGAAATGGTCGCCGAGTTGGGAATGTCCTTTCAGAGTTGCGAGGGTGGTTCCTGGAAATTCATACCTGGTGGAATCCATACAAGGTACTTTGTTACCACGAGCTCTCAACGGCAAGTATTTGAAGAAGTTCCATCAAAGCGTATGGCAAGAGGCATGATAAGTGCTGTGACCAATATGTCATATCGCCCGGAGTAAAGGAAGTGGCCGGTGAAGCAATTCGCATCGTCCTAAGGATGTATCTTGTTATTTTCGGTAAATATAATTATACCGAAAACAGGGGGGCATGTGTTGATGACGTAATTTGGCAATACCCCCGAATAGCGCAACGCACTAAGTCGTGGCTCGCGCTGAGAGGATCGGCACATTAAGTCGTGGTTCGCACTGGGTAGCCTGCAGCGCCAAGCCCACAGAAGATCCCGAGCAGCGTTCCCGAGCAGCATTCCCGAGCAGTGTGCCCGAGTAATCTGCAGTGCTTCCGAGTACTCATGTCCCCGAGTCTTCATATCCCCGAGTACTCGCGTTCCCGAGTACTCACGTCCCCGAGCATTCGCGGTCCCGAGTAGGTCCGAGACGGGTTCTAAGTAGCACGTTCGAGTTCCAACGGTGCCGACTCGTCCGAGTCGTGATGTTCCCGAATTATCCTGCAGGTGGGTCAAGGCACCGAGTCGTCTGTTGTGAAGTCTTTTCTGGTGCCAGGAACCCTAACTTGGGACATAAGGAACAGTAGCTGATCATGACGGTTAAAGGAAAATACGAGATTTGGAAAGACTCCCGGTTGATATGGAAGGATATCTCGTATACAAGGCGGAGTCCAGATCACGGCGGTTAATTTGATCAGATTAGGAAAGTTATCTCGTTTTGTATGGAAATGTATCTTATGTACGAGATAGAGTCCTATTGTAGCTCAAAGACCGGGCATACCCTATAAATATGAAGGGTATATGGCCGATTGAGGTGGAACTCTTCCAATCGAACCAATCAATCTATTATCTTTTCATCTACTCGTCCTTGTTTTTCTGCTTCTCGTACTTCGTTGTTCTTCGTGTTCGATAGCAACGAATCCCGAGGTTCTAAGGACAGTCAGGCCGACTTAGAGCAGCCCATAGCCGCCGCACTCTCTGACGGGGTCCCTCCCGGAGGTGTGGGGTTTCGGGTCCTAAAAGATCTCACCGGCGTGTCTTGCGTATCGTGCTCCCGGCGAGGCTCCTCCGGCGACGTTTCTTACGTATCGCGCTCGACGCCGAGGGTACACGGTGACGTGTTCGTGTGCAAACACCTGTATAGACCTAATAACTCGAATGCTTTTTATATATAGAGAATACCGGAAATACCTGTGAACCACTTGTTTCTACGTGTAACGTTTAGACTGAGGCCCAACCCAAATCCACTCCGCCCCTTCCATAACTCTCCATTCCCCAACAGAAACCTAAGTCAAAACTAGAACCTTTACTGCTCAGCACTTCAACGGTGGCGGCAACTCAACCATCCCCAACTCATGCATGCTCTTTTGACGGCCGCGTGGCATTGCCCTGCTCGGTAGCACAGCAGGGCGGTCCGCGCGCACAGAGGTGCCCTGCTCGGTGGCACAGCTGCTTGAGTGCTCAACGATGCAGGGAGGCGCTCCTGCTCCACGGGGCGGCGTGGTGATCCCCTGCGCAATGGCACGGCATAACAGCCTCTTCGTCGGTCCTTCTTCCGTCCTTTCCTGGTTTCGACACGGTCGATTCTAGGTGCCCGTATAGGCCGAACCAAAAAACTTCGGCCTATTCCTTTCGGATTTGAATTTGACCAATGGAAATTTTGGGTCTCACTTTAATAAAACTGAAACAAATATAATCCAAATAAACCGGACAGAAACCGAAAACCGAATGCCCAGCCTTTCAACCCTGGGCACACAACTCACGGGCCCTGGGCCCGCCCATCGTCTAAAAAGAAAAACATCCAAAATTTCGCGGCCGCGAACACCTCGCGCAATACCGCCATCCAAACCCACCCGGGCCCACCAGTCATCAACCCACCCGAGACCCACGACCCCCTCGAATTCCCGCACCCCGCCATATCCTCACAGAAGAAACACACCTCCCGGCCACGTCAGCGATCCGCGCGCCCCGTCTCTCCCTTATTTTATCCATCCATCTCCCATCGAACGGATGAACCCCCTCGTCACGCGGATCACGCCCTCTCGCCTCCCCCAAAACCTCGCATCTATAAAACCCACCACCACACGCCACTACCTACCTCATCACATCACCACCGCAACCACCGCCACAACCCACAAATCGAGCTCACCGGAGAAGGAGAGGAGAGAAGCGATGTCTGGGAGAGGGAAGGGAGGGAAGGGGCTGGGGAAGGGCGGCGCGAAGCGGCACAGGAAGGTGCTGCGGGATAACATCCAGGGGATCACGAAGCCGGCGATCCGGCGGCTGGCCAGGCGTGGCGGCGTGAAGCGCATCTCGGGGCTGATCTACGAGGAGACCCGCGGCGTGCTCAAGATCTTCCTGGAGAACGTTATCCGCGACGCGGTCACCTACACGGAGCACGCCCGCCGCAAGACCGTCACCGCCATGGACGTCGTCTACGCGCTCAAGCGCCAGGGCCGCACCCTCTACGGCTTCGGCGGCTAGGCTGCGCGCCACCAGATTAGTGCTAGGTGTTTTAGGTTTCTTCGTGGTAATCTGTTTTAGCTGTTGTTTGGCGTGGTCGTGTCGTGATTTCGAGATGTTGTATGAACCACTGGTTCGTTAGAATGGATTGGCAAATATGAAATCTGCACTCGTTTTCTGTCGATTCACCTGCAATTTCCTGCTCTGCTGTGTAAATTTGTGCGCGATTCAATCTTCCAAGTATGCTCCTTCATCTGCCAATCTAATTGATGGGATGTTTCCTTGCTCAAAAACTCAATCGTGCTTGTATCTAACTGCCCCCCAAATTCCATAGTGTTGGCTTCAACGTGCGAATGACTCTGCCTTTGTGCATGTGAGCAGTCAAAAATCCCACTTGGAGATGATGCAAAACTCAATTCGAAATCCCTCGAAACAAGAAGTTTCGCACGCTCGAGGTTCCAAATGGGAATTCTGGAGTGGCAAGTGCAGGGACCAATCCGCTGGCAGCGGGACAAACGAGAGATGGGCGAAGGGAACAGTGCCGAGGCACGGATCGCTTCCCAACGAAGGGGATGGATGATCCTGTTCGGCATCCAGCGCAGGTACGAGCTCAACTCCATAACCTCTCACGATTCAGCAATTTCGTCGAGCACCTGAGGAGCATTGCATTGCCGCCTCTGCTGCTCTTCCAAGGCAATCAACACTTGGTTCATTCCCAATGCCCCCTTGCTTCTGGAGCAGTTGGAATCGGAGCGGAGCTTGCTGCTGCTGACTGCGGAGTACAAGAGAGAGGTGTGGGATCGTGCTGCGACGCTGGAGCCTGGACGATCTGGTGCGATGTACCCTGGAATCGCTTGTTCCCATGCGGCCCGAGTCCGCTTTGCTGCTCCTGCTCACATCAATCTCGGTACTCATCTGCTTTACCTTCTTTTATGTACTCGCATAATATAAGTAGTTTTAGACTTGGTCACAAGAATTAAGGAGAGGTTGGTTAATGTATCAAATGACACTATTATCATTGTCTTTCATACAATAAATAATCTAGAATATGTAAACATGAGAAAAGAGTTCATTAACCATAACAATTAAAGAGGGGTAGATTAGAAAAAAACTGACATAAATGTGCATTGGAGTTCTAGAACTACTTATATTTTGAAAACTACTTATATTATGAATTAGAGGAAGTATTTCCTATGCCATTTTTGCATTTTCGAAAAGCTATCATGATCAGCTACTACTTCCATGGGTTAATCAATTTCATTAACATCTGCTCTGCCAAGTGAATCAAGTTGCAAATAGCATGTGCTACCCATTTGGACTTTTGACTCTTGGGAGTTCACACCAACTTTGTGGAATCAGTTGCAATCTGGAAGAGCTACTAAAGACTCCTGAATCCTGACTGCCTGAGCTAACTATTTGAATTTGTGATAAGAATGAGCTGATTTCTTCGGGTTAATATAGATATTGACCACCTGACCGAACCTTTTGAATTGTGATTAGAAGTATCTTATTTCTTCTTTCTTTTTGAATATAGGTATCGACTGCCTGACCATACTTTTTGAATTGTGATAAGAAGCAGCAGCTGGTTTCTTTCGCTGGAAGTAGATATGACTTGATGTTGAGCTAAAGGCGCAAAATTAGGTTGATGGATCTGGGTTTACAGTTACCTATATCATGTACTGCAGGATTTTATCATTGCCTGAATTCTGAGGTTTCAGCCCTGCCCTGAGATGATTAAAGTAGTGCTACTACTTACAGCTACTTACAACTTACAACTGCAAAACAGTCTGCAAAATTGTATCGAGCTTAGTCTATTGATGAACAAGATCGCTGAGAATGCTAGCACAGTAGCACCACAATTATACTAGTTTTGCAACTCCGGAACCTTGAAACACTAATAGCGACAATGCGCTGTCATATTTGTACAACAGCATTTCAAATCTGGATTCAGGAGTTGAAATGACAGTTCATAACCAATCAAATTTCCAAAATTGAACCATCCTGGACTCTTTGTTACTGATGGTAATCACCAAAGGATTAGTTACGTTGGTTTCTTCTCATTGTAAAATGATATTATGATTTAGGACTAAAAAACTCTGCACCAAACAAGATACGTCAAACTGGATCTCTGCTTTTGTACTCAACTGCTTTCACTATGTATCATTGCATTGGAGTATAGATGCAGGCAGATAGAGAGCTGAACAAAGTAGCACATTTGTATATTACAGTACCAAAAAGAAAAAGTATAAACCTAAATTAAGAATCAGAGTCCAAACTTAAGTGGTCATCCTGTCCAAAGTGAGACGCTTTCTTATCAAACATATACAAAGATACACAGTGTAACTAGTTCTGAACTTTCTGGTTAGATGGAGTTAAGCAAGCTGTCTTCTCTAGTTCATTACTTTGTTTTGTTGGTGCACCACAGATCATCGACTATGAACTGCATCCATGAATTGTCTTTGTCATTCTCGTTTGCACCTGAGGACTGTCCAGCATCCTGGACGTCTGCAACTTGTTCTTGATTTCCTTTAGCTTGCGATGAGCTGCACTCTCCTTGCTTCTCAAATTCACCAAACGGCACGTTTTTCTTGAAAACCCGACATAATGCATAGGAGTCCTGTAAAGAACAAAAAAAGATGAACAATAGAACTTCATTTCCCTTTTTTAACCTCCGGAGTTCAGATAGGACGACCTGTCTCTATGTTGGACGAATCATGAGAAGATCTCTAAGTTCAACCATGTGGATGAAGAATTAATGCCATTGAAAATTGAATCGAAGTAAGGTGCTTCCTAAGCTAAGCTTTCTATATACTTGACTGGACAATATACAGCTGCATACTTCAAAAATATGTGTGGATCGTGCTTCTTCATTATGTTGGGAACTTCTGCTGAGGTACATGTGCTATATCTGTATGTTCAAATAACCTTCCATGTTTATGCATGTGGTGAACTGAGATTTGCATCCTGTTTTTCTTTTATACTCTTTGACTTATCATTATCTGTTTGGTTTCTGATAATATAATTTTTTTTGTACCCCTTCTAGCTAAATTATTACCAGTCTTAATAGAAGTTGGAGTAAATCTCCAGAGAATTTAGCATTATGTGCAGCATGAAATAATATGCAAATTCACTACTGCTGAATAATTCTCGTCGGAATCATCCATACTTATGAACAGTCCTATTATGGTAATTGCTGTTTTATGATTGGACTAAATTGTAACCGAATTCAGTTGTCATGAATGATTTAGAAGAACTCCTGTTTAGTTCATAGAAATGTCAACTGATGCAGACTTTGAATGAAACTACTCTTTAATGAGTTCATAGAAATGTTCATATAATACAGTCTCTGAGTGACACTAACATTACAGAGTGGATAGTATACTAATTACAATTTTTAGCTAACAACTGCTCTGTGAACTTCGATCTAATCTACAATAAACATGGGATCATCAGTCATTTTTCAATTAAGTAAAGTAGGAGTGGGACAGGGAGAATAAAGTGTAAAGCCACCGCCACAGCACTGGGCCACACTGAAGGATGTCTAAGCTTTAAGGTAGGATCAACATGCAACTGACCTAGATTATGTGTACGCTGCATCATGAGGCGATGACGGCACCTAACCCAGTAACCCGTGTACAATCATGCAGTATGGCTTCATTTCATCAACCAAGAGTTGGATGTTACATTTGTCTTATCAAGAGCACCGAAAAGAGTGCACCATGTGCGACCCCATTAGAAAACTGAGAAGAACTTCTGTTGTACTTTGTAAAGTAGCTATGGTCCATGGAAGCAAGGAATACTTTATGATGATGGATATGGGGGAGAAAAGAGAGAAGAACCCTAACTTTCCATGCACTCCATGCATAAACAACGTAGGTTCCCTGAACTAACTATGCCCTATTTTTTTTTCGTTTATATGTTTTGTTCAATTTTCCTTTTAGCAAGACAGACCTCTAAAATCTTGCATATTTAAGGCATGATTACTACAGCATAACGTAAATACAGAGAACACAAATCCTTTTATCTGAGAAGATTGGCTACATTTTTGGTACTCTGAAATGCATCTTCAGCTCACTAAATGCAACAGAAACAACTCACGATTCACAATGATTTAATTGATACTGATAGTGAGGAAGATGAGGGAGTAACCTGAATCCCCATGGTGTTGTTGCATTCGCTTTCCTCAATGCGGTACTCATGCATGACCCAGTTGCTCCTGACCCCCTGAGGAGCTCGACCTTGGTAGAAAACTAATGTCTTCTTCATACCAATTGGCCTCTTCTGGTAGTTGATCGGCCGATCTTTGCCAGTTGATTTCCAGTATCCTGCTCGGGTTGCGCGGTTTGTGCGGCATCCGTTCGGATACTTCCTATCCCTTGGCCCAAAGAAGTACCACTCAGGGTCTCTGCTAGGCAGGAATGATTTCTCTTCCAAAACAAAGAAGATATCTCAAATTCAATCAGGACTCAGGAGTAGTGAGATCTCAGGATGAGCAACAATGCAATGGACTTAAAATTTTAGGTTACCTGCCAGCTCCCAGGGCTCACATTTGTAGAGGTCTACTTCCGGGATTATGTCGAGCTCGATGCTGAGGCCATGGACCTTCCTCTTGAGGTAATAGTTCACAAGCTCCTCATCAGTTGGATGGAACCTAAAGCCTGGGGGAAGACCAATCGGCGCCATGACCTCCTGGTTCGCCACCTCCTTTCTCGCCGATCTTTCTCTTTGTCTTTCCCCTTTGTCTTTCCCTCCCGCGTCCGGCCACCGTGCTCTTTAGCCCCTCCGTGAAATGATTCAAAGCCTGCCCTACAAGTAGCTGTGTCTCTTTCCAAGATTCTCACACAAGCAGGCTCTGGACGTCTTACAGCACCGAAGGATCTTCTTTTCTTTTCTTTTAATGGAACCGACTTTTGTTGTGCTTTTTCCCTGGATAACACACTTTTATGATCTCCAATGCTGGTAGATTGTGGCAAGCCGTATTAGGATGAGAAAGTTGTCACGACGTCGCTCGCCTGGGCCTTGCACTGGATCATGTTCTTTTGGTTACTGAACTTGTTTTTGTGTCTCACAAGCTTAGTCTCTTTGAAGTGTCATACAGAAGAAGAGGACTAAAGGCAAGGTTAGGGAGCTATGGCTACATATCTCTGTGTCTTGGGATCGGCATTGTAAAACAGAAAGTTTAGGAAGGCCAAAAGAAAAGGAAAGGTTCATGTAGCCATGAGGCCCCCTAGTGTCAATGAGCTTGCATTGCTAGCTATTAGCCATCTAGATCAGACAAAATTTTTAGCTTTAGTAATTGAGTGCAATGGATCATCAGTGTCGAACATATAAATGCCTCCGGATTCGTAAGCTTGAATGTGTTCTTTAGAAAGCTCCTTATGTCTAATAATCACTTGAAATTGACAGCAATGATCTAGATACTCTTTTCTTAAATGAAAGTGCAAAGATCTAGGGAATCAACTAGAGGGGTGTTGAATATGAGATTATCAAAACTTTTTCCAAAAATAAACACTATACAAATATCTCTATAACACCACAGTCATAAGCAAAAACTAGCATGCTAGTGATTAGTACAAGCTAAGAACAAAAATAAGGCACAAGTATGAGAGCTAGAAGGCAAAATCCTAAGCAAACTAGTAGTAGATATGATAACAAAACAAGTATGAAAACTACGAGACAACTATACGGGAGACACAAAGATTTATTATTGAAGTTTGAGTCTTTGGCGAGGCTCTACATATCCATGAAGGAAGTTCGATCCTACAATCGAAACTGACATCGAACCATGCTATGCGAAGCTTCCCTTCTTTTGTGACAGCTCTTCATGTTGCGATGGACGAGCTCCAAACCCTCACAAATTTTTTGGGTCTATTCACAATCTATTTAAAGGTTCCCAAACGACTCTTGGCCGTCTAAGAGACGCCAATCTCCAAGAGTAATAGGCTGTATTGATTTGTCTTGGAGACGAAGTCTTGCTTGGTGCTCAATTATGGCTCAATCTTTTTCTCTCTCAAAGATTTTTCTCACAAAAAATAAAGCTTTGTCAACTGTGGGAGAACAATCAGGAGAGCAGGAGAATGGATGGACAAAGACGTAGGCGTGCAAAAAGACTTGTGGGTATATGTAGTGAACTCTTCAAAAATTAGCTGTTAATACAAAAGTGGGACTTCTCGAAGCTTTCGAGATAGAGTTAGGAGGTTTTGACATTTCAAAGCAATGGCTATTTTGGGTGTCCAGAACAAATCTTGGAACTTTCGACAAAAACTCGAAGTTCCTACATTCTGACTCGGACAATCTGAGACTTCAAGATAAGTCTATAACAAATGCTCGAAGGTTCTGGAAAATTTCTGATAGTTTGGACATTCAAGGCAGAAGGACTTAGATGTGAATAGAGATGAACCTGTAGGTTCCGGGAAATCTCGGATGTTCTGACATCCAAAATACAAACATGAAGGGTAACTCGGAGGTTTCGAGTTCTCTAACTCTTCACACATAAGTGAAACTCGGATGTTCTGACACCAAACCCAGAGGCTTCGACTTTTTCAAAAAGTGTGAGATGAAGAGTTTTCAATGTCTCTTTGGATTTGGAATTCATAGTTGAGCATTAGCAAGATACTTTTACCAAATTTCAGATTTTAGCAATAGTATGGATTTCATAAACTCAATGTTATTCTTTGAACCATTAGATCAGCTAGAAAATTATCCTTAATTTTTTTATTTAAGGTGACTTTTTAAGAACTTTATACGGATCGCCGATGCTGGTTTTACCACTGTTTTTGGCACTAAACACCTGATTACACTTGGTGCACACATTAGTATCTTTATTATTTTATTACTAATCATCAAAATCCACTTAGGAGGCTAAGATGTATTTTTAGAAAGGCAACTACGTAATAAAATCAAATGACCACGATCTCAATCCAAGAAAAGATTTGTGTGCATTGCAACCTCAGCAGGGGATAAATAACCTGTTCAACCCTTTGTAACTTGCTGTTCTTTTCTCCTCAACTTCTCCAGCACTACAATGACAACGAAGCAGGTAGCATGTAAAGAGGCCAGTAAGTAGTCTTACCTAATTCTACAGGAAAAGAAGGGCATCTCCTTCAGATGCATGTGGTCTAAAGCAAATTTTGTTGCTAAATGTAGATTTGCAAATTACTTTGTAGTTGATATGCCTGTCGAAACAGTGAAATGTTCAAAGGTGCTGCTAGGGTACTATTGGACCTGCTGGGGCGTTCTGAAAAACACAAAGGCAACATGCTTGCAGCAAAGATTCACAATGAAGACGTGTATTAAGGTAAACTGCTGAACTTTAGTTCCGCCTTCTCTGATACCAGTCAGGACTGATGTGCTTAGAAAGATGATACAACATTGCTGTTTTTGCCGAAATCTACAGAAAAGCTTTCTTCACCATGTGGTTAAAGGAAATGTTGTTGCAGCTGCACCTCTCGGGTAATACTTTGTTGCAGTACACAAGTTTGTGAAAAATACAGTCCTAGATTTACAAGGATGCTGAGGGTACAAAGCTGCTGTCAGCTTATATTTATTGACTTGGGATAGATTCTGATTGACATTCTAGGCTACAGCTTACTGCATGTGGTAACATCTGATCTTGCTTCCAGAGTAGTATTCCTTCAACCCTTTGTGAATAGAAGAGTTTAAGCTTCTTAGACAGTAGTAATGCATTGCAATTCAAGCATGTCACGGAACCTATATTATAGGCTTCTCCATATTTACATTATATAGCTCTTTACATGTGATATTACTAAAGTCAAATCTGGATGCAACAAGAGTTAGGTTTCAGCATTTGAATATATGTTTGAGAAAATAAAATGGTTTCTTCTGAGATGTCTATTTTATGAGCTATGAAGTATAAATAAAATGTTTCTGGAAATTTTCCTACTTAATTCTTCAGTGAAGTAACATCTGCATGATTAGTCTCTTTTTCTGTAAATAAATAAATAAATAAATATATATATGCAAACAGTTTACAATGAAAAATTGGCTGCATTTGTTCCAATGAACATACCTTTCCGCATGTTCTCATGGAAACCCAACAACATATTGAGAAAGTTGCTTCTTGATATATATGCATGTATACAACACATGATAATTTAGTTGCATTATGTTCTGAAAGTTTTTATTTTACTTTATTGATTGGCGAATGCATAATAAGTGTACGTACTACTTAGACGACCAGAACCAGAGGCACCATATTTGGAGAAGATTGATGCAAATTGAGCAGGCAGGTATAAATAGTTACGTTTTTGTTCAATTTCGTTGATATATAGGCACAAAACATCTATGCAATGGCATAGCATCACTCTATTCTGTCACAAAAAGATGAAAACAAGCCTCCATTCAAGAAGCATTATACATATGAAGACCAATAAAAACATGAACAAAAGAAGCACACAAAAAGAAAACATTGGAAATTAATCTGATTGTTCCTGTCATCTTCAATATAATCCTCCTCATGAACTCAACTCCAGGAAGGATTCCAATAACCTTCAGGCACCAGTCCTCCAACTCCAGCAATACGCTGGATGATGGAAACCAAAAGGATATATACCTTATTACTGCTTAATCTTACACCTTCAACACGCGGTACTTATTGATTAATAGCCAGCAGCATTGATCACAAAAAGAAAGAAATAATATAGTTATTACGAGAATTTCCATGAACAGAAGCTCCGGCCGGCATCTTGATCAGCCGACGAGGGCCACGCAGGAGGTGCTCTCCTCAGCACCATCGGCGGCGGCACTGGAGCACCAGGCGTCGTCGGAGATGAACTGCATCCAGGACTCGTCCTTATCCGCGTCGTCTTCGGCGTCGGCGCCGGAATTAGACCCGACGGGCACGTCCGGCGATGGGGTCTCGTACCCCTGGCTGCCGCTGGCGAGCAGCTGCCGGCAGGTGCCCTCCAGCAGAGCCATGCTGCACTGCCCCTGTAACTCCTCCACCTCGGTGCAGATTGCATTCTTCTTGAAGACCCGGCACAGCGCGTAAGTGTCCTGATCATGAGAATTCAAGCACATGAAAGCAAAACAAGATCCATTTAGTACATATGATTAATTCCTCAAGTCTTTCTGAAAGTTCATGCACACATTGATGCATGATTATATGCATGCTACTCCCTTTCTCGAAATGCATGACATACTGATAATTCATCACCATGTGCAATCTTTGGCAATTAGTCGTTTGGGCAAATCAGACACGGTCCTTTACTACTTACTGGTGTGATAATGGTGTTCTATTCTTGTTATTAGGAAAAGAGAGATCGAAGCTGATGGAGAAAGAAGAAGACTGCCAAGGGAAGAATTAGAAGGTTGTGAGCCATGCGAGGATGATGATGGATTCAGCACGGAATAAAGCGGAAAGCGCGCGACACCGACATGCATGGCCATGACAAGGCCGGGGCGCGCGCCAAGCGGAGGTTTGCTTTGCTCTTTGGCCTTTAGTGTCTCATGATCAATGCAGATCATGTCTGCTCTAACCTCATCAGAATAAAGGTCAATACTACTAATACTACACACCAATGAACAAATACTAATACTACTAATGCGCCGGTTTTCCCTTTGTTCTTGTCAGCCAGGCTACATATTTGTCTCATCGGAGCAGAGAAAGCAAAGGGATCGATACTTCTGCTACAAGTACCAGTACTTCTACCGCTGTACAGAGCGAGAAAGGCATGTTTTAATCCTCGCAGAAATTTTCTTTTTCCAGCACAAAAGGAAATGATCGAGTTATGAAAGCCCTAGCTTTCCATGCAAGGAGATGATGAGTGTCCCACTCCCATATGCATGCATGATCATATCGAGAGGAGAAGAAACAAAGTGCACTTAGCTACTTACCTGGATGGCCGTGGTATCCTCGGCGTCCTTGTCGTCGAGGCGGTACTCGTGCATGACCCAGTCGGTGCGGACGCCCTGCGGCGCGCGGCCTCGGTAGTAGACGAGCGTCTTCTTCATGCCGATGGCGCGGCCGCCGGCGTGGTGCAGCACGCGGCGGTCCTTCCCCGTCGACTTCCAGTACCCGGCCCTCGTCGCCCGGTTCGTGCGGAACCCGTTCGGGTACTTGCGGTCCCGCGGCCCGAAGAAGTACCACTCTGGGTCCCGGCTCGGCAGGAACGACTTCTCTGCATGCGCGCGCGCGAGATCACATGCGAAATCGTGTAATCTCACATCAGTTCACACGAGACCAATCAGTAGCTAAGCTAGCTACGCACGAACGCGAGGTATACGTACCTGCGAGCTCCCAGGGCTCGCACTTGTAGAGGTCGACCTCGGGGATGATGTCGAGCTCGATGTGGAGGCCGTGGATCTTGCGCTTGAGGTAGTAGTTGACGAGCTCCTCGTCGGTGGGGTGGAACCGGAACCCCGGCGGGAGGCCCACCGGCGCCATGGCAGCTGACGACGATGCCGCCGGCGACGGCGTCGTGCGTGCGCGTGCGCGGGGTGGCAGCAGCAGCAGCAGGTGGAGCCGTTGCTTTGGCCAAAGACACCTTGCTTCTTCTGCTCCTCTTTGGCCGCTGCTGCTGCCTTTACCAGCTGCCACCCCCCTTATAAGTAGGTTTTTCTTCTCGTCGGCTGGGGTAGGAGGCATCGACATAGTCATCCCTCCGTCAAGATTTTGATCGATCGGATGGCCACCTTTAGTTCCTCTTTTCCAGATTCCCTCACCCTCACAAGCTTGACCCTTTTCCACGGGCTGATCCATCTCTCTCTCCAACCCCCGGTTGATCAAAATATGTGCGAGTGACCGGCCTGACCCTCCCTGACTGCAGTGAATCACTGAGATAAATAGTGGCTCTTTGGTTATGTACGATCTGGAGTAGGATAAATGGATAAATCGTGTCTTTATTGAGTGATCGCCTAGTAATCATTGGTGATCTAGGAGTTTAAAATCTACCCCACTTACCATCTAGACGCCACGCTAGTTCTTTCATGTCCACGTAAATTGTGGAGCCGTTGGTCGAATTCTTTGGCGTAGCTTAAAATAGAGAAATTGTAGCGTCGATATAATGATATCCATTGCAACTGTTTTTTTGTGTCTGCTAAACACAGAACATTGCTTTCAGTTAATTAAGTTGGAGAACAAGAGTATGGCCTTACAGGTACAACACTATACAAGAAGTGCTTCTATATTTTTCTAAAACTTTTTTACACAAATATCAAAGCATTGTTAGTTAATTACCGCTAAGGATAAATTAGTAACTTAATCATTGTCTACGTTAGGCCCGTGGATCCAAGCCCATGTACAGATCCGCTCCATCCCCGAATTAAGTCAATCCAAGCCTTCCACGGGCCTTCCCACCACCAGCGGGGCTCTCCGCCTCCCCCGAGTCTCGAGCCTCGTGTGGCTGCCGCAGAATGGAGCCGCCGACCAGCCACGTCACCACCGCCGCCTTCTTCGACTCCAATAGCGCCTCCATGGAAGGGGACACTACGGAGGAGGCGCTCCGCCGCCTCTCCGACAACCTCGCCGCCACCTTCTGCTCGCCCGACGAGTTTGCCTTCCTCGCCGACGCGCGCCCCGCTGTCCCAGGCGGAGCACCCGACCTGGCACGTGCACCGCTGCGTGCTCTCCGGGCAGAGCCCCGTCCTGCATGCTGTCTTCCGGCGCCGCGCCATTGGTCTCGGTCCCGGTCCCAGAGCGGAGGGCGACAGGGTGGAGCTCCGGGAGCTCCTCGGCTATGAGGTGGAGGTCGGTTACGAGGCGCTGCTACTGGTGCTCGAGTACCCTACAACGGCCGCGTCCGCGACCTTCCCACGTCGGCATACATCTGCGCTGACGAGGACATCTGTGTTGGGGTGGCTACTAGCTGCCTGGCCTCTCCTCGGGGCTTCTCCGACGCCGTCGATCACTTGAGGCAGAGGCGGAGGCGGAGAGATGGTTGTCGCCTGCGCCTCAAATAGGCGCATGTGAAGGGTCGGAGGCAGGTAGCCGCGCCGGAGACGGAGAGTGTTAGCTTTGGCAAGGGAGAAGAAAAAAAACACATGCGAGCGCACACACTGGTACAAGAACACGCAGGGGCAGGCAATTGACACCGCACAAACTTGTGCCTTTTCTCTTGTTCTAATCGTACTATGAATAAACACGTTACATGGGTTTATATAGCTAACACAGGAGCTGTTGCTTGATCCTATACTCACGCTAACCAACCTTATCACTTCAACGTAAGATTTATCCATGCAACTAATCTATCCAAACACAACTAATACTCTAGATACACCTAACTACGTGCACGCAGCACATGCACGTACACATCTTATGCATGCACATGACTCAAATTAATCAACACTTAACACTAATAACAAGATTAATCCCAATATTCACCCCCTTAATCTTGTTGGGACTTCTCGGCGAGACATAGAGACGGCCGCCAACACCATCTTGCCTCACCACCATCTTGTAGCGACCTCACACCACCACCGTTGCCGGCATTGCGCCGACGCTTCTTACAGTGGCATCACACTGCCACCCCCATGAACATGGCCTCAAACCGTCATTCATGGCCTTCACCGCGAGTATGCCTTCACAGCACCTCTCGCTGCTGCATCTTTGCCACCGATGTCTCAACTCGTCGGTGACCGCAACTCCATTCTCGATGACGATGGTCTTTACTACACCGTCCTCAACTCTTTGCGCCGGTGACACGACTTGCCGGCGACTTTCACTCCGCCAGTGGCGCATCTTGCTGGCGACTCCCACGAATACAACAACTCCAATTGTCTTTTCACCGGTGACGCAACTTGACGGCAACACAGACTCGGATCGGAGCTTACACATGCATAGACTCTCACCTTACGTGCATGCTTCCTAAACACACGAACACCACTCCTACTAATAATGCATACAAGACTAGTACGGGCACACACACATTGTGCCATGCTTGCACAGCCTCATGCAACACTCACGACTTGGCATGATAAACATGCTATACTCACATCCACTCTAATCTGCATGCAACTCATAAAATAAAGTGAATAAACATGATCTCTAGACCTATACAACAAGGTTAACTCCAACAATCACCCCCTTAACCTTGTTGGCTTTATTCGAGAATCTTCTCGTCGAGCTTCAAAGTAGCGCCGGTTCGTCATCGGCATCCGCAGTAGCGAACAACGCCTCCTCCTTCTTTGGCTTGCTGCACTCCTTAGCGAAGTGCCCGTGTTCTTGGCAGTTGTAGCAGCGCACCTTGCGTATGTCAAAGGTGCTCTTCTTCTTGCCGGCGCCACCGTGGTTCTTGTAGCGAGCAAGCCACTCCTCCTCTGTGAGGAGCAAGCGACTTCCACCGCCATGGTCATGGTCGCCGACGCCCTCGTCCGCATCGTATCTCTCCTCCGCGGTCTTCAACCGTCCAACGAGCTCCTCTATAGACATTGTTTTCATATCAAGGAGCTGCTCAATTGCAATAGCTACCTACGTGTACTTGGACGAGACGACGCGGAGCAGCTTCTTGACCACTTCTCCTCAGCGAAGAGTTCGCCGAGGGTGCGAATGTTGTTGGCGAGCCCGTTCATGCGCATGGCGAGCTCGTCGATGGTCTCGCCGCTCCTCATACGGATGCCATCAAACTCCTTGAGAAGAGCCTGCGCCTTGGCCTCGCGAACACGTGCATCGCCCATTCGCATGGACTTGACGGCGTCCCACGCCTCTTTGGCTGTGTCCTTCACGGCGAGGTTGGACAGCATGTCCGGCGGGACGGCACGGAGGATGGCCGCCAATGCCGTCATGTCGGTTTGGGGTTGACGTTTCCGGGATCAATCGCCACCCAGATTCCTTGCGCCTTCATGTTGACCCTCATTATGAGGGCCCAGTTGATGTAGTTCGTCGTCATCAACATTGGGTAGACGACGCTGCTGCTGGACTCCCTCACGCGGTGCACTACCACCGCACGGCCTTCGTTGCCTTCGCTCCCGGACATCGCCGCATGATCTGAGTATCACCGGCTCTGATACCAAATGTTAGCTTTGGCAAGGGAGAAGAAAAAAAACACATGCGAGCACACACACTAGTACAAGAACACGCAGGGGCAATTGGCACCGCACAAACTTGTGCCTTTTCTCTTGTTCTAATCGTACTATGAATAAACACGTTACATGGGTTTACATAGCCAACACAGGAGCTGTTGCTTGATCCTATGCTCACGCTAATCAACCTTATCACTTCAACGTAAGATTTATCCATGCAACTAATCTATTCAAACACAACTAATACTCTAGATGCACCTAACTACGTGCATGGACTACACGCACGCAGCACATGCACGTACACATCTTATGCATGCACATGACTCAAATTAATCAACACTTAACACTAATAACTAATAACAAGATTAATCCCAACAGAGAGTGTAGTGATGGGACGGCAAAGGGTCGTAGCGGGGCGGGGCGACTCGTCTGGGCGACGTGTGGTGGCCGTGGTGGGCTGGAGGCGAGTCGTGGCGCCAAAGTAGGCCCGACGGTCGATGGATGGGGAGCGTTGGAGGCCGGTCGCGGAGGCGCTCGAAGGCGGGTCACCGTGCTGGTGATGGAGAGTGCACCGAGAGAGGAGAGATGGGGGGACGGCTACCTGGTCGCAGCAGGGTGGAAGGGAGCTGTGATGGGAGGCGAATCGCCGGTAGAGAGGAGGTGCCGCCGGCGATCTGCGGTGGAGTGAGTCTGTACATGGGTTTGGATCCACGGGCCTGACGTGGATAGTGATTAAGTTACTCATTTGCCCTTAGTGGTAATTAACTAATGGTGTTTTGAGATTTGTGAAAAAATATTTTAAAAGAGCATAGAAGCACTTCTCTATATATAAAACAAAGACAATAGAAAGGAGAATGTACAAAGCGACGCTAGAACAATTGTGTTGCACTAGAGTTAGGCAAACTGTAGCATCCAAATAACGATATCCATTGCTATTGAAGTTAATTTTTTTGGACGAAAGCAACAGGACTGCTTTCAATTAAGTAAACTGAAGATCGGAAATACGATTACGACACATTCTTTGAAGAATCAAGATTCGTACTTTCTTGACCAAACTGCAAGCGTGGAACTTTACGAGATGAAATAGGGAAAGACAGAAGATAGAACTTAAAAGGATAATTGAAGTGACTCGTCTTCGAATCTAGACAAAACGAAGAGAAAATAAAGGAGAATGTACAAAATGACACCAGAACCCAATAGTCTTGCACTGGAGTTAGGCAATTGTAGCGTCCAAATAACGATATCCATTCCTATTGGAATATCATTTTTGGAGAAAACACAGTAGTGCTGCTTTCAGTTAATTGAGTTGGAGATCAAGAGTACGAGTGCAGCTTTATACAAAACAAGAGAAAGAAAGGAGAATGTACGACGCGACACCAAAACAATTGTATTTTTTGTAGTAGGATAATCATATCTTTGTTTAGCGATCAATAGTGATCTATATCTGAGAATTAAAAGCTACGCCTCTTACCATCTAGGCGCCATGTGTGCTACGGTTTCTGTGTCTACGCACATTGTGGAGCTGTTGGATGATTCTGCCGTAGCTTAAAATAAGGCAATTGTAGCTAGCTTCTAGATGACGCTATCCGTCGCTATTGAAATATGGATATACCCATCATTTATGGGCACTTCTTTTTCGACTCTAGATCAATAGGATGTCTTAATTCATGAGTAACGAATGATGTTCTATATCTAGGGGTTAAAAGACCCCTCTTACCACTCGGGCTCGAAGCTAGGCCTGTTTCTGTGTGTACGTACATTATGGAGCCATAGGTCTTAATTGATTTGTGTAGCTTAAAATAGGGCTATATATAAAGAGCATCCCAATAGCGTAGATATCCATTACTATTGCTATTGAAACATCGATATGCGTATGTTTTATGTGCACCTCCTTTTTTATATTCTAGAATAAGACATCGTGATCCCTAAGTAATCAATTGCATGTGTTCAATCTATATCTGATAGATAAAGCATTCTCTCTTGCACTACTATAAAAATATCTATCCCAGATAATTTATCATAAACGGTACACACCAAAACCCGCCTGTGATAAGAATTATCACAGATAGTTCTTTTAAAATTCAAATCACATATGGATTTTTACTAAATTGTATGTGATATATAAATTATTACAAACGAATTGTATCACAAAACTATTTGGTTATTTTTTTGGCCCACCAGAACCAGCCCCTCTTACCCTAACTTCCCCAGCTCCAATTTTCCTAAAGTTCCGCTACCCCCTCTAGCCCTCTCTCCTCCTATCCCAATTTCCCTAAGTCCCCTGCACTACCCCCTCTAGCCATCTCCTTTCCTCTCCTGATTTCCACCTCCTCCTCTCTGATCCGTGTGCCGCCTCTTAGATCTAATCACCGACAACCTCCTCCTCCACCCCGGCGGTGATGGTGGCACCGTCGATGGTGATGACAGCGCCGTCACCTCCTCCCCGACGATGACACCACGCCGCATTGAGGTGCTGCGGCTGCCTCCACCTCGTCCCTGACAACACCGCCGCACCACACCGAGGCGCCGCGGCCGCCGCCACCTCCTTCCCGATGATGGCACCATGGCCGCAACCTCCTCCCCAATGACGGCGCCACGTCGCGTTGATGCGCCACGGCCGCCGCTACCTCCTCCTCCACGACGGCGTCGCACCGCACCGAGGCACTGCGGCCGCTGCCACCTCCTTCCCAATGACAATGTGATAGCTACCTCCTCCCCTCCACATGACGGCATCACCCCGCGTTGAGGCGTCGTGGCTGCCCCCTCCCCCTCCTTGACGATAGTGCCGCACTAAGCCGATGCACCGCGGCTGCCTTTGTCTCCTCCGTGATAGCACCCTCCTAGCCACCGCCTCCTCCTCCTTGACAACGACCTCCTTACTGCTGCGGCCGCAACAAGATACTATGCCTCCTCCAAATCCTTGCATGATTGATGATCTATTGATGAATTTGATGGATAATTCATTACATGATTGATGTATATTCTTTGATTATTGTATATGGTTGTGGTGTAAAGTTGATTTGCGTTAGATGTGTATGGTTCTGATGAGATGAGGTAATCTAGAGTATTTAGGGTATATAGCAACAAATGTCATTATTCTAATTAGTTCTATCATTTCTGGGGTTTTGTTATTGGATGGGCACATCACAATGGATTGAATGACACGATAGATTGTAAGTTTGCACTAGAGCAATTAGAGAATATTGCATTTGAAATTGTGAATCAATTTTGAATTAATTTGTGTACTTGGTGGTTGTGAATAGATGTGTGAATGAGGGTTGTTGCTGTATATTTTATGTTTCTGGTTGTTCTAGAAGGTATGGCTAGCATTTTCTGAGATTAGCCAATAAACAGAAAATGATGTGAACCGTAATTGTATCAGATGATAGGGGATCATCAGATACCCTTAGGTGCAAACGGTTCGGAAAATCGACTGTGATGGGATTTTTGAACCATTTGTGATAGCTTGTTCTATAGTAGTGTTACCATTTGTGCCGCACCGAAGTCCTCCTTTTTGGAATGGAGGCAAAAGATTTGCCTCGTTCCATTAATTAAGAGAGAGTTAAATTTACAAGGAAAAAAGGTTCATATTATAATGAAGTCTACTCTCGGATAGTATTCCCCAAATGTTCGGCCCCCACAATAGCCTAGTTTGCCGCCTCGTCTATGATTTTAGTTAGGATGATCGACGGCACAGTGGATATACCACGGAAAACGTGATCATTTCTTTCATTCCATATTTGCCAGGAGATGAACATTGTCAACGAGGCCGTGGCCCTCCATTGTTGCTTGTGTTGTGAACAACAGTGATCCACCAGTGCTTGACCGAGGCTTTCGCGGTGCAAGGGGATGAACACTTCTTTTTCGTACATAAAATAGGATACTCAGTTATTCATGTCTTGATTCATGAGTGATGAACAATTCTATCTGTAAGAGTTAAAGCACCCTCTTACAAAATGGGAATATCATTTATCATTATTGAGGATTGGATGCTTATGATTTAGCTCGTATGCATATTTCTCTTTAATATGTAGGTGATACAAATAGTAATTATGTGGTTCTATGGTCTTTTTCCAAACAAAACGAGCTAGGCTGTAGCAGTTTTATGTTGTTTCATTCCTTCGGTATGGGAGATGTATACTCGAATGGCTAGATTATTGCATACAAGTTTTTCGAATTTTTTTTAAATATTATTTTTTTGTGTAAATTGCAAGTATACATGTCGGTTTGAAAATATTTCAAAAATACGGATCAGTCGGCAACCCAAATGCCGAAAGGCCCAAATCGGCGGTCCAATTGCCGAAATGGGCTGAGTCGGCAGCCCAAATGCCGAATTCGAGCAGGTCGGCAGCCCAAATGCCGACATCTGCAACGAATTTTGGCGCCAGCGAGAAGTCGGCGAGCCAACTGCCGACTTGGACGAAGTCGGCAAGCCAGACGCCGACTTGACCCTAGTCGGCAAACCAGCTGCCGACTTGGTTTAAACGCCATAATTACTGACGTTTGGCCTGTATAGACAAACGCCAGACTAGCTGGCGTTCGTCCTGTTTTGGCGACGTTTGGCAACGCTTCTGTTGTGCCCACGAAGCGGGCGTTTGGCCGAGTAAGTCAACGCCACGGGCACCGGCGTTTGCCCTATCGTTCCACGGTTTGACGATAAGCTCCTGTCCATGTAGTAAATCGGTCGACGGGACGATAAACTCCTGTCCATGCGGTAAATCGGTCGACGGTGAACCGACGGGATGCTACTTTTGAAATTGATGCAATCAGATATATAGATCTCGAATTTTTGATTTTAAAATTAATATGTATAAAAAAAAGTCCGCCTCTCTCTGCCTCCCTCGCACCGCACTGCCCTGCCTCTCTCTGCCTCCCACACACCGACAAACATACAGAGCAACACTCCCCGCCTCTCTCTGCTTCCCACGCACCGACGAACATAACACCAGGATAGAGAGGAGAGTAGAGGAGTTTCGGACCCGAGTTGGAAGAGGGATTTCGGCAGGGGGGATTAAGTGAGGCAAATCCCAGTCTTGAGATATCTAGAACCACGATTATCTTAGTTGTTGTATTGTTAGATCGTTCGGTTCCATGGCTGTATCACGGGAATGTTATCGTACCATGTACCGCACGTGTACTGTTGGTAATGTATCGTACTCGTAGTCTAGATGTCGACGAAATAAAGTAAGTGTTCGAATCTAACGAAAAATAGCAGAACTAAGATAGATAAAAATCGAAAAGATGCTGTTATAACTATTACAAACAAATAGTTCTGCTAGTCTCCCTGTCCGGGTCCTCCCGGGCCTCCCTGTCCACCTCCTCGATGCGGCCCCCTCCGCGGGCTCTTGCGGAAGTCGGAGTATGTCAACTGTGCCGGCGGAACAATCGTACGACGGCCCCTGCCGTACAAGTGCTCCTCAGGCTGAGGTGCAGTAGGCTGGGTATCCTGCGTGACTGGCGGCAGCGAAGGCGGTGAAGGATACCCCCGTCCCAACGCAGAACCGTCAGCGGGGTCGAACTGAGTGTTCGCAAAGTACTGAGACGGGCTGTCCGAACCTCCTCGTCCTTGTGAGAAGGGAACAAAACCTGTGGGAGATAATACGTCTTGAGTGTGTGCAAACATGTTGAATCTATTCCAAAAGCAGGAAAATGTTACGTACCCGGGTTGGAGATCATGGCCGGAAACTGCGTAGGTGTGCACTGAGAGCTTGCCGGCATGTCCCAGGGAAACAGCTGCCTGCCCTCGAGCTGGGGGCCGTGCCACGACGACCCACCGGCCTGTGAAGGTCCTGGGGGAGGCGGGGCCTGCCAGGACGACCCACCGGCCTGTGAAGGACCTGGGGGAGTACTCTGCATCGCGGACGGCCTTCGAGGGAGGTGTGCTCCACGTCCTCTCTGCGGGTCGTGCACATCCGACGCCCGTGTGTAGGATAGAGCGCGGAGCAAACTACGGCAAAGCTCCTCTGCACGAGACCACGCAGTAGAGTCCTCTACTGTCCTCGATCGTGCCAGCTCGGTCGTAATGTGGGCGTGAAGCTCTTGTGCCACCTCAGCCTGCACGTACATAAGATTTTATTAGAAACGCACAAAGTAATTTAACACATAGTTTGAAACACGTCGTAGAACGTACCGCATTTGCCCTCAGACGCACACTGTCTGCTGGGTATAAATCTGTGGTGCGTGCTGGCTGGATCTCATCACGCTCCATGCGTGGTAGGAGGTAAATACGAGTCCGAGCAACATACCACTGGAGGTAAGCCCGATGGGCCTGAAGGTCGAAGGCCCTGGACTCATCCCAACAGTCCGCCGTAGCCGCCTCCCAAGCCTGAATGTAAGGGTGCAGGAGCTGTGTCCACTCCTGTGCCCTAACAGCTCCCCCTCTACGAGACCAACTGCGTAAGGGTGCAGGAGAAATGTAAGTAATTTTGTTGATTCCATAATAAGAAGACAAATCGGACGTACCCATGCGTGCCACGATCTACAGGAACTGCGTCTGGCGGTGGTCCGTCCTGGTGTAGGCCGAACTGTCGCATCACACGATGCACAGCGTAGTCTTCGACACAGATGTCGAAGACCAACTTCTTCCTTGTCATCCGGTATGCATCGTCCGTAGTGCACCATGGTGACAGGCCGTGGGGAGCGCGATATAGTCTCGCCTCTTCAGTGTAAGGCTCCCACGTGACCTTCTCTGGAGGCAAGAAGTCGAACTGCTCCGTGAACGCGACGTAACAGTTTCTCATTTGTGCGGACGCGAACTGTGGCTGTAGAATGAAAGAGGAAGTACGTAAGTTCGAACCTTCTAATCTTGCAAGTAACAGAAGTACGTACGGTTATAGGCACGAACTTACCCGACGCCGTGTCCACAGCGAACCGAAAGTAGGTCCCCCGAATGGGTTATTGTGGTACAACTCCACTCCGTAAGGATCGTCTGCGTTCACGAACGGTCTCCCTACAGGGAAACGCTCGTACGACCAAACCTGCAACGAACGTAATGTAATGTAACATAATGTAATATTCAAAGCGTAGTACCACGAACAACTAACCTATAGTAGAAGGGGACAACCCAACAACGACGGCTTCTTCGTAGTCCTGGTGCAGGCGTCACACAGCGCGCGCGTAGTGGCCGCAAGAACGGCCGATCCCCAACTCCGGGGTGGGACATCGCCGGGGTGCTGCGCGTCTGCTATCTCTCTCGCAATCTCGATGTGCCGCGCATCAACCGTGTCGCCGTGAGAGTTCGTGAACATCACGTAGCCGAAAAGCCACATGATGTACACCTCCAACGAACGAGTGACCTGGTGGTTCGTCAAGTGCTCACCAGGCCAACCAAGCTCCTCTACTGTGGTGAAGTAGGCTCCAGTGAGGTATGTATTCCCTTTGATCCTCCTCTACTGTGGTGAAGTTTGTCCACAGCACGGAATCCAGTAATTTCGCCGCTCCATGTTGCAAGGACCATCTCCTTTAAATAAAACGGTGACATGAAAGAGAAAGAGTCCATACCAATTAACCCACACGCGGCTAGCACATGCAAGCACGGCTTGTCTAGAAGGAAAGGCTTGTTGCATGTGCAGCTACAGGTTGGAATTTCTTCACACCCGAAAGTAACCTCGAACGTCCGAACCTCATTTGCGGTTCCAAAACCTGTCTTATCCCGAAGTCGCACTTCGTACCTATGTTGCAGGTTGCCAATCCTTATGACAGTGTGCATCTTCCCCTTTGCTATCTTCTCCTCCATGTACTGCATGACAGTCGCGCAGAATGGAGTTTCAGTGTTCGTGCTCATGTGCAATGCAGCTGTCTGATACCTCTCTTGGAAGTACCAAATTATCCCATGAAGTATGCTCTCGACTATAGCAACTAAGGATAAACCGCGCTGTCCGCGAAGTACCCAGTTGTACACCTCCGCCAGGTTAGTCGTCATGATACCGTACCTTGCACCGTGAGTGTCAAAGAGCAAGGACCATCTCTCCTTCGGCTCATTCTCGATCCACTCGGAGAAGGTCTTGATTCGTCCGCCCTTCTTCCTCTTAACACCGGGCGGGTCAATACCAGGTAGAGCGCATAGTTCTTTCGGCTCCTCGTCCGCTGCTACTGCAATTGCCGCGGCTTTCTTCCTCTGCTGAGTTAACTCTGTTTTAGTGAATTCATCAAGTTTAGCCCATAGTTTATAAAACTTCTTTTGCTGATTTTGTTTGCATAGCCTCTTGAAGAGATTCATAAGACGTTTGTTTCTGAACTGCCGGTAGAAATTAGCCCCCAGATGGCGAATGCACCAGCGGCTTTGCATATCAGGCCAGGGTTCAAGCTCATCCGAGCCGGGGTTTGTAAGAGTCTTCACGGCCTTCAATATACCGGGATGCCTATCATGGAGTATACACACGTTCGGTCGATCTTTCACAATACCTCGCTTCAGTCTTCTGAAGAACCAGAGCCAGCTCGCGTAGTTTTCGCCTTCAACGAATGCGAAAGCCAGTGGAAGAATTTGGTTGTTTCCGTCCACTCCAATAGCGGTGAGGATTTGCCCCCTGTACTTGCCTGTCAAGAATGTACCATCAACACACATCAAAAGTCGACAATGGTTAAATGCTTCAATGCAAGCTCCAAAGGAGAAAAAGGCCCGGTTCATCTCTTTAAATCCTGGTGACTCGGATGACAAAGTATACTTTATGTCGACGTACGTGCCAGGATTCCTGTCTTGTAGTGTCCATAGCAAGTACGGAAGGTTGTGATATGAATCTTTGAAGTTCCCAAATCGCATCTCCATTGCTTTCTGTTTAGCACGCCATGCCTTTCCATAGCTGATGGAGAACTGATACTTGTTCTTTATTGCAACTTGAATATGTTTCGCTTCCATATCTTTCTTCTCCACTATCTCCGAGAACATCAATCTTGCAATTAGACTTGAAGATATGTTACGATGCTCTGCGAGGACGTTGGATCGAACACAGTTATGAGGCACTACTCTGCTAACAATCCAAGTGACTTCGTACTTCGGGACGTGAGCATGCACATAGCAAGGGCAGCCATTACTGCTGCACTTTGCGGTGTACTGAGTCGGGGTAGACACCTGAACATAAAATGTTCTTTGCGTGGACATACCCCATAGAGCAACTGCATCTTTTAATTCGAGCTTGGTGCGGTACATGGTGCCATGTTTTATCTCGTTGCTTCTGAACTCCCACGATGACTCATGCCCATCTGTCACACGCATACCACCCAGTAGTTCTTGGTCCCACCCGCTAGGAATTTGACGATCAGAAGTCTCCTCATCCTCATCACTATCTTCATCATCGGACTCCTCGTCGTCGTCTTGCGCAACGCCCGCTAGATCTTCCTGTTCCATAGCCTCCACCAACTCTTCGAATTCCTCAGCTTCGTCCGCTCGCCCAGTAGGACCATGGTTCTGTCTCGTTCCTCCCGAAATCGCTGATTCAGAAAGATCTCTGGCTCCGTACTCTGTTACCCCTTGCGCTGATGCACTTGTGTGATCGTCTTGATACGTTGTACGATGATACTCCATTTGATCTTTCGCAACAGCTTGCACCAAAGCAACCGGATTTTCCTTACGAGCGCTGCAGACCCTAAGCCAAGAAGTCCACTCCTTCGTTCTTTCGACAGTCATCAGATCCCAGCGCACAGAACGTAAGGACATTGTAAACACAGCTTGAATGCTGACAGTATACTTGTCCGTATCAAGACTAAAGCTACGGGTGAACCAGTCTTTAGCTTCTCTAATGTTCAACGACTCGGGATTTTGCAGAGGCAATGCAGTGTAACTGAATGCACTAAGATCAACTCCATTCGAGTTCGTCCTCACTTCTCCAGGACCATAGAAAATCGTGAATCTCACTATATCAGACATTCCTGTCATCCGTAACATAATTTCGTAAAATTAACCTATATTCAAAATGTACAAGGCTCGTAATGTATAGCTACATATGTCGAACTAATCTATAATAATAAAACTAGGTTTACGACTATTTCTTCACTACGTACTCTATTTCCTTTATTCTAAAATCCTACTCCACTTCTATTTCTTCCGTATTTATTTCTAGTTCTGTACAACTATTTCCTAATAACGTGAACTCTATGATCAAATCGTGATATATGCGACCACACATGAAATTCAATTTCTAAAACGTCACAGCTATATTTTTCTAAAACACCTGAGATAGATTAATATACCTACCTAACATGTTAATACTTTTCCTACCCTAAATCTATCATGCTACTAAGCTACACATGACAAAATTCTGTACTTAGTAAGCTAAATCGATATATTTTTTCAAAATTAAATTTACCTGACCGACGAACAAATCCGCGACTTCCTTCTTCTTCTCTTTTTTTCTCCTCCTCTTTTCTTCTTCTTCTTCCTTCTCTTCTTCTCTTCTCTTCTCCTCCTCTTCTTCTTCTTCCTTCTCTTCTTCCTCCTCTTCTTCTCTTCTCTTCCTTCTCTTCTTCCTCCTCTTCTTCTCTTCTCCTCCTTCTTCTCTCCCTCTCCTCTCTCTCCCACGGGCTCGCCGCCGGCCGTCGCCTCACGGGCTCGCCGCCGGCCACGCTAGCCTCCCCGCTCGGCTCCCCGCGCCACCGCCCGCCGCCCTCGCTGCCGGGAGCCGCACCGCCGCCGCCGGTCGCCTCCAACCCGCGTGCGTGTGCGTGAATGCGTGGCGTGTGGTTGGGGCGACCGGGCGTGGGGGCCGTAAATGGTCCAAGTCGGCGTACGGCGTGCCGACTTGACCCTAGTCGGCATACGGCGTGCTGATTTGACCCTAGTCGGCATATGGCCTGCCGACTTGACTTGTAATCGGCAATTCGGCTGCCGATTTGGACAAATCGGCATTTCGGTTGCCGACTGAGCTCTATTTTTGTAATTTTTTCAAACTGACATGTATAGTTGCGATTTACGAAAAAAAATAATATTTTTTAAAAAAATTCCAAGTTTTTCCATGTTGATCAGAAGGTGTAAACATCGATCTATGCACTGGATGACAAAAGCAAAAGTAAGAGAGAGAGAGAGAGAGATGAACAGAAACAAAAAAGAAAGAATGGTGCAGAAAAATATCTTTCGATGTCTTGAGTGAGAAGGGGATACAGATCAAGAGCTTTGCTGTCATAGTCTCGCTTTGGTGCACGCCATGTACCAGTTTTTCCTTTTAACCATTAGTTTTCTTCACCTTTCGATGGATCGTGCCACAAACGCAAGTGATGATCGATGAGAAAAAAGGAGACTACGTATCTGCCTTTAAAAAAAATTTAGCTACACTTACTCGGAACTCGACTTATTTAGAATCTAGCAAGGCTAAGATCTAGACGGAGAAGACGCACGCAGTCCACCTTTTGGTCATGAATTAGCTAGATTAGCCAACAGAGATTTTGTTTCACTTTTACATGACGTTGATCCTCCGTGCATGTTGGACCTCGTTACGAAACGATTGTAATAACTCTATTTCTGGTTAATCAATAAAGCTCTTTCGTTCTCTAAAAAGAAAATCTACCTACACCGTTCCCGTACACCTTATATGTCGTTCCATACACATTCTTTGAAATTCAGAGACATAAGAGGTATACACGGGGAATTCACGCTTTATTTTGAGAAGGACAACCCTAGTCTGGTATGTATTTGGATATTAAACCTCCTTACATATAAAGTCGAGACACTAGCCCACACATTATTATCTCAAGGTAAAATGCGAGTATTTTTTTACGGAAAGGCGAAATGCGAATTATAAATGGGAACTTAAGTTTGTTTGGAAACCCTAAGCCTGGCTAGAGTCCGGGCCAGTCACGTGGGTGGAAACCCACGTAGGATCTATTGCAGTTGGGATGCCACGCCGTTTGGCATTTCCTTGCCTGATCCACTCAGTTCCCCGGGGAAAACATCCTCCCCTCACGCACAAACCTTGGATGCTTATGATTTAGTATCAAGATTTCTTTTTCTATACGTAGATAGACACAAATAGTAATTAGGTGGTTGTGCTTGTGTTATTCCCATTTTCTTAAGAGACTTGTTGCATATCCCATTTTTATATGTAGATGGACACAACAGTAATTAGGTGGTTGTACCGTTGTTTATTTTCTATGATACTTTGTGCACATCCATTTTACACTACGTAGATACAAATAATAATTAAGTAGAACGAAGAATTAACCTGCAATAAAAAATGCGGAAGTATTTGCGAAACCTGATGTACAGTAAAACTCAAGTAACCTTAATTACTTAGCGAGAAAGCCAATTCGATCACTGTCGTAGGAGGTATATTGTTTAATTAACTCTTAACTATCTTTATTTTTTAGCTGCACGTGTGATATTAGATCAGTACAGGAAATAAAAGTTCAGATCGCGAGCCGGCTTGCTAGTCGTTGTACTGAGCCGTCCATTTAAATATAGTTATGATGATCTATCAGATGTGATCTGTTTGGGTACAATTATGATGATCTATTGGTTGTTATCTGTTTAGGTATAGTTATAAAGATCTATCGACTGTGATTTGTTTAGATACAGTTATGAAGATCTATCGGCTGTGATCTGTTTAGGTGTAGTTGTGAAGATCTATCGGCTGTGATCTGTTTAGGTGCAGTTATGAAGATTTATTGGTTATGATCTATCTAGTTACAGATATGAAGATTATCGGTTGTGATCTATTTAGGTGCAGTTATGAAGATCTGTTGGTTGTGGTCCGTTAGTAATAAAAGGGTCTACCAAATTGATGGTCGAATGTTTTGTTTTTTTTTGGAATTTCTAGCCTATCTCTATTTTTTCTATTATATTCTGTTTTTAATATATAATAGATAGATATATTATAGCATGGTGTACATTTATGATATTCTTTTTCGTATTTTTGCGAAACAAAGTGTGGACGCAACGGTCGCAGAAAATCCGCGTTCCTAGAATCCGGCCAGGTTTGCTCTTTCCAAATAAGCCATAAAAAAAAACCGAAATCCATAATGCGCGGTCGACCGCGCCGCGCGGTCAAATCCGACAAAGCAACAGCGTGGGGTCCACTTCTCCTCATCTTGTCTAATTCTCCACCATCCCCGCATCCTTATCTTCTCATTTTTTCTCCACCACACGCCGCCCCGTCCCAGTCCTCCCTCGCCCCTCCCGCCGCGTGCCGAGCAGCCAGCGCCGCCTGCCGGAGCTCCCTCGGCTCCCTCGCCGCCGGCCGGAGCTCCCTCGCCTCCCTCGCCGCCTCCCCAAGCCGAAGCTCCGGCCGCCTCCCCAAGCCGGAGCTCCCTCGCCATCGGCCGGAGCTCCCTCGGCTCCTTCACCGTCGGCCGGAGCTCCCTCGCCGCCTCCCCAAGCCCTCCCGCCGCGCCCGAGCAGCCAGCGCCGCCGGCCGGAGCTCCCTCGGCTCCCTCGCCGCCGGCCGGAGCTCCCTCGCCTCCCTCGCCGCCTCCCCAAGCCGGAGCTCCCCGTCGTGAAGCCCCCCGCCGTCCTCCAGCGTCGCCGGCGCCGGGGAAGGGCACCGGTGCCGGTGCCGGTGTCTGATTTTTGATTTTTTGGTAGAGTGGGAAGCTCTGATTTGTTCAGTAGAAATCTATTTTTGATTTGGTAGAAGTTGGAAGCTCTAAAGTGCTTAGTAGAAAGTTTTGAATGTTCTTTGTAGAAGTTGGAAGTCCCAGTTTGCTTAGTAGGAAGCTTGTTTCATTCTTGTAGAAAGCTAGGGCATGATGGAGTTTGCTTAGTAGGAAGCTTGTTTGATTCTTGTAGAAAGCTAGGGGCAGGATAGAGTTGAAAGTTTTTTTCATTTTTCAGTTGGAAGTTGCTTGAGTTTTGGTTGAAAGTTTTTTTTCTTGTCTCAGCGGTGCTTCCGGTGATATGGGAGGGGAAGAGGCCGATCGGAAGGCCTTGTCGGAACTGACCGCTCGCTCGGAGCGGGCGGTCAGCCGTAAATTACGGACGTCCTAAAAAAAACTCCACCACCGGGCAGTTTGATGCAAATCGTGATCGATTAATAAAACAGCTCGTCAACTCTTTCTTTCATAGTTCAAAGAGAGAGACACGTAACACAAGACGTATTACCAACATTATCTTTCGAAAAGAAAACCCAAAAGTAAACGGTCGATCGGATCGGCTTTGGTGGTTGGCGATATTACTGATATGAAAGAGACCCGTCCAGTTCTTGCCAGCGATCGATCTCGACTGATTTGGCCGATGGTGTGATATTACTTAATTATATACTGCATGGGCACGGAGCTTTTCGAGTTTGGACCGTGCATTTGGTCTCTCTTTCCGCTATTTAGCGACACGTACAGTCTATCTACTCACTACTGTTACATAGGACAATGTTGAATTGAAGTAATCGGTTAGCAGCTAGCTTATGTAACCAAGCTCCAACACTCCGGCCAATCCAGCAGAAATGAGAGGTGCGAGGGAGCTGTTGGGACGCGCGGCGGAGCGTAAATTGAAGAATGGGAAGTGCGAGCTGGACTTGGCAATCATATGGCGAGCTTGCTATTTCACAATCGTCTATACAATAGGAAAACACGGTTGATCGTACTCGTCGTTGGATTTCCAACGCAATTCGTCATCCGTGCTTCGTCCTCCTTTCTGGTGGTAACGATAGAGCCTTGTCGGGTTAGGGGGGATCGGGTTAGAGCGGAAAGGATTTTTTAGGACATCTCCAATAGAGTGATGCCAGTTTTCTCTTAGAGATATCACATAAGATTTTTGTTAAGTTGGAGGAGAGAGAGAAGAAAGAGAATGATATCTTTTCTTGGTGAAAGGATGATCCCTTTACACCTAAGCGACCACTATTTTCTCCATTGTACAATATGTCTTCCCTTAGATCCATATTTTCTAGTTTAATTTTAATCTTATATTCATGCGTGCATTAATTGCTAGAGATAATATCAAGGGATAACCTATTGTATAACATATTTTTGTTGTTATCTTTAAATGACGTGGAAGACATAAAAGAAGGATGCCTTCTCTACTATTGGAGATGTCCTTATGCTTCCTAGGCTTAGAGGGAATACGGCGACCCACATACTACCCTTTTAGATAATATGTCGGTCTTTGACATATTATAGACAAAGTGCCTTCTCATCTACAATATATCGTACAGAGTAGCACATCAGAAACATTGCAGCGGTTCATATATTACAAACTTAATTTATAAACTCGAAATATAACATAAAGTCTTACAAACTTATTCCCAAAAGTATAGAGAATTTAAAACCGTTATCACTTGGTTACAGCAAACGCCTTATCTACAACTCTCGACTCACCCGACCTATACTTCTACTCAGTGGTATTCTCGTCGCGGAACTCGACGTAGTAGTCGACGCCTTCGTCTTCCTTTGTTGACGTCTGCTCTTCGGGAACTTCCTCTTCGATTTCGACGTACACTACCTCCGTCTCCACCGTCGGCTCACAGTCTAATCAAAAGAATTAGAGTAAATGGATGAGTACAAAAGGTACTCAACAAGTCCAGAAATAGCAAAGTGGTGTTTGATGCACTATCTACTGAGAACAGCAATGCTCTTCAAAAGCAATGCAATTTTGTAAGGTAAGAGAGTCAAGTTTTAATTTAATGATCTCATGCCTTACAGGCTGCTAGGATCCCCGATAGATCTCTTTCCTTTCGTGTTCGCAGTTCCAACCAGGACCATGGAGTGACTAAGCCACACTTTCTTACACTCTGTAGAGATGCGCAACTGTACCCACAAACGACCAATAGTCGTGGTGTTCACGTCGTCACATGCACAACCAGACCGTAAGGTCACAGAGCCGTTTCACCGCCCGCTCAGTCATACCCTGCGTCGTAGTCCCGCACAATAGGTCAGGTACTACCGATCTCACGTTAATACTACAGATCCAACACATTGTGGTTAGCCAACGGCTAACACCACCTTCCCAACAATTGATACTCCAGATCCAACTATTGAGATCTTCCTTTCCTGGGGGGAGTATGACCTATGGCAAAGGTACTTTGGCTCAGCCCCGCCCATACAAGGTATGTGGTTTGCATGATCACTACGGCGCTTAAGCACAATCGATCATTTGTTGCTTTAGTCTTATATGAACAACTTGTGTGATGAAATCCACCTTCCAATGTGCCCCAGTACCTTTTCAAGATTTCACCACCCACCATGATCACGCCCAAAAATCGGCGATCAAATAAAACAACAATTGATTCATCTTTAGAAAATAGATTTTCATTTTGTGCATGTTATAGACAAGAAGGAAATTTTGTAAAACGTTCTCAACGGATATGAACAATAAATTGGACTTGTCTGGTAACGGATAGGTAGTGGAGTTCGACTGGTCTGCTGGCTGGACTCCGGTTTCTGAAGAAAGAAAAACAATATAGTCCAATAAGGACTAATCCAAAAGAATTACAAGTATGAATGCAAATGTCATGACAATGTATGCATGAGAGAACTCCCCCATGTTAAAGTATTTCAAGGAATTTTAGACATAAATTCATTTAAATATTCTTCTAAGGATTTAGAATCCTTTAAAGGAATAACCAAGCTTTAATCATGTTGTAAAGTTTATGATAATTTTAAATTAAGTTAAGCTATCTTCACCATCTAATTTAATTTACTTAAGATTCTAACTTAGACTAGATATTCTTTCCTAAAGAAGAATATATTTATTTTGGTTAGATTAACTCATTACTTTAGTCTAAGTTTAAACCCTTTCTAAGAAAATAATTATTGTAACTTAAGTAATCATCTACTCATTTCCTTTCAATTTACCCTTTCTCTTTTTTTTTAACATGTAAAAAATTATGTTCATGCTCCCATAGTCCAACTCAACTTCATTTCCTGTTTTAAAGAAAATAGAATGTGTATATATATATATATATAATTTTTTTAAACCTTCAAGTCATTTTCATTTCATCTTTCTTATCAATTTTTTAAAACTTCTTACCGGATGGCCCATTTGGCCCGCAACCCTATTCTACCCTAATCCCTATTCTCTCTCTCTCCCTAATTTCTTCCTCCACCTGCCGCACTCGATCGGCTCTCCCTCTCTCTCTCGCGTCGCCGCCACCTGAGCCTAATGTCTTGGAAGCCGCCGGCCTCGGGTCTCACTCGGGTCTCCTCTGCCCGGCACCTCCTCTCTTCGCCGCCTGGTTCTTCCCGAGCTCTCCTTCGCTTCTTGGCATACGCTGCCGCCTCGCCCCGGACGCCTCACCTCAGCCACGTCCGATACCGGTGTCGCTCCGGTCGCGAGCCTGGGGCTAGGGCTTAGCCCCGCCGGCCCCGCTCGGGTTGCCACCTCCTGATTGCCGCGTCGCCACCTCCCCTTGGTCGCCCTCGCGCGTGCCGCCCGAGGTGGCTCGAGGCCCGGTGTCGAAGCCCGCCACTGGCGGCGCTCCGCTGGGCCCGCCCCTCGCCGGAGGTGCGGTGAGGTCGCCCATGCCGTCTATCTTCTTTGGTGAGCACCTTTTTCCCCAATTTCCTCTTCTATTCCCCAGACTCTAGGGTTCTACTCAAAGTGGTCCGATTATTACTTGCTGAATTTGCTCCGACTGAATTTGGTTATGCATATCTTAATGCTTGTATCTGATGGTGCCTATAGTTGCTTGGTCCCATAAGATTTGATTTACTGGTATTGTTGTCCTGATACTATAGTTGATCTACAGGCTTGTAAATATCTTTTGCTAATTAGACTGAACCGATTGAGGCGAATAAGAAATGATTTGGACATGTGCTACCTGATCTTAGCTTATTCTGATTTCTGCCCCTATACATATATACAAATGCGTGTGAGCCAGTTAAAGAACTGAAGAATAGATGCTACTTCTACACTGGTATCTTAAAACTGATGAGAACAATCACACTTGATATTGGCTTCCTTTTTATTCCTGTGCGTATATGGTTATACATGCTGACGATAGATAGTACAATATCCCGTATATGAGGAGGTATTCATATATGATTCCCTGGATTATCGGAGTACAATACGTGTCCGATAAGGATCCCAGGAGATAAGGTAACCCTCCGAAAAGAGGAAGAACACCCCTTAAACTAGGAAGTCAATCTCGATGTTTAAGGAAGCCAGAGTTCTACTCGGGCATAAGTCCATATCCAGTATGACTCGGGAAGCCCCCTATAAAAGGATCAGCAATCCTATAGGGGAGGGGGGAGTTGGACAGGTTCTACAAGCCCCAGCGATTTCCACGAGAAGACCCGCCGCCTCGAAGGAGTCGAGCCCACTAGAATCAGTTGACATAGCCTCCGATTACGTCTAGGATAGCCACTGACATACACATCCGTTGTAAAGACACTATTTGATCAATATATACGAACAGGACGTAGGGTCATTATCCTGAGGGAGGCCCGAACCTGTATAAAAGGGTGTTTTCTTGCCGTCAGATCTCTTGGCCTTGTGCCCTAGAGGTCCCTACCCCCTAAGTATCACAGTTCCACGACTACCATAAGATTGGTGGTTTACCAATCGTTGATAAATAGCGCCGACCGTGGGGACCTCTGCGGCTCAAGCCGTCAAGGAAGCATCAGAGTCGGCAAGATGTGCAACTAGTCGCGATCAGCCCACGTCGCCGACTGCATGGCCTTCCCCGGTTCGACCCAAGGAGGAAGAAGCGGGTTTGGCAGCGGATACGATCGCACTCACGCGATGCACCGGGTATTCAGATCTGGGCTTCTTCGACAACTTTTCCCTGATAGATCCATACCCGGTGACTGACTGCATAGATTTTAGAGAATATGCCATTGGCAAGTACTCGGATTACGAAGTCGATCACTTCAGAACTGAGTGCGCCAGGGCCTTGGAGGGGACGTTGGTGTTACCCGACGATTCCCAGGCAGGAGCGACCAGCCCAATGCCAGGACGGTTGCCTAAGACTTCTGATCGACCAACCGATCAAGATTCCAATAACAGTATCCCTCCCAACGAGGAAGACACGATAGAGTGGGAATACACCCCATCTAATCCAGACCCTCGGTTGGTTCTCGCGATCCAGGACGGTCGGGAAGATCCCGAGGACTAGGATCAGGATGGGGGCTCACAACGTCAGAGCCCGATGGCTACTCTCCGTGGGAACGGGAACATGCCCACGACAGAAGACAGAACCCCTCAAGGGACGGGGAATATGTGTCCCGAACTGCCCGAAGATTCGCCGAGATGCGCAATCTGCTGTCACGGCCACCGACGGTAGATCTGACGACACCCGATGGAATACAATGGCTGCAACGGCTGGGGGCTGAATTACAGCAGGCCCAAGCCCAAGTCGAATCTTCTCGACTCCAGTCGGTGACACACAGCTCCAGTCGAGGGAAAACCCCTCTCCAACCAGATGAATCAGACGGAGAAGGACGACATCCCAGGATTCAATCTCGTCAGGAGGAACAACACGTCGACCTCCGTGACAGGCTCAATGAGCGCCGATCCGAAAGGCGCCAGCAAGAACTAAAAGTGCATTCAGTCCCAAGGAGTGTGGGAGAATGATTATCTAGCCCCAAGGTTTGGTTTTGATGGTTAATGGCAACCCTCACCTGTATCTAACGTTTACAACGAGTGTGAACAGGAGTTTAGATGAACAGGTGATTGATCAAGACAACATCTGAGTGATGATGAGGCCTAAAAAGAGCAAGGAACCGTGAAGGTCAGAAGGGCTAGCTGAGTTAGTCTCCTGAGGCTCAGTTGCGAGGAAGCCGAGGCTGTGCTCGAGGGCAAGCGAGGTGATGGTGGCTTGATGGAGTTCAAGGACCGTGACTGCAAGCTGGATAAGACCTGGAGGAGCTAGGAAGCTAGTGGATCTGCGTCAAGGGGTTCGCTGTGCGTCTTCAAGGGCTGTCATCTTCAGTTGTTAGCTTGGAACCAGTGCCAAGATTCTGAGCGAGCTGGTCAGTGGCAGTGGTGAGTCCATTGTCCTCCTGAATCAATTTTAGGCTTGTAGTGAGCCGGCCTGTGTTGTGCTCAGGTGCTGCCTGAGGCAACCGAGTCCACCTGAGTTTGGCATCTGAGACTCAGGTGGGTAGCTCAGCCGTGGCTAGTAGGTTACCAAGTGTAGGTTAGCTGAATCTCAGATAGGTTTGTCTGGTGGCTCTTTATCTGACGTGGCATGAGGGTAACGGCTAGCTGCCAGGGACTCTATAAATAGGGAACCTGGGGAGGTTTCGACCTCAACCTTTACCTCTACCATAGAAAGCACCCTGCTGTCGGAAGAAAGAGCTCTTAGTCTCCGAGAGAGTGTTGCCTGCGTGCATCCACCGTGAGAGAGAGTTGCTTTGCATCCTGAGTGCTTCAGAACTGAGAGAGTTCATGGTATTGGTTCCTCCAAAAGACTGAGAGAGCTCTTGGAGTTTGTCTACTCCAAGACCGGGAAGTTGGAGTCGTTGGTGAGCAAGCCAAGTCTTGTGTGGCTGCCTCCAAGCATTTGTGAAGGCGATTTGGGTCAGCCTGTCTTGCTGCGGTGAGATCAAAAGGATTCCACACAAGATAAGTGAACGAGGAAAGAGCACGGTTCAGTGCCGGCTGTGAAAGCAGCTTCCTCAACGGAGACGTACCACTTTGCTAAAGTGGAAACTTCGGTAAAACAAACCTTTGTGTCTACTCGCTTATTTGTATGGTTTATGTTTACTTGTGCTGATATACATAGTTCACTCTCTGCTGCACACAACTGAGTTTCCCACCTGAGACTCAGTTGACACTAAGAGCAAGTTGTCTCCTTTTGAGACTCAGTTGACACATAGTTGACTCTGCTCTGCTCTGTTTGCTTTTATCTGAGTTATCTGCCTGAGTGTCAGCTGCCTGTCTCAGTTGCCTGTATCCTGCTAAGTTTGTCCTATTTAATTTAAGTAAAGCCCATTAGGTTTTAAATTTTATAGAGTCGACCTATTCACCCCCCCCTCTAGTCAACTCCTGAGATCCTTTCAAGAACAAACTCCTCCCCGGAGAGACAACCGACACCGCGCTAATAACCGGGGACGATCTCCGACCCCAAATAGCGGTGAGAACGCGCCTTATTGGAGGACCATCAACGGATGCCAAGCGCTATCCTGAGAACTCCGACATGTGCGCTGGCCGTCTCGCTTTAAGCCTGGGGCCCTAGAGTCGTACGATGGCACCACAAACCCTGCAGAGTTCCTGCAGATCTATACTACGACAATCGAGGCCGCAGGCAGGAACGAGAAGGTCATGGCCAACTACCTCCCGACCGCTCTCAGAGGAGCAGCTAGAACCTGGTTGACGAACCTACCCCTAGGAACGATCCGCTCCTGGGGACAGCTTTGCGACATGCTTCTCGGAAACTTCCAAGGTACCTTCACTCGTCCTGGTCGGGTCGACGACTTATTCCTAGTCGTCCAACGCCCAGATGAGACTTTTCGAGAGTTCACCAAGCGGTTTAGTGCTGTTCGCAACACTATTCCTGAGGTAACAGACTTGGATGTTATCTGCGCCTTTGTTCGAGGCAGTAGAAACGAGATGTGCACGCACGACCTAATCATGCATCCACCCAAGACAATGGCACAGCTGATGGATCTAGACGAAAAAGCCGCCTGTGCTGAAGAAACCCTACATTACATCAAGCAGCAACAGAACAAGTTGCCCAAGTCTCCCCTCCGGACCAGAGATGACTCAACGAAGACGAAGCGAAAGAAGAAATCCTCTGGAGGGAACAGGGAGAAGAGAGCTAAAGCCGATGAGGTAATGGCCGATCTCCCGAAAAGCGTACCTGGTGACCCGCACCAAGGACAAGCTGACGACTTCCTCCGACAAGACAGGAAAACTCTGGTGTGACTTTCACCAGACCGATTCACATGATCTCCGTCAGTGCCGCATCTTCAAGAAGTACCTCAAGGAAGAAAGAGAGAAGTTCCGCAAGGAAAACCCGCAGGTCGCAAACAACAGTCGGGACACGACTTCTGACGACGATGACTCCGTCCCTTTAGCCATTCCAGGGGCATGTCAGAGCAATCGAGCATATATTCGGGGGCTCAGCTTCCTATGAGTCGAAGAGGCAATACAAGGCGATCGCCCGAGAAGTTCTCGCGAATATACCGTGAGTCCCTCGGGCAATCAAGTGGTCGGAGGTCACGACCACATTCGACCAAACCGATTGCCCCGAGAACTGTGTTCGACCAGGACGATACCCGATCGTTGTCGAGCCAATGATAAACAATTGCTGAGTGGCCCGGGTGCTAATAGACGGAGGGAGCTCCCTCAAACATCCTATTCGCCAACGCCCTCGATGCCATGCAAGTGCCACGATCGTCGTCCAGACAGTGACACAGGCTTTCCACGGTATCGTCCTAGGCTCGTCGGCTACGCCGATCGGGCAAGTCACCCTCCCAGTTACCTTTGGTACACCGGAGAACTTTTCCGAACAGAGAAAATCCTGTTTCGATGTATTCGACTTTGAGACAGCATACAATGCCATCCTGGGCGCCCAACTCTGGCCAAATTCATGGCAGCAACACACTACGCATATCAGTGTATGAAGATGCCTGGCCCAAAGGGCGTCCTCACGATAAAGAGCTCCCCCCAGGAAGCATTACTCTGCGACAAGCGTAGCCTCGACCATGTGCAAGTGTCTCAAGGGAGTGATGAACACACCCTCTTCAAAGCCAAGACTGCCGTAAAAACTCACGGCGAGGTAAAAACCATTCCCTTGGATCCAGCAGAACCATCCAAGGTGGTCAAAATCGGCTCAACCCTTGATTCAGACCAGGAACTCTCACTCATCACCTTCCTCCGGGACAACTCGGATGTTTTCGCATGGCAGCCATCCGATATGCCAGAATCCCCAGGGAGGTAATCGAGCACAGGCTGGCAGTCCGCCAGACGCCGTGCCAGTAAAACAGAAGCTCCGACAGTTTGCCCCTTATCGGAAAGAAGCTTCTGAAGGCCGGGTTTATCGAGAAGTCGAAGACCCCGAATGGCTCGCCAACCCCGTTATGGTAAAGAAAGCCAACGGAAAGTGGCGAATGTGCGTCGACTTCACGGACCTTAACAAAGCCTGCCCTAAAGACGCCTTTCCATTACCCAGGATAGACCAGATAGTAGACTCTACGTCCAGATGCGACTATCTAAGCCTCCTCGACGCTTACTCCGGTTATCACCAGATAAGCATGTGTCGGGAAGACGAGGAAAAAACCTCCTTCGTAACTCCGTTTGGGGTATTTTGCTACTCGAAGATGCCTTTCGGATTAAAAAACACAGCTGCAACATATCAACGCGGAATGCAGCTCGCCCTCCACAGCCAGATTGGTCGGAACATTGAAGCATACGTCGACGATCTCATCGTAAAAACGAAGAAGAAGGAAGATCTGCTCTCGGACTTGCTAGAAACCTTCACAAACCTTCGAAGAAACAGGATAATGCTAAACCCAAAAAATGCACCTTCGGAGTTGACGCCGGGAAATTACTTGGGTTTTTGGTCTCGCACCGAGGAATCGAAGCGAATCCCGACAAGATACGAGCAATCGCAGAAATGAAAGTCACCAAAGTCAGTCCGAGACGTCCAAAGACTCACGGGCTGCATGGCAGCCATGAGCCGGTTCATATCCTGATTGGGAGACCGTGGAAGTCCTTTCTTCAAACACCTACGACAACACAACGGCTTCGAGTGGACAGAAGAATCAGAAAAGGCATTCCAAAGCCTCAAGGAATACTTAACAACCCCCCCCGTGCTAGTCGCGCCCAGCCCAGAAGAAGACTTATTCCTTTACATCGCTGCTGGTCCATCAGTAGTCAGCGGAGTATTAACGGTGGAACGTGGGACCCCAGAACAACGCGAGAAGGTTCAACAGCCGGTCTACTACGTCAGCGAGATCCTACACGGCCCCAAGGAGCGTTACCCTCAAGTTCAAAAACTCCTGTACACAGTACTCACCACATCTCTGCAAACTTCGACACTACTTCCAGGCTCACACGATTACAGTCCCAACCACCTACCCCCTGGGAGAAATTCTCCGCAACCGCGACGCCATTGGCCGGATCACCAAGTGGGCCGTCGAGCTAGGAGAGTTCGACATCCACTTCGTGCGTCGCACCGCCATCAAATCGCAGGTACTCGCTGATTTTCGTCACCGAATGGTCAGAACCCGACCACTCCCGGCGAATCATCAACAGCACAACGAAGATATTTGGACTTTACACTTCGATGGTTCCCTAACCATCGAAGGCGCGGGGGCTGGAATAATTTTAACTTCCCCAAATGGAGAGTGCCTGCAGTACGCACTGCAGATCGACTTCCCAGCCACGAACAACGTGGCCGAGTATGAGGGTTTGCTTGCCGGTCTCCGAGTCGCTTCCGCACTTGGTATCCGTCGCCTACTAGTGAGTGGGGACTCACAGCTGGTGGCGAGACAAGTGTCCAAGGAATACTCAGACCACAGACCAGAACATGGCGGCCTACCTCGCGGAGGTGAGAAGCTGGAGAAGAAGTTCATCAGCCTCGAGGTACGGTACATCCCGAGGAAGGACAACTGCAAGCCGATAGTCTTGCCCGCCTGGCTTCCTCACGTTCTCCATGCCCACCCGGAGCCTTTGTAGAAAAGATTTCGACGCCGTCCATAGCCTCTCGCGAGTCCATGGACGAAGGAATGGCCGCCCTCAGAATGGAGCACCATTCAAGGGCGTCACCAGGCATTGACGCTCCAAGGGGAGTGGCGGGTCGACTCGTTGCTCCCCTCGATCCTGAAGATTCGTGGATAGAGCCCATCCGCAGGTACCTTCTCGATCGGACTATACTGAGGACGATACACTATCCGAGCAGCTTGCCCGACGTGCCAGAATGTACTCCCTGGTCGACGGAGTCCTCTACCGAAGAGGGGCTCACGGAGTGCTCATGCGGTGTATACCTCAGAAGCAGGGTACAGAATTACTCGAGGAGATCCATGGAGGGGTGTGCGGGGCACATGCATCTTTCCGAACCCTGGTCGAAAGTCCTTTAGACAAGGATTCTATTGGCTGACAGCCCTCCGTGACGCGAGCGAGTTAGTGAAGCGATGCAGTCAGTGTCAATTTCACCGCAGACGCATTCACCAGCCCCCCAAGCATTACAGACAATTCCCTTGTCATGGCCCTTCGCCACGTGGGGTCTGGATATCCTAGGGACCTTTCCCAGTTTCGCCCGGGGGGCTACAAGTTTCTATTTGTCGCATCGACACGTTTCACCAAGTGGATCGAAGCTGAACTAGTCGTACAAATCACGTCGGAGGCTGCCAAGCGGTTCATAATGACGAATGTTGTGACCAGATTTGGCGTCCCGAGCAAGATTATAACCGACAACGGCACCCAGTTTTCCAGCGCAGAGTTCATCGAGTACTGCACCGGACTCGATACCAAAATATGCTACGCCTCGGTCGCACACCCACAGAGCAACGGGCAGGTCGAGCGCGCCAATGGACTTCTTCTCCAGGGCATGAAAACCCGCGTCTTCGATCGCCTCTCTGCGCACGCAAAGGCATGAGTGCGAGAACTGCCCTTAGTCCTCTGGGCACTTCGAACAACCGCCAGTCATGCCACGGGACAAAACACCTATCTTTTTGGTCTACGGGGCGGAAGCCATGCTCCCCTGCAAAGCTCTCACTAAAATCACCACGGGTAGAGCTGTACACAGGCAAGGAAGAAACCCCTCGACGAGAGGACGACCTCAATTTCTTTGAGGAGAAACGGACTCGGGCCTTACTCTGAGCCACCAAGTATCAGTAAGATCTCTGTCGTTACTACAAATGACACATCCGGCAACGCTCTCTCCAAGTCGGCAACCTCGTTCTATGACTCGTTCAGAACAGAAGTAACAGCAACAAGCTCTCCCCAAAATGGGAAGGCCCTTATACTGTAGCCGAAGTTACTCGACCAGCTTGTGAGTGGGCAAGCGCTTCTTCGAAGCTGTGGGCTGGTTGGACCCCGGCGAGGATTGAGGGTGTCACACCCTGTTTTTCTTCATTTGGATTTCCCGAAAACCAAAACCCTAAGACGCGTATATGCGTATATGTTCTAATTTGCCATGTGCATTTGAACTTCAACTTCTCGAACATGTCATCTCATGGGGAGCACTCGAGTTAAGTTGCATCGTCACGCAACGAACACGAGTCGCCACCCTATCATCGCATGTGCATAAGGTATTAAACCCTAACCGGACACACGCACCCTATATGCACCATCCGTTCGAACCCAAACCCTAACGACCAAAGGTCACCAAAGTGAATTTCCAAAACCCTGCATATCCCCATACCCTCTCTACCAACTCCGAGACCCTAAATCCTCAAAACCCTAACTCCTCGGCAAAACCCTAATTAGGTTTTTCACACAATTAGAAAATCAAAAAGTGCTATCACATGCACTTTAATTTCTCCAAAATTCCCAGAAAAGCTCTAGAAGCTTCTGAGGCTATTCTTCACCAAATTATAAAATAAAACTTGGAGGTCCTGTTCGAATATTTTGAATTACATTCAAATTAAGAATTAGATCAAATATGACACTTGAGCTACAACCCACATATTTAAGTTTCAGAAAAATTCAAGGAAATTCCACGAGGCTCACCTCAGCACCCATGACCCAATTCTACAAAAACATAAAGGCCTACAGTTCAAAAATCTTTCTAAGTCTATATCGAACACCTTGTGCATATTTCTCCGTTTCTCATGAAACCCAGCAACCACCTCACCTACTTTCTTCCAAACTCTTCACCAGAGATTTTGCTACCTCCAGGCTCTGGTCTCCCTCACCTACACTCTGAGTAAAGGCCACACTCTGCAATCTTCAGCCTCATGCCATTTCATGCCGGAGTTTACAAGCCGTTGGCAGACCTTTTTTTAATGGACTTGCTATATGGTTTTTCGTCGGCTTCCCCTCTCCTCTCCCTCTTTGGTCACTTCTAACCCTCAGGACATGGCCATGCACTGCCCCTCATGCCAGGACACGCTGGGGAGGGCATTAATGCCGTTGGAGCGCGTCCAGGTCGCGCACAGAGCGCGCTCCGCGACAGTCCAGTGCCGACCCATCGGCATCAGCTCGCCGTCTGTGGCCGCTGACCCCTCTTCTCATCGCCTGGTGCACCCCAGCTCGCCATCAACTCCTTGCGGCCCTTGTCACCTCGGCGTCAACCCGGTGGACCTCCCCCACATCCTCTCTCTGAGCACCGGCGAGCAAAGCTCCAACTCAAGCCACGGGAGACCTCTGCCGCGCGCCAGCACGAGGCTCGCTTCCTCTGCCGCCTCCTGCCCTCGCCATTAATTTCTGACCCGCTGCGCCGCCTAGTCCCGATCATCCGTACGCTCGGGGATTGGACTCGCGTCCTTCCAGCACCACGTCCAGTGCAGTCCAGCGTCACCCACATCTTTCCTCACCCTCGTAGCTATAAGAAGCGCGCCCGAGCTCGTGTCTCCCTCCCAGCTCACTCATCCTTCTCTCTTCTAGCTTAACCGAGCCTCAATCAAGCTTCAAACTCTTTTCCCCCCTGTTTCCAACTTGAGCTCCCAACTCTCAGATCCGCACCGGTTACTCGAGCCCAGCATCCGTGCAAGCTTCCCGACCTCAAAAAAATGAAAACGCTGACTTTCTGAAGCTAGGTCCGTCGCCCGATTCTCCTCTCTCCGTCTGAATCAACAGCAATTTCTCGTCGGAGCCCTCACCGGAGGAACTCCCCGTCGCTGCTACTCCCGCACATCAGGCCGGGAAGGACCACCCGTGCTCCTGACCAGTGGACCCGCGGTGTCCGAAGCGGTAAGTGAGGGGGGGAGAGTCTCTGCCGGTGGGCCTCTGCTCCCAACCGGGCCCGCTGTCGGGTTAAGTGGAGGCGCCCCTCCCCCCAGGCGCCTTCGACGTCACCTCCCTCTCGGGAGCTTAAGCCGGCCGGTTTTCTCTCAGACCCGTTTTCCCTTGGTTCGCCCAGTTCGGCCTCAAGCCGGGCCGGTTCTTGAAAAAGTTCCAAAATAGAAGTTGCTCAGAAAAGTATTTAGAACCTTTTGGCTGAAATTCGTATTTTTGAGATTTGATTCTGTATAGATAGTAACTCAAGCATGCGTTTATAGTTTAAATTCTTTGAAAATTCAAATTGAGTAGTTGATTCATTCCAGACTGTCCAGTAAGTTTAAAATTCAAATTTATTTATCTAGCCTGGTAGCCTATAGATATACACATGATGCATGATTCCAAGAGCCGAGGAAAACAAGTGTTCACTATTAAAACCCTAAACCCTAATTCATGCATTTGCGCATATATGTTTCTTATTCACCTCACACATGTTAAAGACTTTCCAAGAACATGGTAGACCCAGAACATTTGCATGCTGGACATTTTACATTTCTATTACTGGGTTTTTGAAGTTGGTTTCTTATCCGAAGAATTTTTTCGAACGTGTAGTTGACGGTGTGAGGTACGTCCGCCAGGAGGAACCCGAAGCATCCCCACGTCCGGAACAAAGCCAGGAACTGCCAAGCAAGCTCTCCACCCTTGATCATGTCGTATTCCAAGTTTACGAGTTATATTTTGCTTTACTAAACATGCATGCTATGTTTTAGACCTGTTATTTTATGTAGCATAGTTAAACCCGAACTTAGTGAACCCTAGTCTGACCCTGTGTACCTTGTCACCCTAAGGGTTACATATTCCGGAAAAGATACCGGGAACTTAAGGTAGTGTATATATATATATATATATATGCTTAGCCCAGCCGTAGTGAAATTAGGTTTTCAAAACAAAAAGAAAGCTCCCACATTTTATGTGATGAAGATTTAAGACGGACCGTCGTGTCCGGAGGTGTATGAAGGTAGAATATCCATGGGTTGGGATATTTACCAAAAAGAGGTTTTGTAAAACCAACATGAAAATGGAGAAGATTTGATCCGGGTCGGTAATGAATGGTGAAAGCAGGGAGTTTGTTAACGAGCGAGGTAAGGCCCCGGCGTGGTTCTCGCTGCCCGTGTACGGGAATGGTGTGGAGTCCTTCTCGGATCACCTAAGAACCGATCTTAAGTGCCGTTGGCCAAGTCTTACCGTACGTCCACATTCCTTTATGGGAAGGGCTTGGCATAGTACCCGGCCTGAACTAGCATGAACCCATAGGCAGTGTGTAGCGTGTAGATGGAGGTGAAGCTCCTGTAGAGAAAAAAATTCCGCGGGTAAGCGAGGCATTGTTCGCCACAAAGTTGGAACACCAGCCTCCTTGCAAGCGATGTTACTGACTCAAGTTAGGTTTGTGACATGTCCTTCTGGCGGGTTCATGGCTGGGTTCGCACCGGCGAAGAGTCTCATTGTACTAGCTCTGGTAGTATGCAGTGCACGGTATGCCCAGGGTGACCTACATCGTGTGGGTAAAGCCGTACCACCTCTGCAGAGGGTTAAAACTATTCGAATAGCCGTGTCCGCGGTCATGGACGAACTTGGTTGGGCCACACTAAAGTAGACTGGCTTTCAAAGTCAACAATGGGTTAATGGGTTTAAGGACGCGATCCGCCGTGTTCGCAGGGTGACATGTGAATGCCCGTCGTGGCAGGAAGAGTGAAGAAGGGATTTCCCCGTGGACTCGGGCAAACCCTAGAATCCCCGTAAGTACCGAGTGAGCTGTGTCTCCCTGAGGAACCGGGCGATTGCCGTGTTTTCGTTGGTATCCCCCGTAAGTACGAGGTGAGTTGTGACTCCCTGAGGAACCGGGCGATTACCATGCTTTGCCGTTGTAGCGGAAAGCACAGAGATGACCTTCCCGTTGTAGAGGGAAGAGTGTTAAAAGCAGGTACCCTATCTTGCGGAGTCGAGATGATTTGATAAATCGCTTTATTATCTATTTACATATATTCAATGCAAACTTAATTTCTCGCTCAACATGAAACATAGGTTAGAGCAAATTTCTTGATACTCCCTTTGCATGTTCATATCCGTGTTAAACTCCCCGGTGAAGTGCTTATGAGTACATTCAATGTACTCACCTGGCTTGTTATGTGGCCAAACGAGGAAGAGGAATACCTGACCGAAGATAGCGACAGTGATTTCGAGGCGTAGGGTTTCTCCCTAGTCAGATGCCCGTGGGTTATCTACCAAGTGTTTATTTCCACTGCTGTTTAAATTCGGCCAATAGGCCCGGCTTGTATTATTAAAGACCAATTATGGCTAAAGTATGTAATGAACGATGTAACGCATGTCGATACTATCTAGTGCTTGTGAGTATCGACTACTGATCCAGGGATCGATACAGTAAACACAAGGGTTTATCCGGCCGCAAAACCTGGTACGCCACAGAGGGCCCGCCAGCTGCGGTCGTCCCACGACCGGCGAGGACGACTCTGCAAGTTAAAACTCTACATCCGCGTCGCTGGAAAAGAAACCGATGAAGGTAGATAAAAGAAGGTTACCTTGCTCTCTTCAGAACCGCACGTGGTCTCTGAGCCAGAGAAGTCACCGCTTCCCGAGCAGGGGGGTCGCGGCTCCAGCCGAAGGGGTTCTGCGTGTTCTTTTCTTTTGGGCAGGACACCCGATCAGGAATCAAGAGTGTTGCCGAAAGAAGAAAAAAGCTAAAAAGCTTACCAGAGAAACCCGAGAGATCGGTCCCGGAGTACTCGCATGGACCTCAAACCCTTCGTGCATAGGCTCCCCGATCTGCTCAGGACCACGTTCTATGTCCCCGCATGCTGACGATAGATAGTACATTCTCCCGTATATGAGGAGGTATCCGTATACGATTCCCTGGATTATCGGAGAACAATACGTGTCCGGTAAGGATCCCAGGAGATAAGGTAACCCTCCGAAAAGAGGAAGGACACCCCTTAAACTAGGAATTCAATCCCGATGTTTTAAGGAAGCTAGAGTTCTACTCGGGCATAAGTCCATGTCCGGTACGACTCAGGAAGCCCCCTATAAAAGGATCAGCAATCCTATAGGGGAGGGGGGAGTTGGACAGGTTCTACAAGCCCCAGCGATTTCCACGAGAAGACCCGCCGCCTCGAAGGAGTCGAGCCCAGCGGAATCGGTCGACATAGCCTTCGATTAGGTCTAGGTCCCTACCCCCTAAGTATCGCAGTTCCACGACTACCGTAAGATCGGCGGTTTACCAATCGTCGACACATGCTGATCTGGTTTATTTAAAGAACAGATGTTCATCTTGGTCATTAGCTGATTGGTAATTATGCTAGTATCTAAACATTTCTTATTCAAGGTTGGTAAGAACAGAGGTTCACTTGAGTTAGTGCCTCAAAATCTGATAAGAACAGACTGTTGCACTACAACTGCCTATTTGCTGCCTTAATGTACGTGATGATGGTGATCTCTCTAAGAGAATTTGAGAAAGGTATAAGGAAAACAAAATCTGATAAGAACAGATTAAATACATGTTGCCTTAGGAAAACCTTATGATGATTTAAGAATCTGAGGGTCTCTCATAATGTGCTAAATCATTTTTTATGCATGTATATGAGAGTTTGCGGTGTTATTGATGAGCCTTACCTTGCCTTGGCTTGGAAAAGAGTAAGCTGAGCTCCCGAAGCCGACTGGTTTCGCATTTGGTTTGGGGCCTCCTATCTTCTCTTTTCTATTCTTTGATTCAGAGCTTCTCTCCTGCTCGTGGTGGTGTTGGGGACCTTCTCCTCCTAATGCACCTTACTGAACTTGCTGTTCTTGGTCTTGGCGTCCTGGAACATGATGGTCCCTCTTCTTGCTGTTCTCATCTCTCCGAGAGAATGGTGGTCTCGGTGACTACTATTGGAGTATGGCTGCTATATTCTTGGATCCCTACTGAACTTATATGTGATCTTCTCGGTGAGAGTTGCCACCTCATGCTTGTTTTGCTAAAGCTTGTGTCACTAGATATTCACAAGAGATATTTTTCTCTCTAGTTGCCTTACTTGCTAAGAAATTGGACTTTGGTCACTTTCCTTGGCCGATGGATAAAATGTTGCCATGGCTGTTGCCTTATCTAGCCTTTTATCTTTATCTCTTTACTGATTTCTAAAATTTTCAAAACAAAAACATGGAGGCAATATAGTATGTATTAACTAAAACTATTTTCATACTCTCACCTCTTTTCTCCCTAATACAATTATGTATTAGATTTTTCCAACGAGGGTCTTAGCCACGTGGCCCTCGGACATTTTTAGAAACAAAAACATTTTGCAAAACTATTTTAAAACTAAAATTATTTAGGTTCACTCGGCACTATTTTGCCCCCGCAACTAAACCTGCGGATGTTGGTGGAACTGTGCCGATGAGACCGCATATATTTCAAAACCTCGTTTTTTGAAAACCTTTGCCTCTTATAGCAACTGCGTAATTCCAACGGTCTCGAGTGCACATACTCGCTAACCTCGGATGCCACCAACATTTTCAAAGACTATCTCCCCCCTCCGACTCGGTGTTCTTCTACGGCTCCGTAACCGAAGATTCGGGTTAGTATTGATGTATAGGTAGAATATTTCATCATGTAATTTTATTTTCTTCTTCTTTATTCATTTTGTAACAATGTTGTATCGAAATATTTGTAATATTCTTTAGTCAATAAAGTTTTAATGTTAATTGTACTCGAATTTGTATGAATGATGAATGCCATGAACAATGTGAGTGCACAACAATTTCCCCCTCTCAACCTAATTCTCAATGTTTCTCGACAAAATCGTGTCAACTCAGCAACGTGAGTTGACCTGACTTCCACCTCACGCTTTCTTCGACTAACTCAAAACTCCGGGTTCTTACAGGGAAGTTTAGAGGAGGAGACGCGTACTGGAGGTGGAGGTGCGTGAGAGCAACATGGCAGTGCCTTTTGTCGCGAGTGGGGAAGATGGCTTGTGGTTCGGTGCCAGACTCTGAGGAGGTGCCCAGAGACAGCGGATAGGCGCTGAGGTTAGGATACTGGGGCGGAGAGGTAGATTTGACGGTGGTGACAAGATCGAGCATTTAGCGTCACGTCGGGAGGTAGAGGAAAATTGTATCACGATAGCCATCAAAGACAGGGGAGGAGGCCAGCGGCTAGAGAGAGAGAGAGTCAAAAGAGGGAGGCAACTGAGTTAGGAAGAAGAGTAGAATCAAAAGAGGAAGGACAAGGGAGTGAGGTTGGCTTTGGCTGTTGAATTGTGGTCCAAGAGTCCACAGTTTCAACTGAGTTATAATTAAAAAAATACATAATATTTGTTTGGCGTACTAGCAACCGCACACATGCAATGCACGTTTTTCACGATATATATTACATGGAATATATACTCACATATGTGAAAATAAACTACTTGAAGGAAAAGACTACGCATTAACTTATGTTAAAAATGTAAGTACTAAATTTTTCTGAATAAAAAAATAGTACGTTGCAACAAATCTTTAAGCATGGAAAACAACAATTTTCAAGTACAAACTAAAATTGAGGAGTAATTAGGAGACAATAAGAGCATATTTGATTCAAAGGAATTTCAAAAGAAATTGTGTAGAATTTCAATCCTTGGGAATTTTTTCTATAGAGGTTGTTTGATTTGTCGATTAGAAATCTTAGAAAATTTTCCTACGGGTCACTTTGTAGAAGAAAATTTTATATTGAGTCAAACCTCTTGGAATATTCTATGACAACTATGACATATACCATTCTCTAAAGAAAATTCATGTATCTTTTATATGATGCAATCAAACAACTTTTCGTATTTATTCATGTGTTTTCCATATAGGATATAATGCGTCATGACATCTAATTCTCATTTATTTTTCTATTTTTGTGTTTTAAAAATCTTGCGAACTAAAGAGGACCTAAAAGTCTAATCTTTGTCGATGAATACTAAATGAAGAATTATGAAATTAGATTAAAGATTTTAAAGGGTTAAGATTAAAAGTATCTCATCCTAATTTATACCTTTTATGTTAAATACACATGTATATAAATATAGATGTAGCCGATACCTACTGCATTGCAAGCATTTCGAGAAAAATACTATGGAGTAGACGTGCACGCTATATATCCCAGTGCTGGATCTCCCGTGATCGACGCCGACGGTGACATGTGAGCATGTGATCCGCATGGTACACGAGTAGGTGTGGTTCGAGCTTTATATATATTATCCTACTACATACAACGTCGATTACATTAGAAGGGAAAGGTTGCTGGGTCGATTTGTTTTTGTTCCTAGGACAGTATCCTACTGCAATTAAACAAACGGTATTGCTAATTCTTATTTACTCAAATTTTTATAGTTTCTAGTCATTTAAAATTGTGAGTCTAAATTTACAATATAAAAAATGTATAATCTTAAGGTTTTTCATATGAAGTAAACAGTTCAGCGTTCCACTATCAGAAGACAGCGGAACGAAGTTGTTCAACAGTCTCACCCGTTAGATTTACAGTCAGGAAATAGTGCTAAGTATTAAAGATAATCCAACGATCGGAAGATCAGAAAGACACGATACGAAGACAACTGACGTAACAAGTGCTGACCAATTTTTAACAAAATATTACTGTAATTTTTAGTCCATAAGTTATACAGGAATTGAAATAGAGAAGGGTGGCTGAGATTAAATCAATTTAAAAATAAAAAAATTCTTAAATTTATAATGAGTATTTATGATTGATTTGGTTTCGTCGAGTCACCTAGGGACATATCTTGTTGCTGCCCTCTGTGTGCAGCCAATAGATATTGTACCATAATCACTAAGGGTACGTACAAAGTAAGAGTCAATTGCTAACTCTTGCATCTTTCTATGTTATCATGAGTCAACAACTGATACTATTTTTCAGTGGGTTATTTCTTAAGCTATTTCTACATAAAGAGTTAACAGTAAGAGAGATAAAAGCGCACAAATATATTTTGGTCAACTCTATAACATTAACTCTTTATAGAGTCAGCTATACTCTCTTATTTTCTCTCTATATCAACAATAATTTTATATAGCACAACGAAAAGCCAAATTACGTCACACCTTTATACTTACCATAATAATTTACGTGGGAGGAGAGATGCGCATATGCCATTACCCCCAATAATTAAGCTGATTGCCTGATTGGGTGCGTGATGGTGTTTGTTTAATTGTTTTCCCCCACCTGCCGACTTCGACTCTCTCGGGTTATAAATCGCGTGCCGTTTGCTCCCTCCTGATCACCACATGATCGAAGGTTTTATCTCGAGTTTTGGATAACGCTTTCTCATCTCCAGATTTCGGCCTTCATCAGGTTCTCTCTCTCTCTCTCTCTCTCTCTCTCTCTCTCTCTCTCTCTCTACACTGCGCGCAAGCATGTTATTATAAGTCCGTACGTGAATGTGATCTAGATCGCATTCAGAAACTCTCGTAGCTCAAGATTGGGCGATTCCATTTCTGATCGGTGCGACGTGCGAAAGAATTGCATGCGCGCGCATCGCGTCCCAGATTTCCAGTACTCAACTTACGTGTGATCGTGTTCGCTTGCAGGGTCCGTACGTAGCGCCAGATCCAGACATGTCTGCGAAGCCCGGCAAGGCCCTCGTCCAGTCGGACGCGGGGGCGTACATCGCGTGGTCCGGCGCGGACCAGCCGGGCCTCGCCGTGGAGGGGCTCGGGTGCGGCCTGCTCGTGCTTAAGCCCCTCGGCTTCGCGCTGCCGCACTACGCCGACTCGCCCAAGTTCGGATACGTTCTTGGAGGCAGCGGGGTGGCCGGGGTCCTCCCGGTCGGGGCCGCCGCCGGCGCCAAGGAGAGGGTCGTCCGGCTAGAGGCCGGCGACGTCATTGCCGTGCGATCCGGGGACGTATCGTGGTGGTACAATGACGATGCGGACGCCACCGGCGCCGATGACCTCTCCATCTTGTTCATGGGTGACACGGCCCGCGCCGTCAGCCCCGGCGACATCTCCTACTTCTTCCTCGCCGGCGCGAACAGCGTCCTCGGCGGCCTCAACGGGGGACTCCTCGCCAAGGCCTTGGGGCTGACGGAGGAGCAGGCGGCCGCCGCGTTCCGGAGCCAGTCGGCCGTTCTCCTCACGAAGCTGAGCCAGAAGCTGCACGACGTCTGGCCCCGCGACCACGACAGGAACGGGATCGTCGTGAACGCCGCCCGCGCGCCGCCGGGCGCCGACGGGATCGTGAAGACGCTCACCGCGGCGCAGCTGCCGGCGCTGGGCGACCTCGGGCTCAGCGTCGCGCTCGCGAGGCTCGAGCCCGGCGCCGTGCGCGCGCCGTGGGTCCTCCGCGAGGGCGCGGCGCAGGCGGTGTATATCTCCCGCGGGAACGGGCGCGTCCAGGTATCACCCGCCGCGGGCGGCGCGGCCGTGCTAGACGAGGAGGTCCCTGCGGGCAGCCTGCTCGTGGTGCCGCGGTTCGCCGTCACGTGCGTCGCCGCCGCCGCCGACGGCGTGGAGTGGGTCTCGGTGATCAAGAGCGCCAGGTACGTGTCATGACGTGCAGGACCCCGTGATCTGTGGCTAGTTCACATGGAAAATGCATGTCAGTACTGATCATGCATGCTGTGCCGTAGCAGGCCTGTGGTGGAGTACATGGCTGGGAAGGGCTCGGTGCTCGGCGGCATCGCGGCGCCGGTGGTGCAGGCCTCGCTCAACGTCGCGCCGGAGTTGGTCGAGCTGCTCCGGGCCAAAGGAGGCGAACGCGCGGTGCCGGCGAACTGATCATGCGGTGGGCGTCGGTGCACGCATGCATGCGGCCGTGGCTCGATCGCCGCGGCGTGCATTATTTTTCTGTCATGTAAAATAAGCTCTCGTTGTGCATGTCGTGGTGTCGTTGGAGTAAGGTTGTATGCCGTGACATGTGTTATCACTCAGTGAGGCTCTCCTGGCACGTGGCAACGAGTATATGTTACATGAACTTGCAGCTGGAATGTGTAGAAATAAATTGTTGCAGATAGTGTCGATTCATGCTACTACCGCAGCGCCTCAGCGTGCGCCCTTTCTTTGACGCTTAACAGGTTGCAATAGGAAAAGTTACAGGGAAACAAAGGGAGGCGATTTGAGTTTAGTTCAAATGACGCGGCTGAATGAGAACACTGAAAAAAATTAGCTAGTGGGGTCTAGCTATTTATTATAGTAGATGAACAAACAATAAATTTTTGTGTTGTGCCTGTAGCATCGCTGCTTAGGTGAACTGTATCTTAGGGTGTGTTTGGTTTGAGGGATAGGTTGGGTTGGTTGAGGGCACCCTCATCCACCATTTTTTTCTGGATGGGCTCAACCAGCTTTTTAGAGCAATTTTCCACTAAATTGGCTACCCTCATCCCTCCTCATACTCTGAACCAAACACAGATCAACCAACTAAAAACTGGTTACCCTCATCCCACTGAGGGATAGCCAGTGAACCAAACACACCCTTAGTCTTGCCACATGTACAGAACTATGGTACTAACAACTCAGTTTCCTGCGGAATCGAACTATTTACTGTATCTCCGCTCTAAAACGTTTTGACATTAATATGTGCCAAATTACATTAATTTATTTTATAAAATTAATATCATTATAATTTATTAAGAACTGGAGGTGACACTATTACTCACGCTATGTAAAGATCTATACTCGCTTGACGATGTGTAGTACAACTCTACTTTATATGATACCAACAGTTCCCTATCTTCTTCTTTTCTTCTATCTAACTCATTTGGTCTGTCATGGTTGGTCCGGTTAAGGTTTGCTGTGACTAAATTAGTCACCTCAAAATTGATTACTGGATCTTCCTGTTTATCCTTACTACTTGCGTATTGGAATTTCTTGTTTCACTCCTGAAATGCCAATTTGAGGTGCTAAGTACATTCTGTATGAAAGATTAATATTTTAACTCTATAGCTAAAGCTAGCAATTATTGTTGGTCACTCATATTTGCACAGAATGAGGGAATTTATCCTTAGGAATTATTTTGCTGGAATGTTTACTTCCTGTGTATATTTTCTCTACCAGGAAGGTACTCGTGTATGCTAGTACTGCATATTCAGATTTTTTTTGTGTGTATTAATTGTTAATTGAATACTTGCTATTATTTAACATGATTAAAAAAATGTAGATTCTAGTCCTATCTTATATACAATTTCCTGGAATTGGTCTGTGGTGTGTTGGTATAAGTTAATTTATATGGTTTTCTTCCCAGTTCCATGATCCATAATCCTTTTACTAAACTCTTTATTCCTCTCTTCTGATAGGAACTTGATCTAGCTCATCTGATTTTAAATAGTTTCATACATGTTTATTTAAGTAGCTATGACATATGTCTGTGCTAAATGTGCTCTGTATAGAAGCAACTGCCTGGTCCTATGCTAATATTAAGGCTTCAAGTGGTTGCTTTTATCTATCTCAAATGTATAATCTGATCCTTAAAGATAAGAGTGATTTGCGTTTAGCTTATGTATACCGTTATATACACACGCACAACATCTAAGCATAGCATTTACATGTGAAATAAGCATTAAGTAAAATGATTAAACATAAGCTAATCCTTAAGTGACATAGCTCCTTACAGGAATGTACTTATGTGCTATGCTGCTGTATATCCACGATACGTTATATATACATTTAGATGGTGGTTGAGGGCTTGCTATCTTACATGTTATAAGGGATTAAATTTTGATTACTTCATATGTGGGCACTTCCAGCATTGATTGATATGTATGCATATGCATACATATATATACATATATGTATATATATTGTGTGCATGTGGATGCTGATGTCACTTCTGATTTATCTGGCCAATTAGACGATGTTCTCTGCCTGCATATGTCAGTTTATGTTAAACGGAACGGACAGATGCTATACTTGGTTTTTAGCTTAACTGGTGATGATGTTTTTGCATCTGAAGTATTTGTGTGCTTTCTTATGTTTAAAGAATAACAAGAACAGATATTACTTTCTAGTTGCCTAACTTTTGTATCTGTTTTGATGATTGCTTTATCTGAGAAAAGATAAAGAAAACGTGTGGAAATCTGATAAGAACAGCATACCGTGCGAGCTGCCTTATACCCTGTGATGATTTTTAACTGAGGATCTTATTTAGAGAATTGTGGGATACTGATAAGAACAATCGTTACCAATTGTTGTCTAAAAACCCTATGATGTAAATTGATCTCAGGATTTTATTTGTCATATCCAACTTCCATCTATATGTATATGCAAAGTTATGTCACTCTTGGGTGAAATCCAACCTTATTTCAATCTGGGCAAAGGCAGGCTTGGATCCCCTAATTTATGTTGATCTTGCTCCTCTACTCACTGGTGGTTTGCTTCTCTTCTCCCTACTCCTCCTCCTTGCTTAGGTGGCCTGCTTTCCTTTCCTCCTTCAGCTAATCCTCCTCCATCTTGTTGTTCTTGATGATCTTGATCTCCTGGAGCTTAGCTTCTATGCTGCGGCTCCTTGGGCTGGTTTTGGTGACCCCTTGTTCTTGGCCTTTGCTGCTATGCTATGGCTCTAATGCTGGTTCTTGGGAAGGATGGAGATGCTACAGTGTGTTGCTCTATTCAGGTTGCCTTGCTGCTGTTTTTACCGATGCACTCATATAGTCTCTTTGGTGGCAATCCTTGCCACCTCCTACTGCCTACTTCAAACGTGTTGCCTCTACTGGATAGGTACACTGGTTATTTAATTTGATCTTCTGGGTGTCTTCTCGGCTAAGAAATTTGAACTTCGGTAAATATATGTGGGCTGCTGGATATTTACCCAATGGATGAAAGCCTTATCCAAGCAATTTCTCTTTAAAGCAACTTCTTTTCAAAACAAAAGAGAACTTATGGAGGCAAAGTAGTATAGGTAAAATAAAAATATTTTTTATTATTTCTTACCTCTTTTCTCTCTATATACAAAATACTAGATTAGTCCGATAAGAGTCTTAGCCATGTGGCCCTTGGACGTTTTTGAAAAAAATATATTTTCTGAATCTATCTTTAAAAAGTAAAATTATCTAGGTTCCATTTCAGGTATTCTTTTGCCCTTGCAACTAACCTTGCGGGTTTAGGCAAAATTGTGTCGGTGGAACCGTCTTAATTTTAAGAGAAAATTGAGGATATACCCTGTTTTTAGATGACCTTTGATTATATGCCCCGTTTTTCTTAGCACATTTGATCATCTGCCTCATTCGTGGTGACTAGGACAGAGGATGAGCTAAGGTGGCAATTCACTTGATGACTTGGAGATTTAGTTCCCATATTGCCCTCTCTCTCTTATTCTTTGTCTCTTATCTCTATCTAGTGCTACTCCTGCCCGTGGAGAAGAGTAGCAATGCTGCTTGCTGCTTGCTGGGAAAGACGACTCGGGAGGAGGAGATAGGAGATAGGTAGGCGACCACAGGGACTGGGCAACCGGGACACGCACGGGCCTGGGCGACGACCGCACAGGCTGCGCGGTGAGCCGGCGGGCTGGGCTGCGACCCTACGGGCTTGGTAAGACTCCTCCCCTCTCCAATCCATGGTTTTCCCGCCCGATTGGTTGATTTGATTATTCTCCCGTCCATAACTGGTGTGGAAACCCTAACCCTAGGTCCATGGATTCTTGGTGAGCATGTGAGATAGGAACATGGAGGGGAACTCGGTGATGGAACGTGGCAATGGCACTGCTGATCCCCATGAGTGAGTATATCATTTTCCCACCCTCCTTCATCACCGTGATGTAACCGATTAGAATGTCTCTCCTTGTAATTAGCTCGGTTAACTGAAATTTTGAATTTGTTGCCAATGTTGACTAGGTCACTGATGGACAGTATTTTCACAATTACTGTTACAGTACTTGCGTTTACTACAAAGCTCGATGATGGCCGGCAATTAGATGTGCATTAGCATGATGTTCAGTGGGAGGTTGAGTTGAATGGTTTGACTGTTGATAAGTTGGTAGAAATGTTGGGGGAGAAGATTTGTTGGGGTTCCAGCCAGGAGGTGCATTTGCTATGGAAGGATAGCACCACCGGTGAGGTCGATAGGATCCATCACTATATGGAGTTGTTGACAGCTTTCCATGCTTGCTGGGAGTCTAAAGTTGTATTTCTATTAGCTGATGTGGTTGATATAGGCAAGAAACCTAGTTTGTCACATGTGGAGTCAAGTGTTGTTGTTTCACATGTCATGGCCAGAGAATTTAGTCAATCATGCATTTCAGTGGACAGTGTTAACTTGTCAGCATTAGAAATTGTCAAATCTAATGCCTCAAGTGCACCAACTATAAGAGGTGTTGATTAGTCACAGATAGAGATAGATCCCATGAATGATGATGATATAGATGTTCCTGTAACGGAAGAAAGCATGTGCCTCTTGCTTGGTATAGAGAGTGAAGATGTGCAACAAAAACATGCACCATCTTCTCTTTGTACTAACGCTAGTGTGGCAACAATCGACGATGAGCTGCTTGTTGAGGCAGCAATTCCTGTGAGTAATGACAATCTTGAAGAGGAACAAATCATATATGACAAAGACGATCCTGAAATAGTGGAAGGGTCATTATTCCCATCAATGGCTGAATTTAAGAAAGCTATTACACAATTCGCCATCAACAAAGAGTTTGATATTAAAGTGACCAAAATCGACACCACAAGGTATATGGGGCATTGTAGAGCACCTGGATGTCTGCGGAAGATAACAACCAGATTAAGAGCAGATAAAAAAATAATTAGGGTACTAAGTTAGATATTTGATAGTACTCAATTGATTACATGCTATAACCAATTGCTAATGGATGTCATTTTATATGTAGGTTAACAAGCTAGTACCTACACATGAGTGTTCATCAACTAGCAGAATCAAGACAAACATGGCATCCCAAGCCTGGGTGGCAGATAATTCAATGAACATTCTCCAACAGGATCTTACCCTTGGGGCTAAGAAATTGCAGAAGCAGCTACAAGATAATTTCAATTGCACTATTGGGTATGACACTGTTTGGAAGAGCAAAGACAGAGCTCTTCATAAGTTGTATGGTACTTGGGACCAAAGCTTTCAGTATCTGTGGAATTTCAAGGCTGAGATTGAGAAGAGGTCCCCAGGCAACATTCTAGAGGTAAATGTGAAGACAATTGGAGGTAAAGTGTATTTTTCTAGATTCTTTATGGCACCTAAACCCTGCATTGATGGTTCCTTAGCTGGTTCCCTATTTTAGCATAGACTCAACATGATTGAATGGAAAGTGGAATGGGCACTTAGCAGCATGTACAGCACTAGATAGACATAACTGGATGTTCCCTATAGCAATTGCATTCATTGATTCCAAAACAGACAATAATTGGACTTGTATTATGACACAGTTGAGTAGGGCACTTAGGCCAATACAAAACCTTGCAATATGTACTGATGCTTGCAAAGGCTTAGAGAATGCAGCCAAAAAATTTCCCTCAGGCAGAGCAAAGGGAATGCTTTAGACACTTGATGTCAAACTTCATGAAAAAGTTTCATGGAGATAGTTTTGGGCATATGTGGCCAGCTGCTAAGGCTTATAGACTAGAATTTTTGATCACCACATGTTGAAGGTCTTACAGGCTAGCCCTGAAGTGGGTGGTTACTTGAGTAAGTACCACAACTTGAAGTGGATGAGATGCAGTTTCAACACAGAAATAAAATGTGAGTATATCCACAACAACTTCGCTGAGTCTTTCAACAATTGGATAAAAGATATAAAGAATCCACCTGTAGATGAGCTAGCTAATAGTATTAGAGAAAAAATCATGAGGTTGTTTGATAAGAGCAAACAATTGGGGAAAAGTTGAGCGGAAGAAGGTTACCGGCTATCATTTAGCAGTTAAACAATAAGAGCAGAGGACTTGGTCATTTGAAGGTTGGAAGATCAACTAAAGGCAGCTGTGAGGTCAGATATGTCAACTAGAACAACCTTATGCATGTCGTGAAGGTAGACAACCATGAGTGCACTTGCTTGGAATGGCAACACACTAGTAAGCCTTGTGAGCATGCACTTGTATTCTTGCTTGAGAGAGTAGATGTGAACTTTGAAGATTACGTCCATGAGTACTTCTCATTGGAAAGGTTTAGGACTACATATGCTAGAGAGATAGAGCCTCTCATAGATAGGACTCAGTGGCCAAAGGTTAATCTGGGCTTTGTGATGCTTCCACCAATTAGCAAGAAATCAGCTGGGAGGCACAGGAAGTTGAGGATCAAAGGATATCTTGAGAATGGTGGAAATGGAAGTAAACCATCCGGATCAGGTAGCAAACACAGATGCAAGCAGTGTGGAGAGTTGGGGCATAGGGTAGCAAACACAGATGCAAGCAATGTGGAGAGTTGGGGCATAAGAGAGCTGCTTGTCCTCAAAGTGGTACCAAAAAGAGGTAGCACTTGCATGACTCTTTTGTTCTTGCACTTATGTTCCATCTAACACTTTTGTTATTTCAACAGAAAGAGGAAGGCAGGGCCTATTCATAGGAGTGAAGTGGCTGCAACGAGGACACCTAGCAGACAATTTATTCCCCTGCCTACTGTCCTACAGGATAGTCCTGGCCCTGTTACGAGAAGGTAGCCCATTTTGTCCCTGTTTTTGAATTTTTGCCACGTTTGTCATATAACAATCGTTGGCCTTGCAGGAGACTAGCTTTGGCTATTGCTGGAGATGCATCGGTACCATCTGAGACAAGTAATGCTTCTTTGGCAAAAGCTACCGACGTGCCGGAGAGATCCATTCAAGAGCCAAGAAATTAACTCCAAAGAAGAAAAAGTAGCTCTGATCAGATGTGAACTAAGCTGTTGCTTTGTGAACTCATGCTATTGCTTTTGTGAGATGTGAACTCAGCTAGGAGGTGTGAACCATGCTATTGTGTTAGGGGTGAACTCATGCTATTGCTTTTGTGAGTTGTGAACTCATGCTGTTGCTTTTGTTACGAAAGAGGGGAACTGCTGTTATGTGAACGTTTTGCGGAACTAAAAAATTGGGTGTATGCATTTGTTCCAGTCAGCTATACACAATTTGTATATCACAAATAGCAGGTCACCAAAAACTTGCTCAAACAGCAGCTATATAGAACTTGCTCAAACAGTAGGTATATTGACGATAACATAGCACCCGGGTATCGTCAAGAAGGACAATACCGGCCCTCGGGACATAGGGTAGGTCGGGCCGACTACTCGGAGTCCGACTTCTACACGGGGGCGCCTCATCGACTTGGAGTACAAGATAGGGATAAACACTTACCTGGCAATCCCGGATTCTGGTATAACTAATTAGGAAATCAATCTGTAAACCGATCTGGAATCTTGTAACCCTACCCCGGTCACCTATATAAGGCCTGGTAGGGATCCTCTGATCGGTACGCTTTCATAAGTTCACATACTTTCCTACACATATAGCCTGAGCAACCTAGAGATCTATTCTCGAGGTCTTGCGGTACTCGGGATAAGCAATATCATCCACCAAACACAGGACGTAGGGTATTACCTCTCCTTGAGGGCCTGAACCTGTCTAAACTATGTCTCCCGTGTGCACCCATCTAGATCTACTGTGCATACGCTGCCCCGCATTCATTATTGCTGGATTACAACACCGACATATATAGAACTTGCTCAAACAGTAGGCATAAAGCTTGCTCAAACAGCAGTGATATAAAACTTGCACAAACAGCAGCTATATAAAGCTTGCTCAAAGAGCAGCCATATAAAACTTGCTCAAACAACAGCTATATAAAACTTGCTCAAACAACAGCAGATCACAAACATCAACTATATAGAACTTGCTCAAACAGGTCAATTGCTACAGCAAGACACAAAGAACCATCAATTGCATACAACAGGTAACAAACTCAATTGATATTGCTCAAACAATTCAATTGCATACAACAAGAGGTTCAAAAGTACTTCATAAACTACTTCACTAGCAGAACTAGGAGGATCAAAACTACGACAAAAAAAAACAATTCACTGAGATCTGAAGATCCACGATCTTCTCGAAATTATTCATTCTTCCATTCATCCCAGCGACTTCTACCCTCATAGCCTCAATGCTCCGCCAAATTCCGTCTGACTTAATACTCGCAGCCACTTGCTCGTCTACATTTGACATGCCTAGCTCTGCAATGAACTGCCTGTACTGCTCCAACCACATAAAAAGGTGCAATCCTTCGCCATCTGTCAAAAGATCAAAAGCTGCTAATCAGTTGGGCATATGAAGCTAAGAAGCAAAAAGATATCTTCTTTGACATTGCATATCAAGAGCATCCATCCATCCATGAGAACAAAAGCTATATAAATTTCTGGAACAACCAGAGCATCCATCCATGAGAACAAAAGCATATGCACAACATCTGCAAGAAAGAAATCAACTAGCAACCTTCTTTCCCTTCTCATTCCTTGGACACTTTAGGAAAAACATCCCTGGATTTTCTGGAGTAGAGGACTGCAGTAGGCACAACTGTTACCGTCCGCAACCAGGGCAGTCAATTAGCGGGAGCCCCTTAATCCACTTCACGCCAGAGTTGTGCGACAAGCTACCTAGCGACATCAGTCCCTATACACACCAAATTCATGCAAGTAAACAAAACCTACCAAATTCATTCAATATTACCAAATCTCTTTGAAGTAAATTACATATTATTAAGTACAAGACAATCCTACCAAACACTACCTTAGTTCCACTGTATTTAGACATTTTTAGATTTTGATTAAGTACAATAGTGGACGCATGGTTTGCCTTGCCAACTCGACGGTGAAGAGCAAGGAAGACCAACAAAGAACAAGGAAGAACAAGCCTCTCACACGCGTCTTCACATTGAGGAACAACGAGACCTGCTTAGTTCCCTCTCAAGTGCGTGTGTATGGTGAACAAATGGGGACAAACGGCTCAAGAACTAGGGTGTCCTGGGAGAATAAGCAATCATCACAAAATCGGTGGATTAGACAATGTGAGAAGCTGATTTGGCACGAGAGAATCCTTACCCAGCCTATGTGGTCGCCGCTGAGGAGAGCCGGTGTAGTCGCCACCCATTCCGTGCTTCACGCCGCCGGGACAAAGAGAGAACGAGACTAGGGACGGGATTGAGGCTGCTACGGTGACCGGCGCACCCGTCTCGTCGGGTGTCTCTGATTTGCCGTCGGGGATGCTCGAATCGCCAGCGCGCCCATCTCGTTGGGGCCGCCGCTAAGCGCCTTGGTCGCCAGCCTGCGATCGGGCGAACGAGCAGATATCCAAGACAGAGGGATGGGTCCTCTGTCCTAGTCATCAAGTGAATTGCTACCTCAGCTCATCCTCTGTCCTAGTCACCACGAAATGAGGCAGTTGGGGCATACGATCAAAGGTGCTAAGAAAAATAGGGCATATAATCAAAGGTCATCCAAAAACGGGGTATATCCTCAATTTTCTCTTACTTTAAAGGCATTGTTCTCAAAACCTTTTTGCCTCCTACAGCAATTTGCGAGATCCTAACAGTGCTGAGTGCATATACTCAAGTGTCTCAGATACCCAAAATATTTCCAAAGGCTGCCTCTCCCCAAGCTCGGTGTTCCTCTACGGCTCGACGTTCAACATTGAAGATTAAGTTTAGACATTTATATAGGTAGAATTTCATTAATGTAATCTTATTTCCTTCTCTTCTTTTAGTTATTTACTTTTGTACATCTGGCATTTGTAATTACCTTAATTATAATCTTTTCTTTATTGCTTTCTCTCTTATACCTTCTAATCATATACTGTACAACACTTCCAATTTAATCAATTTCAATTCTTCTATTATATATATACATGTGTGTCATTGCTCGTATGAATGAGATAAATGCGATGTATGAGATGAGATGCACAACACAAACTTCTCCCTCCTAGTCTAGTCAACAGCGTGACTCAATAGACTCGACCAATTCAGCAGCGTAAATTGAGTTCACCCTGTCTCACGCTTTCACCGACTAGGTCTAAAAATTAGGGTTCTCACAAAAGGAACCCCTATTTATAGGATACATGATCATTGAATTCTTGACACATTTCAAGATCCTATTCCTAAATTTATAAAATATCTTCTAAGTAGAATATTCCCTATAAATATCTTATCTCTAGATATATGTACTATTTGCCATAAAGCATGGTTAAAATTTATTCTAGAGTCTTCATGGCAAATATCTAGTGTCTTGTAACTTTTTTAACATTTCTAGAATCTTCTCACTTTATCATGAAGAATTATCTCTAATTTGTCTATGGTAGATACGTACTATTCCAAATCTTCTAAAGTACTCTTAAATATACATTTTATATTTTCAACAAGATCCTTCTAGCGATATTCTATCATACTATACGTTTTTTGTAATTTTGGATAATATTATGGTAAAATGTTGTAGTTAAAATCTTATACTGAAGATTGTAAATGTCGAAACGACGTACATTTAATACGAAATTTCACTAAAAATCATGTATTAAATCTGGAACAAACACATGTAGCGTGTCGTAGTACCTGTCTCACCAATCTCTGATAAATCGGCCGGTGTGTGGTCGCTTTTGAGCTTACATCGTACTCCACTGTAGTAGGCATGCCGTCGGATATATCGAAAGGAAATGATTCTCAGGTCGACTTGGTTTCTTCTTGCACTTGATTTGGTTGCTTGATCGAGCCATTCATGTATTGAGAGCAATTACTGATCTCTACTTTCTGTTATCTCATGGTGGGTATTACGATTGTTACCTGACACCAAGTGGCAACGAGTAGTATTGCAAGCGATTGTTTTTTTTTATGTGTTACGTGAATGAACGAATAATAGATACTACCTCCGCATAACAGTACACGTTATTTGAATATTGGTACAGTTCTAAATTTACATTTTGACTATTAATTTTATTAAAATATATAATTCTTTAAATAAAAGTAAATATAAACTACTGAAAGTATATTTCATGAGAACCTAATCAAAATAGATGTCTTTTTAGACTTAGGCACAAGAATTAAGAGTGTGGTAAAAGATCAATATTGCTCTTCAATTATTTCCATGTTCATCTGTTTTTTCTCACCAAAGCAATAAATGATAGTATTACTAGTACTATTCCCATGAGTAATTAGCTCTTTTTTATAATATTGGTGAAGGGAAAATGGGAATAAAATGACTAAAACTGCATTGAGAATTTAGAAGGACATGTATTTTGAAAAAAGTTGGAGAGGCTAAAAGAACATCTATTTTGAAATAAAGCGAGTGTTGTAGATGTTGATAATTTTTTACATGATAGTCAAACCATAGTATATTTGAGTAATGCGGATTTTGAAACAATATATATCGTGACTCGGAGAAAGTACTGATGTCATGCTTTTAGCATCGCTCTTTGCATGCTCCTCTTTTCCTTTTCTTTTTTGAAATAACCCCGCTTATATTTGATTAAAGTGAAATCAGAGATTCCATCAGCACATTATAGGTCACGTACCGATACAAGGGAAAATAAAATTATTGAGAAAATAACAAGACCTTTAAGGAATACGCGCCTAACCCAAGCAGGACCACATGTCCATGTAAGCCACGTAGCCTAGTACATGTCGAGGAGCCCTTCCCTTCACTGATCAGAGTATCGTCGTCCTCGAGCAGCAAGACCTGGCTGCCACTGACAGCGGGGAGGGACACGTTGATGATGGCCTCCTATGGATCCAAGCAAGAGAATCCGGAGGTTGATGTTGACATCGCCGTAGTAGATGGAAGATGACGATCGCGTGACGAAGACTTTCCATCGGCACCGTAAAAGATGATGAAGCCAAGCTCGCCATTGACCCCCAAGAAACCACAATAAAATGGGCATATGCTTCCAATCCAACAGCCCAGGTATGCCTATGTGGCCGCCAAAGGACTACTGCCCCCATGAACCACTGAGCAGGCCTCCGCAATGGAGGTTTAAGAGGGGAACGGTGACCCTCTATCGAAAACCTAGGCTAGAGCAGGCCCTCTTCCGGCATATAAGAATCTCTAGAAGACTATCACGTTGGGAGGAAGCAAAGGTGCCAGAAGAAGGAAGAAGAAGGCATGCACCACTCGCAAACCTGCCCAACCAGACCAGGAAGGAAGCCGATTTGAAACCTTGAACAGAAATAGCCGGAGAAGATAGTAGAACTGATCAAAATCTAGCAACCAACAGACCAAAACTAAGCAGGGGTAGGGTAGGTAGGCTCCAGTAGAGAGGAAGCCGCCGCAACTTTCAATCCACACACCCCATCACCACCAAGGCGATGAGAAATCACAGAAGAGGAGCGACGAACCTCAACTCTGGAGCAACACCAATCAAAGGCCAACACACAGATGCAGATCTAGGATGCCCATCCCCTCTAGGCACCACCGCCCGAGCACCATGGACAGAGCCAAAGGAGGAAGGAGGAAGAAAGCAAATCTTAGATCTAAATTATTTACAGAAGGGGAAAGCTTAATATACATATATAGTAGCAGAACTTCAGGTCTCTCTTGCACTCCTCTTTGGCCGCCAGAGATGAAGGGAAGAAAGGCTAGGCTGAGCTTAAGGAGAATGGGAAAGCCTCACTAGGGAGGTAATGACCCACGATGGAAGACTGTTCGCTATCAGTTTCTTTAAAGAATCCTTAGTATTATCATCATCTTGCAACAAGTCTTTTCTTTTGCTCTCTGCCACCATTTAACCTCCTATCTCATAATAATTCTTAATACTATTACAAAATTTTCTTAATCATTCTATTAGACACATGTAACCCAAAAATCTCACTATCTTTGTCAATCACATTCATTTTGTTAAAGGATCTCTTTTTTCTCTTTCTTATATCTAATATCTACTTTCTTATTCCAACCTGCAAGAATTCTCCTAAGAGTTCTTAGTCTAAATTGCCACTCATCTATACTAGAAGTCTGATGACAAGGAAACTCCCAAACACTCATCACAATGTTTTCCAGGTCATCTCTCAAAAACTAGAAAAATTCAAATTTGAAAGGAGGGTTAACTAATAATGTATCCCCAGTATCAAGCAGCAAGGGAACATGATCAGATAATCCTCTCTCCAAAGTTGACACAATAACCGAAGAAAATTTCTAAATTCATCGTGAACACATCAAAAAAGGATCATTTTTCAAAATAGAAGGTCATCATGGTCATTGCACCATGTGAACAATCTATTAGATAACTCAATCTCCTCCAACTCCAACCTCTCAATCACTGCAATGAACAAAAAAGTCAACATACCTAGCCCACCAGGTTTATTTCTTTCCTTAGCTTTTTGAATTATATTAAAATCACCCCTAATCAATGTTGGCGCAGCACACCCTACACTCAGTTGAACCATCTCTTGAAGAAATGCTTCATTTCCTTCAAGTTGTGCATCTCCGTACACAATTAGCAGGTTCAATTGAAAATTAGCCTTTTTATGTCCAATTAAATTTTTTGAAATATATCTACCTTTCTCAACATGAATGATCTTCAGGTCAGAATCCTTGGTGCCTACAAAAATGTCCCTAGATCTACAATGAGCTAGAGTCCAATACTAAGAAAAAGAATGATTACCACTAAGAGAAGATAACATCTGTGCAGAAAAATCCTGCTTCACAGTCTCCTGTAACCCTACAAAATCCAATCTCTGTTCATGGATAGTTTCTTGCAGAAACTTTATTTTTTCACTTGCCTATATACCTCTACAATTCCAGATAAGGCCTCTCATATACATCATTATTTCTTTCTTCTTCCCCTTTTAACCTTGGGTACACTAAAAATCTCATGTGCACCCTATTTTTATTTTATTTTTCCTGACACTATGTATGAATTCTACATACAAAGCACAATCATCTTTAGTGTCAGAAATCAATTCATCCGTGGCCTCCACCAACTTTTTGAGACAATCAGAGGCCGACTGAGTTTGCTCTGAAGCCACATTCAAAGTTGTGATAGGGTCCTTTATCATAGCATTTTAGCAAACAGATCACTTATTGCTTTCTCTAAAGAATTAATAGCCTCTATACCTCTATGCACCTCCTCTGCATTTGAACCAATAGTAATCTAATTTTGAGGCAACATTAGCTAGCACCTCATTGGAAGAATTCAGAATGGTATGATTGTCACATTACCTTTGGGGATCTCCAAATTCTTCACCTTGGCATTATGCTTAACTCTATCCTCCACCTTATCATCAGCAACTCTCATATTTTCCAGCCTAGAACTCATGCGAAGAGCTGCAGTAGCCTCCTGAGTGCTGGTCCTCCTCATCCCCATCTCGAGACAACATGTGCCATGCCCTTAGATGTGGTTGTATCCCTCACCTCAGCAGCAGTACACACTGACTGTGAACCCTGTCATTTCTCTGAAGTCACGAAGACTCCAACATTCTTGGCAAAATCAGAGTCATCGGAGCCATTTCCAGATTCCTTACTGTCACTAATCTTGACCTTACCCTCTGAATTAGAGTCCACATCCACATACATCTTATCTTGCGAACCTGACAAGCCTTCTACGTGTCCTATGTTCTCATGATCCCTCGTCTCTGGTCCTACTAAAATCTGAGTCTCTCTGGCTTGCAACATTTCAGCCAACTTTCTATCGGCAACTCCCTGAACCAACCTCCTCCACTAAGTAATGAGTGGCATATTTTGCTTGACACCAGTGCTGGTACCAGGCTGATCCAATGAGATTTGCTTCTCCCCTTGGACATCAGTCCCACCAGCCACAGTGGATTCATTCCTCCGCCTCTTGGCCTCTCTATCTTCCTTAGTGTTAGCAAGCTTCTGTTGTTTCTCTAGATCTACTTCTCCACTCTCCTAGCTCCCCTAGCACCAAAAAAATCTCTAGCATCCACCACATTCTCAACCTCAAAGAAGATATTATATAGGTATAGCTTAACCGGCAATTCAACCATTGGTGGAACTTTGCTAACATCCTTCACCCATACCTTAATTCTCACGATACCCTATTGACGAAACAGTTTCATATCTACATCAATCAGCACTCCTAGCATGGAACCAACTTCACACAGACCATTGTAGTGTTTCGGCTCATCTGGCACCCTTGAAGCTCGCACCCAAATAGTATGTAAGTTATCCTTAGCAATGGCTTCAGAGGACCACTTCTTGGTTGAGACATAGGCCCTGTGCCCTTGAGTGCAAAGGCAGGATAACACCTGGCCTCTTCAACTCTAGGGCAAAAAGCCATATTTAGCCTCCTATTACCGGGCAATAGCAAAAATAGCGCCTTCAATAAAACAAATTCAAAAAGCTCCCACTTGCCGCACCCAGGACCCGCACCACCCACCTGCCGCGGGTGGGATCCGCGGCAGGTCACGATCCCACCTACGGCGGGTGACCTGCCGCGGATCCGACCCGTGGCAAGTGACGTGCCGCGGATCCCACCTGCGGTAGGTGGGGTGCCGCAGATCCCACCCGCAGCAAGTGGTCGTTTTTGACTTTTTTCTCAACAGGGAGCTAATTTTGTAATTGATCAGCGGCACAGGACTAAATATGACTTTTTGCCCAACTCTAGTAGCTGAAGGAAACCTCACCCTCGTTCGCCCAGAACCAAGTTCTCTAACCTTCCATTCCCGAGGATACCACTACGACCGCAAGCCGAATAACGGTCTATCCGCCAAATATGACATACCTAACTTTTATCCTCAGTTGTGACCATAAACCAAACACACTGGAATTTATAAAACCTATAGTAAACCCTAGACATCGCGAAAACAATACGGGATAACTAATCACGTACCTTCTATCCATAGAGTCGGCTGAATCCAGCAAATTCCCTCTGAACCCTGCATCTTTTCGTGATAAGCTAGCAACTCTGACGTGCCGGTGGCAATGTCAGCGATCTCCAGGCGATGGTCTCAGAGAAGTAGACGGAATTCCTCTTGAGCCCGGAGACGCTTGCTCCATTGAAGCTCGCCTTGAGATGCTTTGACACGACTAGTGTCAGGTCGCCGACGTCCTTCACCCTGGACCACGCCGGCGTCGTCCCGGCGAGGAGATCGCACCTGTAAACCGCTACGCGGTAAGTGAAGCGCCGTAGCGCCCGGTGGAACGCGCGGACGACGGCGCCGACGAGGTGCAGCTCGCCGTTCAATTGTAGGTAGCTGCGGTTGCAGAGCTGTGTGGGCGGAGTCAAGGATGGCATCGGCGTCGCTGTGGAGCTGCACCGGCGTTGATGTCGCAGACGGAGATCTCTCCGAGGCAGCCGATTGCCAGGAACCTGCCTTGGCAGTGGACGATGGAGCGCACGCAGCATTCTAGGTTGGTGTCGATCAGCGTGCACGCGCTGTCCCCGACACGGCAGAACGCGACCTCCGTCGAGTACGCGAGCACGACCATTGCGACGGAGTCGCCTGCGCCGGCGTTGGAGGAAGGCGGCGAGGAGAGCACGATCTCACGGAAGAACACGTCCCTCATGTCCTTTAGCTTGACGGCAGCGCCGGCGGCATGCCCGTGCAGGTTGCCGTCGTCGGGACGGAGGACCCACCGGCCGTTGACCATCGACACGCACCTCGAGGAGGCCGCCGGGAGCTCGGCGCGGGCGCCGGTGAACGGTTCAGCAGCGTCACGGACGCAGCCGCGTCCGCCAGAGCCAGCCACCCGCGCGACGAGCCGCACAGCACCTTGCCGCGCACCACAGGAAGATTTTTAGAGAAAGCCTTCACGTCCGTCAAGCTGTAGAAAGTGACGGCGCCCTCCAGCGACTCGGGATCGAAGGGCAGCATCAGCACCGGCGCGAAGCCCGCGAACGGCAGCGCGGCGCGCCAGGGAGTGCAGACGGACCGGAGGGTAGCCTCCCGGCGATGGACTCGAAGAGCTCCTGCGGCAGACTGGAGCTCCAGTCCGGTAGTCTCGATCTTCTTCTCCGGGCAGGCCGCCGCCGCGCCATGGGAGACATGCATGGACACCTAACAAGAAAAGGTTCGCGCCGAAGAAAGACGAGTGATCACACCATGGATGGACTAACGGAGGAATGGAGAGGGGAATTCGATTTGAATGAACGGATCCAGGAGCCAAGATTGGCAAGAATTTGGCAGCAGGAACCCCGTGAGTGTGAAGACGAGTGAAAAAGCGAACAAGCTTGGAGTTGTCTTTCTCTTTCTGCTTCTTTCCATAACAGAAAGTTCTTGCGAACAAGAGGAAGTCACTGAAGACTTTGCTGTCAAGTCCAACCAGGATTGGCAGGATGATAAAAGACGTTTTTTGTTGGAATGATGTGGCGATTTTGCATGCGTTCTCATGGCATGCGGCAAGCATACACATGACGCTCGAGGCGCTGAAGATCGAACCAGTGGTTTATTGGACGGTTCTGCAACGCGACAGCACCGGTTTGTATTGGATTACTTGCATGATGACTACATTTATTTGGAAACGTCTTGCAACCAAGAGCGAGGAAGATATTGGCAAAGCACATATCCAAGCACATTTGTCGCACGAGATAGAGTGACGATGGCCAAAAGGGTTAGTCGCTTCTTGTTTTTTGTTTTGAGAAGTTCTTCACTGTTTGTCCTTGGCTATCCACATTTTCTGTGAGGCGCAGTGCGCATTTCTCTTGGTCAAGGGAACTTATGGGGTATTGACACCTCATCCTAGATGGTATGATCCGAATACTAGTTCTTGGAGGTCCAGTAACTTCCTTCGCCATTTTCTTTCGCACGGCCCATTGATCTGCCCGATGTTCATCTCCGCGACCAGGCTAGCGGGCCTTAGCCCACGCCTCCGCATGGGGCGCGCGCCACCGCTCCACCTCCATTCCACCCGTCCTGCCAGATCACATCGTCAACTGTACTCGGCACGCACAAACCCCACGTGATCTGGTCCTGACGGAGTGTACGTCCGATCTGGTCCTGATGGAGTGTGCATCCGATATGGTATTGGTTTAGATTTCGAACCTGAGACCAGCACTTTTCCTTGCTATCCCTGAACTTACGTTGCCGTTTCTCCTGATGGCGCTGCGCCGCGTTCATGACAGCGTTGTCCGTGACCACGTCTCAACTCAACTCGGCGAGACGTGGCGGGCCCACAGCTCTGACAAGCATACACACGTGCCCACCACTTGGCGTGCCGAGAGCTGACACGGCCCACCAAATGCACTACACCAATCAGAACTCACTACCAACTGACGCGTGGACCCCAAGGACTGGATGGATCACCTTTCGCAAACCATCCTCTCGGTGAAGTAAAAGAGTTTTCAAATTCAACCATAACTAGGCACTCTCTCTCCGTAAAATAGCTACTACGACATTAATGGAGCAAATTTCGTAAAGCTACACGACCTTTCGTGTTATAAAACAGCTAATCTAATTTAGATATTTTACATAATTTAAAAAATTTGTCACATAAATATACCTCTAAGAAAACTATGTTCTAGACAATGGTATAACAGCACAAGCCTACCAGCCAGGACCCATATAATATGTCACAAACTAAGTTTTATTAAAAATAAAGTCATACCATTGTCTATAATATAGTTTTATTAGCGGTTGAAAGATCGAGATCTATCGACTAGAGAGCGGCGAATAGGAGATTATCAAATTTTACCCAAATTTATTGTTTAGCATGCAAGAGTGAAGCAATTTAAAGGTGAAGCAACAAATACCAAACTAGATCTAGTTCAAATGAAGAATAACACTTAAGTAAAGAGCTAGACAGAAGACTCAAGATTTATCCCAAGTTCAAGTTGTTGGCACCAACTCTACTTCTTCATTTGGAGAGGCTTGAGCACTTAGCTCTGAAGTCACACAAACTTCACATTCTTCTCCTTGAGCCAAGTCCACTTAGAATTTACTCAATCACTCGTGGTGGATTTTGAGGTGATCCCTGAACCTTTACAAACTTGTTGGAGGCAAATCCACAAATTGGAGCTCTCAACGACGCCTAACCGGCTAGGAGATGCCAAATCTCCAAGAGTAATGAGTCAAGATTACTAGGCTCGAATAAGCTCTTACTTGAATGCTCAATCAAGTCTCAGATCTCTCAGATCTTTCCTCTCTCAAAATAGATCTCAAAGAGCAAGAGGAAAGAGAAACACACAGTGTGAGAGAATGAGTATTTTGCGCAGAGTGTCCTCCCGAGTCCGCAGGGGGTCGGGGGCTATAAATAGGCACAGCTCAGAAAAGAGTAGTTGGAGGAAAAGATTCTTCCTCGGAACAACCGGAACACGAACCCGGAAGCACCGAGTTTCAAAACAACGGTCATATTCTGAGAAACTCAGATGCACAGCGAAAGTCTTCAATTCAAAGTCGGTAGTTCCAAAAGAAACACGGTCACATCGGGATTAAAGATTTTACTCCGCAGAGTCACTTTCAGAAGCGATTCCCGGTAGTGCCGACTTTGAAGAACGGTTTAAACCAAGATTTGAAGTAATGACACGTTCTTCTCTCACATGAAGAAATACGGTCAAACCGGAAACCAACTCGGTAACACAACACTCACAAAAAGACCTAAGTCCAGAAGAGATTCTCGGTACCACCGGAAACGAAACTGGTAGATCCGAAGGCAACACAAATGAGACTTAGTCTAAGACAACAACAGAAGCATATCCCGGAAGCACCGGTCTTCAAAAACGGATCCGGTTTCCAAAACATGAAACTAGGGCAAACCCTAAACAGCAGGGTTTCCTAACTCTCCGACACAGAGGCCATTCTCAACAGCACCGGGCTTGAAGACCGGTCATGTCGCAATTGAAACTCTTTAAGGCTTGAGACGACTAAGTCACCAAACCTCGCAATAGAGGCCAATTTCGGTACATCCGGTTCTCAAAACTGGTATCACCGAGAATCACTGTCTGTGTCTCAAAAGAGATTTTCAAAGAGCACTTCTGATATTTTGAATAAGCACACATGAAAATTCTTCCTATAGCTTAGATATCTTACCCCTCTTAATAGTGCGGCTTGTCCTATAGACTTAAATAATCTTTTGATCATGTTAAACACGAGAAAATCACCACTAATCTTCTAGATTCAAGTCTTCATTTATCATTAACTTTTTAGGGGTCGACATCCACTGGTTAAACCAGTTACCTTGGGGACTATACACATATATACACTCAGTAAACTATTAGTCCCTTAATCGTTTATCATTAATCATCAAAACCCACTAAGGAGCACTAGATGCACTTTCAACGGTATATTTATGTGACAAATTTTTTAATTATGTAAAATATCTAAATTAGATTAGCTCAGTGTGTCTTTTGCTCCTAGTCTTATACTATAATAAATTTTGAATAAAATTGTACTTTCTTGATAATTGAGAAATCTAACTACTTCATGGGTATTTCTTTTGGAGCTTTCAATTGTGTAGTTCTTTCTTAGAATGTATAATCTACGTACGCAATCTAATAATGCTATCACACCGTTGTGGAACGGAGTTTGTCAAACCTTTAGTTCTCTTATGCACTTGCCCAATCTGTGGGTAGCTTTTTCGATCTACTTCGAAATATCGGTTTTGTTATAATTTACTCAAATTATGTGATTTAGCCATGGCTTTTACGTGATCCATTCAAATATGAACCAATCCAGTCCGGTGGCAATTTAGGGTCCGTTTGGTTCATGGTCAAGAGAGGATGGGATATGGCCGCCCAGATTTTTTGGGATATGGTGGCCCAGTTCTGTGTTTGGTTGAGTGGATATGGCCAGCCTTTTTTTTGTTTGGTTGGAGGGATGATAGGTGGATGGGGTGGCCAGAGTTGGTGTTTGGTTGGAGGGATTAGGTGTTGTGCTCACCTTTTGTATGAGATGGTGAGAATACCACACCATGTTGTGCCAAATAATAAAAACATTCTCCCGGGCGCCACTCTCAATTTTGAATAAAACTGACGAAACTAGGATTTCTCAAGAGTGGCAACCTTTTTGTTCTATGCAGATCTGAGCTGAACTGCAAGCTATCAGGATAGATGGACTTGACCCAATGAATAATTCATCACCTATTCTCACACAAGAGGATCAGGATATGAACAATTCATCACCTATTACACACATAGTAGTTCAAAGTAGATCATTGCACACATAGTAGTTCAAAGTAGATCATTACACACATAGTAGTTCAAAGTAGATCATTTGCTAACCCATAGTCTAATGTTTAGGTTGCATGCAAAACAAGGCTAACATATAAAGCCTTTCGCCAACAGCATCACATATCTCTCATTTCACTCATGAAAATTGTCGCTCACATATCTAGCAACCCAAGTAACCTTGTGAGAGAATGGGAGTGTAACAAACACCCTTGCAGTTCTAGGATTCTCAACTAGATGTGCATGGTAATGAGAGAGGTGGGTTTCTTCAAAACCTGAAATTTCATGCACACTCTGAAATAGATTTTCAGGCAGCTCATTGTTTACTTTTGCAACCTGCAATATAGCTCCAGCAAGCGTCTCACTTGCTGTTGTAATTGCAGTAACCAACCCATCCTCTTCAGCTGCAGCACTAGCACTTGTTTTGGCTCTTTTGGGCTTAGAAGCTGAAGATGTTGCCGTATTGTCTTCATTTGTCCCAGCAACACCACTTGTACCATGTGTGGTACCAAGAACATCATTTTCATCCCCTTCATCACCAACTTCAAGCACATCGGTAGCTAGAGCTTCATTAGATCCTTTTGCATACTTACCAGTAGCTTGACTATTGCCAAATATTGCAAGCATCTTGGCATAATGCTCAATAGGTTTGTTCAAGTATTCCGCATCACTCTTGTGATCCTAGCAAACAATACAACAAACAGTACTCATAAACATTGATAAGTGGATAACAAACAACCCAAAGTGAAAGTAAAGTGTATGTGCTGCATACCTGGATGTACTTAGTATAATGGTCATGCTCAAGAGTTATCATGAAATTCTCTTCATCCCAAATGGCACCACTGATCTTCCTAAGCTCATTTATCTTTGCATACTTCCTCTTCCAAGTCCGAATATGGTTATTGATCTGATCAGAATTCAGATTTAAGTTGAAATACTCATTCAAGGCCCTAGCACAACCATTCAAATGGACTTTCTTGAAGCCCGATGATGTCCTGGTGCCAGCAGCCACAATACCAGTTAGGTGTTCCAGCATCATGGTGGACATTGTAGATGTCCACGTAACTGGGCATTCCTCACAGCTTCTCCACCTGCTGCAGCGTCCATTGCCTACCATGAACATAAGTAAATACCACCAAGCAACTTGTCAACATAAATACATCCCAGCAAGTAATATCAGAACAGATATACATTGAACCCATGAATTGAAACAAAGGAATGCATTCCAACTAGTCCATTAGTCAATACAAAGTACATTCAACAATCAAATTACATACTTGGATTACTACAAATTACATTCAGCAAGCAAAGTGCTACAACAGAATTACATAGCACTAGTCTTGGACTACTTGGTTTTGTCCATAATGAGATTGACGATCCTGCCACATTTGGTTGGCCGTTTGCTGCCTAAAATTAGCCATATGTGTATGCTCAGCTGCTTGCCCACTTGTAGTGGTAGCATAGTTATAATTAGGTACCCATTCATCCTCTGGTATGATAAGTTCATCACCCCCTCCTTCTATGACCCAATTGTGAATAATACAGCAAGCTAACACAATGTCTACTTGAGTTGGAAAGGGAAAAAATGGAGTGGCATCATCAAGGACTTTGAACCTCCTCTTGAGTGAGCCAAATGCACGCTCAACTGTCACCCTAAGAGCTGAGTGCCTCAAGTTGAATAGTTTCTTCTCAGTCTGCACAGGATTATTCCCCCACTCATTCAAGTGATACCTCACACCACGAAAAGGTGGCAAAAAGCCTGGTTTGGCTCCATATCCAGCATCAACTAGGTAGAATTTTCCTAAGACATAAGGGACAATTTGGTGACATCGGTACTTACAAATAAATCTTATGGACAGTTAGTCATATGTTACCTTGCGGGACACGGAGGCCGAGTGGACGCTCTATAGCATCTCTTAATACAGTGGCATCATGTGCTGTACCCTCCCAACCAGCCAATACATATGTAAACTTAAGATCAAAATCTACAGCTGCCATTACATTTTGAGTAGCATGGGCCTTCCTACCACGAAAGGAAGGCTCCATATCCTTAGAAACAGAGGCTCGTACATGTGTACCATCAATAGCTCCAATACATTCCTATTTGGTGAACAATAAACTCAGAAAAATTAGGGGCCATACAATTCAATGCATATAAATAAGAAAAATATTTATGCCTAGACTCATACCTTGAAATAAGGATCCCACCTTGGGTCCCCTTCTATTTTGGATGGGGTCGCCGTTGAAGGTGGCCTTATTAGGTCCTTTCGTAGCTCACCAACAGCATGGAGGACTTTGTGGAAATAATGGCTAACAGTCCACCCACTTCTATCAAAATTAGTGGCCACTAACCTATTTCTAAGGTTGTGTCCAACTGTATGTAAGAACATAGCCACTTGCTGTTCAACACACATATGTATAGTATCTTGGAGCAAGCCACGGTCCTTGAGGAGTTTACAAAAACCAAAAAAGCTAGCCCTTTGAAGCCTAAGCATGTTCACACACGTCGTATCATTCTTCCAAATCTTATTGTTGAGATACCAAATTCTCATCCTATCCCTTTCCTCTATTGGCCCATAGCTAATTCCTTCTCTTCTTACAATCCTTTTTCTTTTTCTAGACAGAATAGCCATTCCCATCATTTGCAACATGTATGATGCAGCCCCAAATACCAAAATCTTGGTTGTGTTGTCCATCTACAATGCCATTGTTTAAAACAATATAACTATATTACATATACGGAGAGGAAAAAAATACATGTAAATTATGCAGCAATCAAGCATAACAAAAAAGTCACAACTTTGCTTAGCAGCATCAGCTACTGCACGGGTTCAATCATCGCCACCAACAGCTTGTATAATGGACTGTATATAACGTCCATTATTTTGCATACTCACAAAATAACATGCAACATTAACTGGAGAATAATTTCTCAAAAAGAACTCACTACAGAATAATAACAGTCAGACTCAAGTTCACCAGGGGAATCAGGATATAGTAGAATTTGTATCTAGTGTATCATCCAGAACCAAATGAGTAGCAGTGTATCATCCATGAACACAAAGAATGGAGGCTTAGATCCGAGGCTATACCTTCGTTGTGGGGGATGGGAGAGCAGATCTTGAGGTATTAGGATGCCTCCTTGCTCCTTGCTTCGTCGCGCGCCGCCCCTCCTCTGGCCTCGCCCCGCCGCTCCTTGCTTCGTCGCGCGCCGCCCCTCCTCTGGCCTCGCCCCGCCGCTCCTTGCCCTCGTCGCGCGCCGCCCCTCTTCTGGCCTCGCCCCGCCGCTCCTTGCCCTCGTCGCGCGCCGCCCCTCCTCTGGCCTCGCCCCGCCGCTCCTTGCCCTCGTCGCCGCTGCCGCTCCTTGCCCTCGTCGCGTGCCGCCCCTCCTCTCCTCACGCGCCGCCCCTCCTTGCCTTCGTCGCTCGCTGCCCTGCGCCACGCCCTTCCTCTGGCCTCGCTCCGCCCCGCTTGCCGTCGCCGTGCGCGCCGCCCCTCTTGCCAGTCGCCGCGGGCGCCGCCCCTCCTCTTGCGCCCCGCCCCTCCTCTTGCCTCGCCCCGGGCCTTCCCCTGTCCCCTTGCGCCACCGGAGAGAGAAGGGGAGGCTAGGGTTTCACGGTGGAGGTGAGCATTGGGAGAGAGGAGAGGACCCGATGCGTGTGGACAGGGAAAAGAAGAAAGGAGCGTGAGCGAGAGTGACCCGATGCCGGCCCGTGATTGCAAAACGTGTTGGGTGGCCGCTCCATCCGGTCGATTTCGCCGGGTTTCTCCGTCCAGAATCTACACCGAATATTCTACAACGGGTGGCTCGATCCCAGTACTGACCGGGAACCAAACGGTGTGAAAAAAGCGGCGGCCATGTCCTATCCGCCCAAAGTCTGTGAACCAAACGGACCCTTAATCTCTCCGTCAATTCCTTTCTCGCACCGCAGCTAGGTGGTGGCGGAACGGTCACTCCTGTTCTCTCCCCGGCCGAACAAATTACCAAAAATCCCCTTGCTTTGAGAGGCAAACCCAGCCTAGCGTAGCCACCTCACACCTCCCTGCGCCCTTGCTCCCCGCAAGAATTCGAATCCACTGGAGGAGGAGGACCGATCGATCGACCGATGGCGGCGTTCGGCAGCAACAGCTACTACTCGTCGGGGTCGGAGGGGGAGGACGAGGACGAGGGGGCCGAGGGGTACCGGAAGGGCGGGTACCACGCGGCGCGGCCCGGGGACCGGTTCGCCGGCGGAAGGTTCGTCGCGCAGCGGAAGCTCGGGTGGGGCAACTTCTCCACCGTCTGGCTCGCGTACGACACCCTCCTCAGCGTACGCGCCTCGCCTCGCGGCTCCTCCATCTTATTGCCTCTTGCTCCTTATTTCCTGGTTCTTGCTTCGAGCTCCTCATATGGTGGTTTATTTTCTTTGTGCTTTTGCTCCCCTTTCTTCGCAATTTGTTTCGGTTGCTTTGGATTTTGGAAACTTCGTTGGAGGTTGTTTGCAAGCATGCTGTACCCAAAACAGTGCAATTTTGTCTCTTTTACCCCTGTTCCATTGCGTGCTTTTGTGCCTGATTTTTGTTCAAATTTGGTTGACTAGAGCTTTGCACCGATGTTTTTCCCCTTTCAAAATCATGATCGTGATGCAAAGATTAAAGCTTTTCTCCTTAAATATGTGCAAATTGAGACCAAAACTGCTTCTTGTTTTCTTTTCCATCAGCAATGGAACTTCGTATTGTGCAATCTATGCGAGATGAATTCTTACATATTGCAATTGCAAAACCTGCAGAGATTTGTGGCGCTCAAGATCCAGAAGAGCGCAAGGGATTATGAACACGCGGCTCTCCATGAGATTGAGTTACTGACGGCGGTAGCCAAGGGTGATCCGACGAATTCCCAGTGTGTTGTCCATTGCTGGACCATTTCAAGCATGCCGGTCAAATGGTCAGCACATTTGCCTGGTGACCGAGTTCCTTGGCGACAGCTTGCTACGCCTGACACGGTACAATCGGAACAAGGGCATTGGGCTGAGCAGGGTGAGGGAAATCTGCCGATCAGTGCTGGTCGGTCTTGATTACCTGCACAGCGAGCTTGGCATCATCCACACGGATTTGAAGCCAGAGAATGTCCTCCTCGTGTCGACGATAAACCCATCAAAGGACCCGGCGCGCTCCGGGTTCACCCCGATTCTGGAGAGGCCCGAAGGAAATCAATATGGTGGGACAGTGATTAGTTTCAGTGAGAAGATGCTTAAGATGCGGGCGAGACGTGCTGTGGCAAAGATTTCGCGGAGGCGGGTGTCGCTTGGTGGGGTTGCGGCAGAGATGGAGAAGGAGAGAAGCCTGGATGGGCATTAGCATGAAGTGCAAGATTGTCGATTTCGGGAATGCCTGCTGGGCTAATCAGCAGCCTGCTGGTGAAATACAGACAAGGCAGTATAGGGCCCCTGAGGTTATCATCGATTCTGGGTACTCTTATTCAGCCGATATGTGGTCGTTCGCTTGTATGGCATTTGAGCTTGCCACGGGTGACATGCTGTTTGCTCCCAAGAATGCCAGGGCTGCAGTGAAGACGAGGTAAAATACCCGTATTTTCATGCTGCTCCATTTTCAGCATTGTTTTGCTTATAGTAGCATTAACATAAAGGTTTTTCATGTTTTGAAACTACTTGGTTACTATCTGGGTTCTAACTGTTAGTCTATTTTTCGTAATGCCAAGACTGCAGACATCACCTTTAGTTTTGTGTATTCCTGCTGTTGTTATGTTGATCTAATGATCTATCACACATACAAGGATGCACCAAACACTCCCTTGCAATTCCTGGGACACTTTAACATTAGTAAATTACATTGTAAAAAGTATATGCATCGGGTCCATGTCCCACTTCAAATTTCAAAGAAATGTGCAATGAGTTATCATGACATATGCACCCGGCCTGACAGGTGCAACCTAGCTACTGAAATCTTTAAATGAAATAACTGACTGGGTCCACACTCTAATATTTTTTTTAAACCTACTACTTGTGATCTGCAGTGTTTGAAGCACATCATGTGGTGTTGTAATTTGAACATTTATCTGGTAATATAGTTCTGAGTTTCTTTCTTTTATGATCTTGCGAAGCAACCTCCGTGGCAGGATGTACTTCCAAAGGAAATAACTGAATCTATAGAAACATTTCATGTACTGTACCAACCATCGTAGGACTGGTGGTACAATGGAGAAACTACACCTAATATGATACACTGGTGCAATTGAAGCGTCTGTTCTGGCTGTACTAAAAAAACAGCTCTAGAATTATCAGCTGTTTTGATTTTAATTATTTTTGTGTTTGACTATGTACTTCCTTGCCAGATGTAATACACTGGCACAAGATAAAGTATGACGGACTGTTCCTTAGCCAGTGAACAATGAATAAATGCAGCTAAAACGTTTGTTATGTTCCGCCCAGCTTGATTGTCCTATTAAAGTGAATTTCGTCCCATACCTCTGTAGATTGTCTGTCACAGTGACACATGTCGTACTACTCATCAGCCAATCAACTTCTGATGTTCATTCTTAGCTATAAAGTCTACTGTGATGTCATGTAAGTGTTAGCATCATCCAATCAACTCATGTGTCTATTGCATAACTCTTGTAGGATCACCTGGCTCTGATGATGGAAACTCTTGGAAAGATGCCTAAGAAGGTTTGTACAACTCACGTACTCTCTGTATCTGTTGTCTAAAGTTCTCTCTAATCCTGCTGTTGTCTTCCAGATTGCTAGCTCAGGTACTCGTTCTAAGGTTTACTTCGATCGCACGGAGATCTAAAGAGGATCAGAAGGCTCAAGTTCTGGCCTCTGGACCGTGTACTCGTCGAGAGGTACAATTTCACTGAACCTGATGCCAACGGGTTCGCACGAGTTTCTTCGACAGATTCTAGATTTTACTCCGGAAAATAGACCGACTGCTGCGCAGTGCTTGAAGCACACATGGCTCAACTGATTCGCAATACAGTGACTTTGGAAGCCTAACTGATAATAGCTTACACAAACCAAGTGTTAGAGATCGGCTCTGTCAAGTACTCGTTTCGACTGGCCTGCAAGGCATTACGGCCTTTGTTCCGGGAGCCATGTTTTCTGATGCAGCTTGATGAATTATTCATAGTGATGGTACTGGGGGTATTCACATCATCAGTTTGTTTTTCTTTCATAACATCATGTGCTTTGATGTAGCGAGTGTTCCATTGGTTGTGTTTTGGGTGCAGAGCTGATGAAATGTTAATTGTGCATGTGTGCTGGCCTTAACTATCAAGTGTGTTCGTAGGGTCATAATCTGTTTGATGTAAGATATATTTGGCAATGTGATCTGGCCACCAGCCTTTTTCTTCTTTTAGTTGAGAAAGTGCGATGCAGTGCAGTGCACTGAAGTGTTCTTCAATTCTTTGCGCAATGGATTCTGTGCTGTAAAGATGTCTGTTGTGTTCCTCCGTAGCAGCTTGCTTGCTACTGATGTTTAGCAGTGGTTCGAGCTGTGACCTGCACTGTGGAATTTTTGTCAGAAAGTGTGATGTACGTATCAACCTGTTTGCCCTCCGCCGCTCCATGCGCTCTAGTATTTTCAGCCAACTGATCCACCGCCGACCACAAGTTTGGGCGGGGTTGGACGACCCACCTAATATTATTGGAAAATGTGACGAATGAAAAAATATTTTATTGCACTTTATTATATGAAGATATCATATTGTATTGGTTTAAAATGTATTGCATATATTTTAACAAAATATTGGATCGGACGTCTGATTCCTAGTCTTACCCCTTTATTATTTTACTTTATCACTTGTATTAGTCGGAGTGAACTAAAAATTAAGCGAAAGTGAACTACCTAACAGATCCTAGTGGAGCCACCACTGTATCGTCACACGGTTGCTACCACGGCTACAAAAGGTGAACTCACTCAAGAAAAATGTGTGACCAAACACTCGGTGGTTGCTGTCATGGGGAAGTGTAAGCATTGAAGGAGAGGAATCAGTTGGAGAAGACGGAGCCCACACCATCCCACAATTCTTGCACGTGTGGTAATAGGGATATACCAATTGTTGAGATATGATTATTTCTATATGGACCGGTCCAAGAAATCCTACATGGCTCCTATGAGGCGTAGATCAAGTCAACAAGACCATTAATCAGGTTAAAGCACGGTCAAATAAGAGCTCAAGAAGAAATGAGTGTGTTATGGAGTGTGTGTGTAAGTATTAATCCACCATGGACTACGAACCACGTCCTTCCTCCTAGTCCACCATGGAGTCATGAACCATTTACCTAAACTACCCATCTCTCCCTTCCCCCCTCAAACGTAGCCATGGTTATTTGTTATGGACTCTTTACCTATATAAACCCTGTACGGGGATGTAAAATACATTCTATAATGAGAAACTTAAGAAGGAGAGGCGTGGAGCTCCATGTCCCGGTACGACTTTGAGAAGTCCACAACGGCCCGAGTCACTAGTCAAGTCTCGTACAAGGCTCGTCTCCCGACATAAGACTAGTCCATACTCCACGAGGCAACCGAACCTATTCAAAAAATATCGAAGCGTCACATGTTGCTGAGTGTACGGCAACATTCTTGTAAGGCTGCCATACATGGCACAATACTGTCGCACCCTAACAGTCGAGCTACCGACACTCTCACTCTAGTGTTGTTTTCTATACCAACAACACCACAAATTTTATCAAGTAAACTCACAAAACCATGCCTCCATTTGTCGAAACTATCACAATAAAGTACAAATCACTAATTGTGGACGACCACAGGAGCGGCTGATTTCCGACAACACCGGTGACGCCACTAAGCCCACCACCAACATATCGAAGATTTTCCTGTTCCTTTCCCCTCATCTCATTTCTCTCACCCTATTTTCCCTTCCGCTTTGCATTAGCAGTGCCACCGCCTAGGATTCCGCTGTCATATCACGCTCCTTCTGTTTCCCACTCCGACCGCCGTCCCCTTCCCACTGATGGCTACGAAAGCAGTTGGTGAGGCGGGGGCTAGATCTAGGCATCTAGAGTTCGAGGTGGGCGTCGGATCTAGGCCTTCCGACGACATCGAATTTGCGTGTCCGGGCTGAAGTCGTGGCGCTGCTCTCCAGCCTCACTGCCATGTAGCAACAGGAAGAGGAGGGTGAAGGCAAATCCCGGGGAAGAATAGGGTAAGTTTTTTCTCCTTGGGTTGGGAGTTGGTATGTGTTTTGATGGTTAAAACATGTGATTCAACCTTTTGGAAGTTGGAATTCTTGTAGTAGAGAGCTCAATTTTTTTTGATGGTTGAATATGTGATTTACCCTTTTTGAAAGTTGGAATAGATGTAGTGGAAATGTCAAATTTGTTTTTGATGCTTGAAACCTGTGATTCAACCTTTTGAAAGTTGAGATTCACGAGGTGGAAAGCTCTTTTTTCGCGAATCATGGTGTTGTGATGGTTGAAAGGTGGGTTTGTAATGTTTGGAAATTGTTGGTGTTCTAGTTGAAAGCTAATTTTTGAGACTTTATCAATTTATTATGAAAAGCTTGTTCTCTAATGAATTGAAAACTTGTGTTTTTTGGAAGTTCATCACATATTTGGTCGGAACGTGGTGGTGTTCTAGCTAAAAGTAGAAATAGAGACATGGGGAAGCAAATGTGAAAGTGCATTTAGGCCCATAATTGTGTTTTGGTGATAGATGACAAACGACTAAGGAACTAACATTTGCAATGAGTGCACAATCAGGTTTTAGTCCCTTGTGAATAACAATTGACATTGACAACCCCTAAAAAATGAAGAAAAGAAGATGCATATGTTCTATTGATGATTTATATAGATTTCATTCTCTATGAGGTTTTGATCTATTCCTTTTTATTATAGGAACGCCGTACTATAAAGGGGGTGTGTCGACACGCTGGTGAGAAAGCTCAGTGCTCAATTGCTCAACAATCTTCTCATTTTGGAGACACAAATTTCTCACAATCTCTTAGCCAAAACCTAGCTTTCCTTGAGTACCCGGAGTATCCAGCCGTTCCTGGAATGTCCGGGTGTCCTGACCCTTGTGGAGGTGCTCTCGGGTTGACACCGGAGTATCCGGCCCAGCCCGGAACGTCCGGGTGTCCAATACCCGGATGGACTCACTCTCGGGTAGGTGTACGAAGTATCCGCCTTCCCGAGTGTCCGGATGTAGAATGGGGTCTTGTGACTGTTGGAAATTTATATACCCGGAGTGTCCGAACTTGTTAGTCCGGAATGTCCGGATGTGTTTGAATCAAACTCCAACGACTAGTTTTTGTGAGTGGTCTATTTATACCCCTCCTTCCCCATTCACTTTCAACTCTTTGCCAAATCGTTTCCTGCACTCAAGAGAGCCATTTCTCCTTCTCCAAAGCTAAGAGCCCTTGTTCTTGAGAGAGAGATCCAAAATGAGTGAGGATTTTCAAAGTGTTGAGCACTAGAGCATTGAGTTCATCTCCAAGCAAATCGATGCGCTTGTTACTTTGGAGATTGGGGTCTCCTAGACGGCGAGGAGTCCTTGATAGCTCTAGGGTCATGTGGTGAGCATCAAGAAGTTCGTGAAGGTTGGGATTCGCCTCCGCAAGGAACGAATTACCAAGAAGAAGTCGAGGAGATGCAATGGTGTCCTCGAGAGTGAAAGGCTTGAGAGAAAGCCAGCTCTTGATCAAGTGTGATCGAGCTCCCCAAACGGAGATATAAGATCCCTCAAGAATCCGAACTTCGGCAACAAATTCTTTGTCTCCTTGTCCATTTACTTTTTGCATTTACTTTGAAAAGTATTTCTCATATTGCTTGTATTAAACTCATTATGATATTTGCTCTCACATCATACCACTTGCTCCTCTTGCTAGTTAATAGAATCAATTTCGTAAATTGTAAAAGTTGATTAAAATTGTCTAGTCGTCTATTCACATCTCTCCTCTAAGCCAACATCTTGATCAGAAGATAATATGCGAGGGTTGCTTCCGACCATGGTCAAAATAGTTCATCCTAGAGTCCTTCACACAGTTTGCAAATTAGAGGTATCTAATAGAGTACTCATCTCATAGAACCATGCTTTGTGGCAGGTAACGGTCTACAAAGCTAGATATTTATTCTTTCCAGGGCCCACTAGTCAGCGACACGATTGGTTCGAAATTGGGTTAGTGATTGAGTTCTGTTGGGCCGCCCATATGCCTGCGTGGCTGTCTGCCCGGTATTACAAGGCCGGACAAGCCCTCCTCCTCCGCGCCGAAGAACAAGGGCGAGCCTCCGAAAACCCCACCCACCGCGCGCGAGCGTCTCATCGGAGCGGCGAAGCTGTTCTCCTCTTCCTCCTCTGTCCCCGTCCCCACCCCACATCGGAGAATCGGATCATCTAGGTAAGCCCTAATCCGAGTTTCCATTTCACGCAATTCGCATGCTTCGATTAGCTGCGAGTTCGTTGCTACGGCGGAGTTCGCGAGCGCTTCCCGTATGACCCCAAGAGCATTCGCCACCTCTGCACGCATATACTGAAAAGAGACGCAGGATCGTGTGGAGGCATTTTTGCGTCCCGCACCCGCAAAATTTGTCCTTGTGGATTTTTTTGTTCGTAGGATATAGAATGGAAGGGGGATTTCTTTTGGTGGCACGGGGTAAATTGATCATTGTTTGCGTTCGTGGTGGTTGCTTACTCGATGTAATTGGTAGGCACTATGGTTTCTTACTTGTTTCGGCAGATGAATGGAATTTGTAAAAAGTTGTTTTGGACAGTTGGTCTGCCTTGTTCTTGGCCCAGAAAATTTTCACATTCGTGTGTTCAAGTAGAAAAAGCAAGATTCTTCCTTGTGGGATATTTCTGTACGACTAAGAACAGTCGGACCGAGCAAACTTGCCTGTGGAAATGATGGTTTGCTTGTGCCTGTGGTTGGGCAAATTTTCTAAGTTGCAGTTTGCATAATCTGTTCCGTACTGTGTTGGTTGGCTGGTCGCAAATATCATGTAACTCATGCCTTGAAGATCGAGCCGCCTCTGTAATTTCACATGGTGTTGACTCATCACTTGATCAAGCAACCTACTTACAAGTTAATATGTTTAAGTTTTTGGAAGAATTTCTACGTTACCTATTGATTTTGCTTGGATATGTTTCATTCTTGACTGCTGGCTGATTTCAGCTTATTTTTACAGAATGCGTCAATGCAAACCATAAAACACTTGCCAAAAAGTGTCCATAGCTCCTTGCGCTCAAGCATTATTCTGTCTAACCTACCAAGGGTTGTTGAGGAGTTGATATATAATAGCATTGATTCAAATGCCAAAAAGGTATTTCCTTCACATGCAAACAAGGCAAAATAATCTATACGTACTTCTTCAATAGGTACTGCTTTTACATTAAAAAAAATGCAAATAGTACACAATCGCACATGTAATGCCTACAGTGGGTATTGCGTTTTCACATTGAAAAAAGGTAAAATAATCTACATGTTAGTATCTTCAGCGTCATGTATTAACATTTTTGATACACCGATACCAATTTCAGATCCACATCTCAGTAAATGTCAGAGCATGTTATATTAAAGTGGAAGATGATGGTATGTGCTTACCTTGTGTTTTTCAATTTCTTACCACTGGGATTTGCTTTTAGAAAAGAACTTGTTGCTTGTTGTACCTGTTGCAGGTTGTGGTATTACTCGAGATGAATTGGTTCTCTTGGGAGAAAAATATGGTAATTCAGAAGTTTTGTTGTTCTTATTATAGCTTGCTTTTTTCCTACACTCAGCGGTACTGTTTCCTTCATCTTAAATTGCATTATTGCAAGTGATCCTTACAAAAATAACCGGACCTTATGGATGTTAATCTGAATTCATGGATGTCGGGATGGAATTGTTCTAATACTGAAGGGACTGCCTGCTTGGCTTCGAAAAGTAATAATGGAGTGACATCCATTCTGTGATATTTGACCTCGATATTGATATTGAAAGCGAATCTGCTTGTTGTATCCTGAATTTCTGTTGTTACTTGTATAAATCCATAAAATGATGACCACTAATGAAAGTATTACGTTCTTGGTATCGCAGTGACTTAGGGTCTGTTTCCAAGGATGCTTTACTATCATTAGAAAAGCATGCAAATTTATGTAATGATCACTTGGTACATATAGATTCCAAGACACCATACTTTTGTTTCCTCACTCATGAGTCATGGCATGTAGTTGCATTAGTACCTCCTACCTGGTGAATTTCCTATTTTATTTATTGTGTGTCTTCTCTCTTGTTCAACACAATTTAGTTTATATCCTATGACCAACTTTGAGATCAAATAAATATAGGATTCTTTTAGTTAGTAAGTAGGAACCCCTTCTTTCAGAATCAATTGATTATCTTGTTTATCATTCACTAAGTGTAGGCTCACCACCTGTACGTGTAAGTTTCAAAAGCATGAAATCCTCGACGATATTCAGTGGTTTTCAATGTGCTAATGATGTATAACTCCCTTCTGCTATAGCAGCAAAATCCAAGTTTCATGATGTCATGGGTGATGGGGAATCTAGTTCTAGAAGTTTGGATTAAATCGAGAAGCACTCATGTCGCTTTCTGATATCTCTGTGGTTGAAGTCAGGACGAAAGCTCGTGGGAGACCAAATTCATATTGCAAGATAATAAAGGCACCACTTACACATTGATCCTATTTATTGCTGTGCATACTCTTGATCTATCCATGTATAGTGTATCTGAATGTCTGTGGCAACTGTACAGGGATCCAAATGCTCACATCTGGAATAGATGACCAGAGGGAAGCGGTTGGCAGCAACAGGTAGTTGTTGGATGCTTTCTCCTTGAAACAAAGTAGAGCGGCTGTTCTGATGCATGCACATATGTTCTCCAAGCAAGGCTTATACATAATGCATGTGAAGAGTGAGATGGTGGCATTTACTCTAGTCATGTGTGCTATATTTTGTCATGTTATGGAAGCTACTTATCAGAAACTTTCATATTTGTAGTTGTTGTCGGGGAGCTTTTTACAACCAACCAGTGCGGAGAAAACAAATGCAATCTAGGTACATGCGATCTTATTTCATTATTCATATGGTAGATGTTTCTTCTATTTCACAGTTTGTTCAATAGATGATTGATTAATAATTTTCTCAATATTATATTTTGTAGTCACAAAGAGAACTACATAATGTGAAGATAGTGTGTCCTGCGTGTTGCACTTATTCATCCACAGGTTTCAGTCAAACTTCGTGACATTGACAGGTAGAGGTAGTCTCCCGTGCTATGCTAGTGATTTTAATTTTGCCTTTGTATTTACAATTTTGCATGTGTTTTCTATGAATGTAGTGAAGATGATTGCTGTACGCAGTTCCTTCACCATCCCTTTGCCTCTTATATCAACAGTTTTGGGATTGATGTCTCCAGTCGTCTTCATGAAATAGCTACCTCAGATCAGAACTGGGCTCTTTTAGGGCACATATCTGGACCAACAGTATGTGTTCTGTAATAAGGTAATGGCCATTCTGTGTCTTGTGAGCTATTCAATCTGAAGTTTGACAAATTGTCTTCAGCAAAGTGCACTCGAAGAACATGGCAGAGCTCTGCCTCTCTCATAGATTAGAAGTTGAAACAAAATAATGTACTAGGTTTGATATGTACAGAAATGCCAGAAGGCAGCTAGCACTGAAAAAACATTACGGCCTAAATCACGGCGACGGAGGGGTCTCCAGTATCATTTGAGGTTCGACCGAAGCTAATCTCCCAGCGATTATGTCTTCTGAGCTTTTCCGGCCACTCTGTGGACGTCACTGTATTCATTGTTGAAGATACGAGCGTTTCTCTCTTTCCAAATGTTCCATAGCGCGTATGCAATGATCCCATATCGTTCCTCTTCTCTTTCTTGTTGCCGCAGTGCAGCTGAAGTGCCACCATTTGGGTAGGTTTTCTTGATTGGTGTGGAGAAGAGTATCAGGGTTCATCTTGTTCGTAGTGGCCACTTTCCGTAGCACCTGTCTCGCGAAGGGACATCCAATGGAATGTGGAGAGCTGTCTCCGTTTGATTTCCGCATAAGGTGCATATAGATCTGTTCCCACTCCTCTTTTCTCTAGTTTATCTGCCGTGAGGATTCCGCTGTTGGATAAGGAGCCAAACATGGATTTTGCATTTTTGCTCTGCGTCAGCCGTCCATATGGTGGAAGCGTCAAAGGTGGCGTATTCCTATGTGTTGGAACCTGTATGCCGATCTAGCGGAGTATTGAGCATTTTCTGTCCATCGCCAGGAGATACGGTCGGTATTTGGTTATTGATCTGGACGTCTTGGATACGGTTCCATAGTGATAGGAACTGATGAACCTGTGTTGTCATGTGAATAACTCGGAGGGATTTGAGCCATTGTTGCCCTCTAGCTCTTGGGCCACTGTCCTGTGTTTTCTTCTGACGAGGGTGAATAGCTCTGGGGCGATCTCGCGCGGTGATATATTCTGTAGCCATCTGGACGTCCAAATTTGGCCGTTCGTGCCGTTGCCAATGAGGATGGTGTGGAGGCCTCAAAAGCGGACCTGTCCATATCATCACATGGTATCGGTTGGCCATGCCAAGGTTTCTGTTGTTGCTCTATTCTCCCCACAGCCATCGTAGACGAAGCGATGTACCAAAACTTTGAATGTCCTTATACCTAAACCTCCATGGATTTTGGTTTGCAGACCTGTTTCCAGTTGACAAGGCAATGACCTGCTGAGCATACTTCATCTCCTTTCCAGAGGAAGGATCTGAGTGTCTTCTCGATTCTTTTAATTGCCACCTTATCAGCTTGAATGTGGATAGAAGTACACTAGGCATGGTGATAGCACAGAGTTTATGAGCGTCAACCTTCCCGCTCTAGAGAGGAGTTTGCCTTTCCAACCTGCAAGTCTGAAGAGAGCCTGTCTAACATTGGTTGCAAGTCGACTTTGCGTAGCCTGGAGGTGTGTAGTGGAAGTCCCAGATAGGTGCATGGGAACTGTTTAGCTGCGCCTGAAAATTCTACGTGATCTCTTGAATATTGACTTGAGAGCATCTGATCGGGTAGATGCAGCTTTTCTGGAAATGGTTTGGAGACCTGTTGCCTCCCCGAAGACCTGCAGGCAGGTTTGTATGGCCTGTATTTCGTTGATCTCAGGGTTTGCAAAAATTGCTGCGTCGTCTGCATAGAGCGAGATTCTCATGTCGCTAGCAATTCCTGTGATTGGCTTAATTAGGTTGGCTTGTATGGCTCGGAGGAGAAGCTTCTGGAGGGGATCAATTGCGATGATGAAGAGCAGAGGGGATAAAGGGTCTCCCTGCCTGAGCCCTCTACGGTGCCATATACGCTCTGTGCGCTCTCCATTTACTATGACGCAGCTTGATGATGAGGCTAGGATGCGTGCAGTCCACTCTCTCCATCTTGGTCCAAATCCCAATTTCTGTAATAACTCTAGGAGGTATTCCCAGCTTACAGAGTCGAAAGCCTTCTCAATGTCTAGTTTGAGGAAGAGTCCTGGGATGTTTTTCCTGTGCATCGCTTTGATGGTGTTTTGGGTATAGATGAAGTTATCCTGTATTCCTCGCTTCTTAATGTAAGCGCTCTGTGATGTTGAGATAATTAGATCAAGTTCTGGCCAAGCCTGCTAGCTAGCATCTTTGTCACAATCTTTCAAAGGCGTGTATAAGGCTAATAGGGCGATAGTCTTTAATCGTTGTCGCCTGTTGCTTCTTTGCAATTAGCACTATCTCTGCGCTGTTTAGGAGGGGGAGTCTGTCTGTTTTGAGACAGCAAAACTGATTGATAGCGCTGACCAGATCCTCCTTGATGATGCCCAAAAAGTTTTGAAGAAGCGATTTGTGAAACCGTCAGGTCCTGGGGATTTGTCATTCGGCATTAGCTTGATTGCATGGGAAATTTCTTCTTCTGTGAAGTCTACCTCAAGATGATCTAGGTTGTGTCTCTGAATCTGTAGAAGCTCCCAGTTGAGTGTGTGCTGCCTCTGTTTCCTTGTTCCCAGGACCGAGTTGAAATGCTCAGCTACGATAGATTTCTTGTCATTTTGGTTGTGAGCGATCTGGTCATTAGCTCTTAGGAAGGTGATGAAGTTTCTCTTCTTGCGCGAATTGATTTTGAGGTGGAAGAATCTTGTATTCGCATCCCCTGTTTGATCCATTGAGCTCTAGACCGCTGTTTAACCTTAGCTTCTGTATGACAGCTAAACCCAGAAGTCTGGTTTTGAGGTTTTTACGCAATTCTGCTTCTATGTCATTGAGGTTTCGGAGTTCCTGTGCCTTGTCCCGCTGCAAAATGATCTCGGATGCTAGTGTGAACTGCAAAGCCGTGTTACCGAAAAGGTTTTTGCTCCATTTCTGTAGGTTTTTTGCTAGTCTTGAGAGTTTTGCGTGCAGGCGGGTGATGTGATCTGTCGGTGTTGCCGCCCTGTGCCAGCAGTCGCTAATCACCTGGTGAATGCCCGGAATCTGACACCACCAATCCTCAAAGCTGAAGGCCTTTAGCTTTGGTGTCATTACAGCTCCTAGAAGCAGCAGCGGGCAGTGGTCCGAGATCATGGACGACATCGCCTGTAAGTGCGAGTTGGAAAACTCTGCGTCCCATTCTGTAGAACATAACACCTTGTCAATGTTTGTGTATGTCGGGTTTGCTTGTCCATTAGACCAAGTATACTGCCTGCCATGAAGGTGAAGTTCTCGAAGTTGCATGCTATCTACCACTGTTCTGAAAGCTCGGATCAACCTAGTGTTTATGTGGCTGTTACTTTATCTGTGGCCTTGAGGATTAGGTTGAAATCCCCAACTATTATCCACTTAGGGAGGGCGATAGGTTTGAGTGTTCTCAACTCCTGGAGAAAAGCCTGCTTTTGTTGCTCGATCTGAGGCCCGTACACCACCGTACATGTCCATTGAAGATCATCTTCAAGGTGTTTAATGTCTGCTGTGAGGGAGAAAGCTGCTGGAGTGATGTTGCTTAAGAGAAGTAATTCTGTGAGCAAGCTAGGATAATGCCTCCTCGGGTTCCATCTGACGGTAGGGTACAATAGTTTTGGACAAAGTTCGGTCCCAGGACATGCTGGATATCTGTGTCTTCCACGGAGTTAAGTTTTGTTTCCTGGAGGCAGACTATTGTGGCGGCGTTTTGTTTATCGCTTCTCGGACGACGTCTCTTCTGACCGTATTATTTAAGCCCCTAACGTTCCACGACATTAGTTTAACCTGGTTATGAGCCATGGAAAAACTGTCACTGGCTCCCTTTCTGCTTGCTTGTAGCGTAATGAAAGATAGGCATCAACGCTGTAGGAGGTGAAGATGAAGAAGCAGAGACATAGCAGCAGTTTCTATTACACAGCTGGGGAACTCTGGTCCGCAATTGCGCGCAGCGCATTGGGTCAGAGGAAACAGATGCCAACATGCTGGCTAGCAACAAAAGGCTGTGTGTGAGAAGTGCTCTCACCCAGCATCTACCTGGGATTAAAAACCTGCTTACGACGGGAGCTGTTTTTAAACCTGCAACAAAATAGCCACTCGATCCTAGGAAATAAGAAACTGGATACATGCGCACTAGAGCGACAAGAGGGGTGAGCGTGTTGGTGCTCAAGCCTGGGCCTGCAGCACCTCTGTGACATCTAGCTTCCCCAGAACTCCTGCGAGGGTAGCAAAGGCCACAGCTGTGGACTCATTCAGCGGTTCTTTGAAAAGGTCTCTATAGCGCGCAAAATCTGCCATTCCAGGGTCCTCATTTGCTGTGAGTATGCCCAGCTTCCTCATGAGGACCAGCCGCTCCTTTTCCATTGCGGGAACAACAGCTTTCGAGGGGTTGGAGTGGTTGGAGTTCACCGACTCAGCTTCGGCCTTCCTCGTCTTGCTTCTGGTGACTGGGCGTGGCGGAATCTCGGGGACCAGAGGGGGCGGAACCGGGCGAGATATCTGTTGGCGGAAAGCGGCTAAGGTCATGTTGTCGTCCATCTCTGATCGATCCACCTGTGTCCGTATCCGGCAACGGCGCATCGGCTTGGTGCTGGTCTTCTACGCCTGGCTCGACTGTGGGTTGAGGAGGCGGCAGGAGCAGCAGTGCTTCGTCAGCCATCGGATCCACAGCGTCAGGAGATGCTATGTCTAGCTCTTGGACCTGTGTCATAACTTGGAGCAGCTGCGCTTCTACAGCTTGCTGCGACTTGAAAGGGAACCGCTCGGGGAGCGAGAGCGCTCCCGTTGCTGGTGTTGCGAGAGCGCGAGTAGGTCGGCTCCGTCTCCGTTGGTTTCTCCGGTCAGATCAAGGAGTTGCAATTGTGGTGACGCTGCGTGGTTTCCGCCGCTTCTGGTGCTGTGGCCTCTGTGGCCTCTGTTTCCTCTCGGGTAGCGACGTCTGATCCCACCCTGTATATCATTGCGTGTGGCACATCCCACCCGGAAGGGTGGCGCGCCCGTGTCGGACTCCTGTTGCGTTCACGCTCATCATCGCAAAGTGCACTTTTCCTTTTCAGGATTTCCAGTACTTGTGTATCCTACTCGCCAATTCTTTGTTACCTACTTCCATTTCCATTTTCAAATGCTTGGAGTTGGAGACATCCTTGACTTCTCAAAGATATCAACTCAAGATTCGTCAGTAGAAGCCCAATCCATAATATCTGAATAATCTGGCAGCTAGTTTTCAGTCCTCCACTGTAAGGATGAATGAAGAAATTGATGTTCAGAGCCGGAAGAGGCAGAAGACGGATGTCTACCCTGCATATCTTCTAAACTTGTGCTGCCCTAGATCTTGCTATGATCTACATTTGAGCCTTCAAAGACTATTGTGGAATTCAAGGTGATTTAACATACACGCATGCTTTTGAGTTCCCCTTTTACCTTTTTTTTATAGTAAAGCTTCATTTGTAACTAACATACCTGTATGGATATGACACTTAGTTTTCGTTCAAAAAGGAGAAGCACTTAGTTAAAAGTGGCTTCGCCTTTTGGAAACAAGACATTAATGTCTTTTATGTTGTTTCGTTTTCAGCTAAATTTACTCTCTTACAGCTGGATATTTAATCTTTCCTTCTTCTTTTCTCACTGTTCAGGATTGGCAAAGTATCTTGTTTTTCTTTGAACAGACTATCACAAACTACTGGAAGAAGCATGTACCACAATCATCAAAAGGTTAGAGACTAAGATCTTTATTTGGCTTATACTGTCTTAAAAACTGAATAGTTCTGAAAAGAAGTTCTTGGTATGATTGAATCTGTTACTCTTACCCTTTTCTATTGGCAGGCAAAGCTATTGATGATACCTGTGCACCTCTGAAAAGTGATGGTTAGTGACTTGGTGAACGTATTCTTTGGTTCTCTTTTGATTTTACTTCCTAGTGAGCTTTCTTCATGTGTTGTGGTTGCAGTGAAGTCAAATGAGGGCATCCTAAAGCATCAGAATGTGCAGACCAAGGAAGAAGATACTGACTTACACCAATGCCCTCTGCGGAAGAGTGCGGTCAGAGAAGGAATGTTGGTATGTGTGCAGCAACAGCACCTACAGACTTGCAGTGCTTTTCGTTTGATAAGGAGCCATCCACATGGCACGCGTGCTATCCTGACCGGATCAGTGACGCATCCCAACACTCTGACAATGTTTGTTAGGAATGATCATACATTAGGACATAAGCAAATACATTTTCCTGAAGTGTTATTATCAGTGGTTAGAGGATGGTCCTTCCCAATTAGAAGACTGTGATCTTTCAGGTGCTAAGTGGAAAAAGCGACGGACAGAAGGTATGTTCCATGGGCATGCATATTCATGTAATTTTGGAAAGTTGGAAGATGTACAAACCAAAGGGCTTTCAGCTGATGATCAAGACTCTGAGATAATTGGTCCAGAAATTGATCTCCCAGAACCTTGCTTTGAGGTTCTCAGTAGACCAAACATAATTACCTGTGATTTTATGCGAAAAGAAACCACTATAAAGACAAACTTATCTGGCTGTGATGGATTCTATACCAAATTTGATAAACTAAATGGGGATTGCCTACTCAATGAAGGCACAGAGATAATAGTTGATATTTCTTGCCCTGAGATGTCACACTTCAGTGATGGATTCTATCATGAAGATCGTAGTGCCTCAGTGTCTTGAAAAGGTGCAGCACAAGAAAAAAGTTAAGGACTGCAGCGGGATATGTTGAAGGCCTTGAGGCTAATACAATTGCCCAGATGAACTTCTGAAGAATGGGGAATTTTCTGGAATTCTATATTTTGCTGCTAGATGTATACAATATATACATGGATAGGTATGGGCCTTTGGGCCGTAACACACACACACAGCTCAACACTCCCCCTCAAGATGGGTGATAGATATCGATCATCCCCATCTTGCTACATGCTGAATTACACCCCCTAACATCTAATCCTTTGGTAAGGACAATCTGCAACCTGTTCTCCTGAGCTTACATGACTGATCTTGATCGTACCATCATCCACCTTCTCCTTAATGAAGAAACGATCTATCTCTACATGTTTGGTTTCTGTCGTGTTGGACTGGGTTGTTAGCAATATTAATCGCTGATTTGTTATCACACCACACATTTAGGGGGCCCTTTCTTAACACCTTCAGTTCCGATAAGAGGTTTCTCACCACAACATCTCACTGAGCCCCTGTGACATAGCTCTATATTCAGCTTCGGCTGTCGACCTTGACACCACATGCTGCTTTTTGCTTCGCCATGACACCAAGTTCCCTCCAACAAATACACAGTAGCCAGAGGTCGATCTCCTGTCATCAAGACAACTAGCCCAATCAGCATCACTATAGCCAACTACATTAAGATGGCCATTCTTCTTGAACCATAATCCTTTTCCTGGACTACCCTTCAGATATCGAAGGATCCGATAAACAGCATCCAAATGTCTACTCCTGGGATCATGCATGTATCAGCTCACCACACTCACTGCATAAGAAATGTCAGGTCTTGTATGACATAAATATAGAAGTCGCCCAACGAGTCTCTGGTATCTCTCCCTGTCCACCGGTTCTCCTGATTGGGCATTTAGCTTGTGATTTGGTCAATAGGTGTTGATGCAGCTCGATACCCAATCATTCCCGTGTCACTAAGCAAGTCCAGGGCATACTTTCGCTGTGAGAGAACTATCCCTTAGGGGACCTTGCAATTTCAATGCCAGAAAATATTTAAGTTGGCCAAGATCTTTGACCTCAAATTCCTTGCTCAAGTTCTCCTTCAATCGTGATATCTCCAAATCGTCATCTCCTGTGATTATAATATCATCAACGTATACCGCAAGGATTGTAATCCGACACTTTGAGTGCCGGTAGAATACGGTATGGTCCCCGTTGCACTGTCTATACCCCATATCACATACAGCATGCCTGAACCTGTCAAACCATGCCCGGGGAGATTGCTTAAGACCATATAAAGATTTTCTTAACCTGCATACCTTTCCTGTTGTTCTAGGAGTGGAGAAGCCAGGTGGAATCTCCATGTATACTTCCTCTTGCAGGTCACCATGCAGGAAAGCATTTTTAACATCCAACTGATGTAGAGGCCACCCAAAGTTAGTTGCACATGAAATTAGAATTCTCACTGTATCATCTTAGCCACCGGCGCAAACGTCTCATCATAGTCAATCCCATAAGTTTGACTATAACCCCTTGCCACCAACCTCGCCTTGTATCTTTCTACTTTCCCTTCTGGATTTGCTTCACGGTATACACCCATTTGCAACTAACTGGCCTCTTTCCTGCTGGAAGGGGTACAAGATCCCATGTCTTGTTCTTCTCAAGAGCCTTCATTTCCTCCAACATTGCTCATACCATTTTGGGTCTTGCTTTGCTGCTTTCCAATCTCTTGGGACTGTCGTAGATTGCAGTGATGCAATGAATGCCTTATATGCTGGAGACAAAGATGTGTACGATACATAGTTAGCTATATCATGCTTAAAACCATATCTTAATGGAGGATTTCCAGCTCCAACTCGTGTTCCTTTCCTCAAGGCAATAGGCAAGTCCATTGAATCACCTATCTTAGATGGGGTTGGTGTGGCAGATGGTTCATCATTAGATGAGCTAGCAACTTCAACAGCTGCTGGAGCTTGTTGCTCCCCCTGCACCTGAGTTTCACTGTTGCTGGAACACCTGTTGCTCCTGCTGCAACTGTCTTCTTGTATACATTCTCAAATTTTCCTCCCATTCGGCTTTCTCCATCTTAAATTTTCCTCCTCGTCTGCTGGAGCTTGTGCTTCCCCTGCACCTGAGTTTCACCTGTGCTGGAACACCTTGTTGCTCATGCTGCGACTGTCTTCTTGTATATACCTTCAAATTTCCTCCTCATTGGGCTTCCTCCATCCTTCTTTGCCCATAGGACATGGAACCGAACCAACCACAACTCTTGGTTGTTCATCTTCTTCCTTTGTCCTTGATACTTCACTCTCCCCCTCTCGACTAGCATCACTCATGCTAGAAGAGTCAAAGTCAAACAGAGAACTTAAATCTGTCGTTCTCCATAAAATGGTTCAGACTCCCTGAAAGTCACATCCATACTTACAAACGTACGTCGCTCGTAGGACTCCAACATTTGTAGCCCTTCTGTCCAGATGAGTATCCTATGAAGATGCATTTCACTGCACGGGGATCTAGCTTCCTACCGAGGGTCTGTGATCCCTTACAAAGCATGTACATCCAAACACCTTTGGTGGAACAATGAACTCATTTTTTCCAAATAGCATCTCATAAGGGGTCTCATCCCAAGCACTCTTGATGGCATACGGTTAATGAGATAGGTACCAGTCATAACCGCTTCACTCCATAGAAACTTAGGCACATTCATAGTAAGCATAAGTGATCGAGCGACTTCTAGCAGATGTCGGTTCTTCCTTTCAGCTACTCCGTTCTGTGGAGATGTATCAGGACATGAAGTTTGATGAAGTATTCCTTTTTCTGAAAGAAAATTGCCAAATTCATTGTTCACATACTCGGTTCCATTATCAGACCTTATAATTTGAATACTAATACTGAAATGGTTTTGGATATATGCATAGAAGTCCTTGAAACATTTAAGCACTCATTTTTTGTTTCATGAGAATATCCAAGTCATACGGGACGTAGCAATCAATGAAGGTGACAAAATACTTCATTCCACTAATAGATACCACAGGAGAAGTCCAGACATCAGAGTGAATCAACACAAAGGGCGACGTGCTTCGGAGTCCACGACTCACATATGATGTCCTTGTGTGTTTTCCATACTCACATGCATCACACACAAGTTTTCCTTTATCCACCTTCTTCATTTCTTCAGGAAATATCTTACTCATAGTATCAAAGGACATATGGCCCAATCGACAATGTTGCAGTATCACCTTTGCCACATCGTCACTTGCAACAGCTGTTAGAGCGGTGCACAATGCATCATCAGTTTCCCGTCTATCTAGGTACCATAATCCCTTATGTCTAACACCGATCCCAAGCCTCCTTCCTGTCTTCCTCTCCTCAATATACAACTGTATCGGTCGGCAATTACTCGACAATCAATATCGTCAACCAAGGAGCTCATAGACACCAGATTTACAGGGAAAGATGGAGCATATAGAACCGATGTAATGTAATAGACGGAGTACACTGAACTACACCCACACCTTTAACAGGTTGCGAAGTCCCATCAGCAATTTGGATAGTTTCCTTATGTGTAGGTGGATATGGATTAAATATTGTAAACTCACTTGGAGTGCCTGTGACATGCTTAGATGCACCTGAATCTAATATCCAATTTGAACGAGAGCCATGTGTGGATGTAAAAGCTTGATGAGATGTACCTTTGTCGGGCTGAGTAAGATTGACGGAGTTACCGAGTATTATTGTTGTCCTCGTCTCTGAATTTTTCACACTCTTTGTCAATTGCCTCAATTTCTTTAACTCCTCCGCTGAGATCTTAAACATCTCATTCGATCCCTTGCCGTCAAGATTACATTGGCCTCGTTCTTCGCCTTGAGCAGCTGAGCCAATTTCTCAAGCATTGCTCAATATCTTGATTCTCGCCCATCGTCTTCTTAATGCAACCGCCCATCGATCCCCTTCCGATGCTGAAGTAATGCCCCTTTCTTCCGCTCCTCGCAGCAGGTCACCAACCAAGAAGCAAGTTTCTTCTCCACTTCTTGTTCTCTGTCCTGTTCCAAACAGCAGCAACTCTCTGTTCTCCTCAATTTTCAGCAAAGCAAACCTGTGAATCAGCTCGCTCGTGCAGTGCTTGCACAACTCCCTCTGCTGCAGCACACCCAACTCTTCTCTGCAGCAGCCGCACGCACAGCAAGTGCCAAACAGCTCTCCTCTTCTCTTTTCTCACACGCCCTACACAAGAGGCGAAACCTATTTCTTTACAAGCTGTGTGCACCCTTTCCTGCTCTGTCCTCCCTTTTCAGCAAGGGATACTAGAACATGGCAACTAGTAGCACACCCGTGCAGCTCTCTTGCAGCAGCTGCTAGCTCAAACTTGCTACCAACCTCTATTCTCAAGCACCCCCCTCAACTAGGACTCCACAATCAGCCCTGATTTGAGCCACCAGCACCACTGCTGTAGCCCTTCTCACGTTTCCACCAGCAGCTTTCAAGTAGTGAATAGCAATAGCAACAAATCAGTAGCAAACGCACCAGCAGTCTCTCAAACCTGTCCGTCTCCTTGGCGTCCTCCACCTTCTTCCCGTGCGCCTCGGAGCCCTTCTCGCCGACTGCCTCGGTTGCCTCCTTGGTCTTGTGCTTGGCCTGCTTCTCTCCTCCTTCACCCGCTGGACTGCACGTTCCAGCGCTGCTCAATGGCCGTCGCCGCCTCCCAGGATCACCAATGCTGCGGGCTCTGATACCAAGAAGAATGGGGAATTTTCTGGAATTCTATATTTTGCTGCTAGATGTATACAATATATACATGGATAGGTATGGGCCCTTTTGGGCCGTAACACACACACACAGCTCAACAACTTCCCTGATATCCAAGCAGTGTGGGAGACTGACAACATTGATAGATCGTCCATCAAAGATACTTACCTTCATTTCTCTCATCCATTCTCGTTGGCTGATACACCTCTCAGTGACAGTCATGCAAGGACTGACTTGGAATTGCACAGGGGATCAAATGAAAGCTTTGCCTATTGGAACTGTTTAAATATTGAGAGTGATTTTAGATTTACTTTGGACAGATTTAAAAGTGATTTATCAAGAATATGTGAAGGACCTAAACATTTCAATAACTTCGATGATGAAACTCAGCCGCCTAATTACTTCAATCATGATGATTCTTTAGCTGACCAGATTGTTTCCGAAGATGATCAGATACCCTGGAAATCAAAATTTTATGCAACATTGTCATACAATATTTCTCCTGAGAAAAGTGCTATGGGTTGCCACTTGAATGTTTCTTCTTCCAGAATGGTAAACGACAGTGTGCTTATTGAAGATCTACCGAGTCAACACAATGTTGGATATGGTCGGAGATACAGGCTTTCAAAAGGTAGATCTAGTAGCCGTTCTGCTCCACCATTTTACAGAGTCAAACGAAAATTCCCTGGATTAAATGAGCCTCTGAACAAACTGACAGCAGAAGGTGATAAAGATATCCCAATTAAGGACTCAGAAGGTTCTTCTGCTTGCAACCTTTGCCATCCCTTTTATATTGCATTGCTAATGCTAAGTTTGTACTGTTTAATTAAATTTAGATACTGCACCTGCACCTGCACCTGAAGATATCTCACATATGAGTGCAATGCAGCCTATTCCTGAGACTAGTAGCAGTGAATTTTCTGGCCTAAATTTTGGGTATGCTGCTCTTGCCTGCATCCGTGTAATACTGTTTCTTTTTCTGAGCCTGTTACTAAACACTTCTCTCATTTGGGCCAGCATGAAGGGAAATGTGAAAATGTTGTGAAGAGACATGTGCTGACGGGCTTGAAAATTCTACTGCTCAAATAACTAAATGGCGAGATGACTCTGACCAGCATACAGTTGAGCATGCGTTAATTTTTGAGATGCTCACATACCTGAACTTCAATATGGCCCAGTTACTGTGCAAGTTTTTCTATGCTTACTGTTTTATCTCCTTGTGTAGGCTTTGGAGTTGCCACATGTTCCTTCCGAATGCTATGATGATGTACTTAGCATTTCTTCTGGGCCCTTACATCTCTCTTGTAGTTCGCTAGTTCCTGAATGTATTGATAAAAATTGATTCGAGGAGGCAAGAGTTTGTTGCAGCTGGATAGGAAATTTATTCCCGTCATATCTGGGGAAATGCTACTCCTTGTTGATCAGGTTCGTAGTTGATTAACAGCATTCCTGGCAAATGATTCTTTTAGCAGTTTATCTACATATTGTTTTATTGCAGTAAGAATCATGTGTGGAAATAAAGTTTATTGTGTTTTTTGTTGCACTTGGAGTGATCAAATCATGAGCACATGTTCATGAAGTGGATCTTTTACTTCACTTCATTATTACAGTTTTAAACTCAACTACCTATAGGGGATGTTTAGCCTTTTAGATATTATATATCATGCTTGATCACATATTTTTTTTGTTTTTGGATATATGCCCGGTATCAGAAAGTATTTGGATTATATTTCTAAAGTGAACTGTGAAATCTTGTGTTCATGTACTTTCAAAAGTAGACAATGCATGTATGGTTATAGAAAGTCTTTTCTGAAAGATTTTAGCAAGTGCGAGAAGATTTTAGCAAGTTGTGTCCTCTTTTACTCTTGTACAGCATGCAGCTGATGAAAGGATACATTGGAGGAGCTCCGTAGCAAGGTTGTTACTGTTAAACTTACCAGGGAAAAGCTCTTTAACAGTGTTTTTCATCTTACATATTAATATCCTTTGAATATTCAGGTTTTATCAGATGAAGACCGAGGAATCATTTACTTAGACTCGGAGGAGGACATGGTACTTCATCTTTATTAGTTGGCATCTTCTGCATTGTGTTAATATGGCATAAATGAACATGTTTTAATGCTAAAATGTGTTTCAAGAGCTAACACTAAGGTGTTGTTGATCTTTTATTCTCCATTTGTTGTCAGGCTCTCCCTGAGACTGGATTCAATTGTTCCAGAAGTATAACGAGCAGATTCAGAAATTGGGATGGATCATCAACTATTCTAGCATTTCCTCTCAATCATTCAAAAAGTATGTGCTTTTTTTGACAAAAGAAAAGTATGTGCTTGATTATCATTTAGACTTCCTTTTGGTCTTTAGCCTTGGATGCTATTTTTAATGATGTTTTCTTGCACATGTATCTGCTTGTGTTCATTTTAGTTTTCTTTATTTACTTTTTGGTAATTAAGGCACCCCTGTTTCTTTTTTCAACGATCTGAGACTTGACTTGTAGTTCTGTTTATATTTTGCAACTTAGTTAGCATTACTTGCATCCTTTAGTTGGTCATAATCAGAGACTAGTCACTTCAGAAGGCTCATAGCTTCCATCAAGAATTTTTTGAATTAAGCATTCAGCGATAACATGTTTTTGTTATGAAGTTTGGATTCGGAAGGAGCAAAAGTTGTTCATCTCCTTTTGTATACTAGCATATACCATTTGCTTTATATTTTTCAGGAACATGAATGTTCTGAGGAGACAAGCCCGTCTTGTTACTCTTACTGCTGTAAGCAAACTTTTCTGTCATCCTTATCTATTCAACATGTTTGTGATATTGCTGAGTACATATCTCTTCAATCTATCTACTGGATGAGGTGGCCTATTGGTTTGTACTAATGCTGACTATCTGTTTATTTCCTTGGTAATGGTTATGTTATAGAACCCCAAAAGTTAGTTTGATCTTGATGTCAATAAATTGTGCAGACTAATTATTGCAAGAAAGGAAAGAAAAGCTAAGCTCAGGTTTCTCGAAAGTTTCAAGAGAATAACAGACAAGCTTCAGAATCAGACACAATGTTTTACATAATATTCCTTGTACTCTTCAGGCCATATTATCTTTATGATATCCGTATCATTATGTCTTTTGAAAAGACTAATCATTTACAATTGATTTCCTTGAGTTGGATAATTCACCAATAACTTTTGTGTACGCTTTTGTCTTAGTGCCTCTTAGAAGTGCAATTTTGTATCAAGAATGAGCGTGGAAATGCACTGATCTTTTTTGTCTTCAGTTTGCCATGCGATTATTTTCCCAAATGGTGCTACAAGTATCTGGTGAAATCTTCTCAGATAAAACTGCATCATAGTATTCTTGTGTGCTAAACATCATCTACACTACACAGGTTCCTTGTATTTTAGGCGTTGCTTTAACAGGAAAAAATCTTATGGACTTATTCAGCAGGTGATTGATGCTGCTACACTTCCTTTCGAATTCTTCTCGTTCATTTACGTCTATGCTAGTCAAACTCTTTGTAAGGTATAATGCTTTTCTTGACACTGTAGTTGTACACCAGTAGTTGTTAGAAAATGCCAGTCAGAAAGCAGTTAAGAGTAACCTGCAGGGAACTGGTTTGTTCTCTGACCGTGCATGCGAAACTGGGTCCATGAATGAATAAGAGCAGAATTTTCATCAACTTGCCATTTGTAATGAAAAGAAATGCATGGAGAATACGAACGCCATGTGAAGTTGTGATTGTATTACAGGCTTACAGCTACGTCATTATCCTTTAGTTTTTACCCGTTGCTATTCTGTGTAGCTTGATGAGACTGATGGGTCGTCAGCTATCCCCCCAGCAGTTCTCCGTATTCTTAATTTCAAAGCTTGCAGAGGTAACCATTTCTTCCCCTCCTCTATTCATTCATAATGCGCTGCTTTTTCTTCAAGCATTTTCTGTAATCTGTATGTTCTGCTTTCGATTCAAAGTGTCGCATCGATGTTCACTCTCGGTTTACTATCATAGGCGCGATCATGTTTGGTGATCCCTTGTTACGGTCCGAGTGCTGTCTGATCATCGAAGAACTGAAAGCAACGTCCCTGTGCTTCCAGGTAAAGAAGACACAAGAATTTCCACTTCTTATTTCCGTCGCTACTCTGCGGTTTAGTGAGTGGATGAAACGAATATGATTTTCTCTTGCAGTGTGCTCATGGGCGTCCGACCACCGTGCCCATCGTGAACGTTGCGTCCCTCCGCGACGAGCTGGCGAGGCTTGGAATGCTGAGCGGGAGGAGTGAGGCAGAGTCCTGGCACGGCCTGTCGCACCATGGAGCCAGCCTTGAGCGTGCCCAAACGCGCCTCAAACAACTGAGGCTACGCTGTGGTGGCCTGTAGCATGTAGGATATAGCCGTAGGAAGACGAGGTAAATAACCCTCAAAATAGTGTGATTTGTAGGAATTGACACTGTACAGTAGCCATCCGTTTCTGACAGAGATAAAGCAAGCAGCAGCCGTTGTGTTTGTCCAGACCAATTAATTTCGTGTAAATACAACGCATGCACCTTGGTTTAACCACGCAGCAGCGTGATTATTAATTGAAAATTTGGGATTGCCGTGCTTTCTTTGTGAAACCATCTTATTTCACTTTGGCTCTAATGAAGCCACGCACTTCAGTAAGGCTATTTTTTTGTGTTGCCGTTAATCACGATAATCTTATCAGATTAACCTACTTTTAGATAATTGGATGCTTGGTTACCTTTTTTCTTCTAAATTTTACAACGATGCATTTCTAATTGGACGCGACCAGCGCTTTCTAGCATTTAGGTTTATAATTTGACCTATCTCGTGGAGTAATAGACTTATATATATATATTTTTTAAGAGGATATCTGATATTCAAGAAAAACAATATAGAAAACACTATTCGAAGCAAAATGTCACACCAGAAAGTAAGAAAACACAATTAAATCCTCGGAGGCCTTTTTCTTCGATGCTCGCATCACGCTCCGTGAGGTTTATCATCCTTATCGTTGGACCAACTACAGACAAAAAAGGGGATACGTATAGCCGCTCCCAAATCTGCATCTGCAACAACACCAAACGCCCAAAGGGCTACAAGAACAGAAAACAATTATCAGTAAAAGATCAACCATAAATCCCGATCATCCTGCTACAAAGGCTTAGGTCCAAGCTTACCATGGGCCGAGCTGCTAATGGGCCGAAGAGCCCTAGACATCTCGCTCTCTTCATCTGGTAAAATACTCCCTCATGGCGCGCGGGGACTTTTTTTTTGGAGCGTGCCATTCCCCCACAAATCCCCCCGCCCAAACACCCAATCCCCTCTCCCTCGAGGGCAAAACCACAAACACAAGCCGCGCACCACCGATGGGCGCCGACGCCGACGATTTCGCCACCCCGGCGCCCGCTCCGGCTCCCGCGCGTGGCGGCGGCCGCGGCAGAGTGTACCAGGTCGGCGGCGTGCCGGTGGAGTTCCCCTACAAGCCGTACGGGACGCAGCTGGCCTTCATGGGCCGCGTCATCGCCACGCTCGACCGCGCGCGGCGGCAGGGCCGCTCGCACGCGCTCCTCGAGTCGCCCACCGGCACCGGCAAGTCGCTCTCCCTCCTCTGCTCTGCGCTCGCCTGGCAGCGCCACTACCCGCTCCGCGCGCCCCCGCCCGCCGCTGACCCCCTCCTCAACGGCGGCGGATTCGTCCCCGATGACACCCAGCAGCAGGCGCTGCCCGGTACACCGCGCCCCCTTTCTGTCTCTTGCGCCGGTTCTTGGATCAAGAACGAGCTACTCTTTCTTGGTAACGGTGGTGTGTCGTTTGCTTATTTTCACTGTTGCCATTCTTGATGTTTAGGTGAGAAAGCGGCCAAGAAGAAGAATGCTCCGACCATCTATTACGCGACGTAGGATTTGTGCTCCCCTGACTCGAATCGATGAGATCTTGATTCATTCTTGGTTGATTGTGTTGAATCATTGAGATAACCTTGATTGGTTTCTTGGTTGGTTGTCATTCTGCAGGAGGACGCACGCGCAGATAACCCAGGTGGTCCGGGAGTTCCGCAAGACGTCGTACCGAGTGCGGATGGCCATCTTGGTAACTACTATTCCCATCTGAATGTACTTCTTGCCGTTTTGGCCACATGTTATCTGGGGCTCCCACATTCTGAAGTTAAACTGCATGGAGTTTGAGCTAGATGCCTAATATAACTAATGGTGGTTTAGGGGTGACGATGATCTCTGCCCTTTTCTGTTTTGATTCCTGTTGATGAGCCAGTAATCATGCAATGCAGGCATCAAGGAAGCACTATTGTGTTAATAAGAATGTATGCATGAGTGACAACATTGACGAGCAATGGTAACATATATAACAAACATTTCATTCTAAGCTTTTGCCTTTTTTCGTTGCCAACCATTTAATGAAAATTTTATCCCTCATCAGCAAGTTGCTCCTGGATGACAACGTTCAAGGTTGCCCAGAATTCAAGTGAGATTTCCTAGCTTTTTTCATGGCAAAATGTATAATTATTATGGAGAACATTTCCCCCTTTTCCTACTAATGCAATGAGAAATGTATTGGCTCGCAGGAATGCACAGAACTAAGTCGTCATCCATCCCTTCAGATCGGTGGCTGCTACGAAGTTCATGATATTGAGGATCTTCTTAGAGTTGGGCGACAAGTGAAAGGTCCATTTATATGTTTGGTTACATGGATTTCCTCCTGAATCCTGAGGAACGTATGATGTCACTGCTGAATGCTGATACCTATTCAACTGCCACTTTTTTTGGTTATCTGCAGGATGTCCATATTTTGCTGCGCAAACCATGGCAGAAGCAGCTCAACTGGTTTTCTGCCCATATAACTACCTAATTAGTCCAATTGTCAGGAGAGCAATGGACATTGATATCAGTGGCTCATTGTTATTCTTGATGAGGCACAGTAAGTCCAGACTCGTTCAATTAATTACTTGTTGACTCGTTCATGTACTTCAATGGTTTCTTAGGTAAACTAGTAGTATATCTTTTGTGGTACCTTTTCTATGTAATCAAATATCAATTCTGAAGTTTTCTCTTCAAGAGCACCTGAGTAACAAATGGTGAATTCCAGTTGATGTCTTCATTTCAAATCCTTGTTCTGCAGCAACATAGAAGACATAGCACGTGATGCTGGAAGTGTTGATGTGATGTAGATTCACTTCATGGTAAGTCAATTGTCACTGTTCTGCTAAAGCTTATGTTTCAGAAAACAAATTGTTCTGTAAAAACTCATGCTAAACTAAATTGATTTATGCTGTGGTCAAGATTTGCAGGAAGAACTAGAAAAGTTGGCCACTGATGGGGCTGTTGCAATGATATACCAAACCCTTATGTGATGTCATTCAGGTACTTCTGAGAAAAGTTCATAGTCCTACTCCCTTCCTTAAAAAGGGAAAGAATACACACTTAGTAGCAATATTAGTCTCAGGGATTAAGCTTTTAGTAATTCTGCAGGGGCTTATCACTTGGGTTGCTGATAAGGAGGACAATCTACAAAATAACGAGTTTGAACATCCTGCTTCATTGTATGTACTACGGAATCCTGTATTGTATATACTACATACTTGCAACAAAGCACGAGAACAAACATTTTCTTGCATCCAGTTGATTTAGCCTTTTGTAATCCTCAGTTGGACTGGTGAAAATGCTATGAAGGAACTCCAGTGTGCCGGTATACTCCAGTGTACTTCCCACTATTGCAAGAATGTGCAACAAAGGTGCTTCCTATTTCAAGTATTAAGTGCAGTTACTCTATAGTGTATCACCTAATTTAATGTAGCCGTGTAACATTTTCTCTGTAACCTTTCTTTTCTGTGTCCTGTGACTCAAGATTATCAACTTACATCTTGATTCTTGGTATCACCTTCTCGTTTTAGGCAGTTAAGGCTGCTTCGGATACTGAGTCAGATGGAGCACACTTAAGTGGTCGTGGTGCTATGACACTGGAGAGTAAGCAGCACTTCTTTATAAGCAGCACTTCTTTATTTCATTAATCTTTAGTAAATTAATAACTTAATGATATTGTAAAAAATTTGCAGGTCTATTCTCCTCATTGAGCCACTTTTTTTGCTGGGAATGGGTGCCATTTATATGATTACCAACTTGCTTTGCAACATTTTGTTAAAAGAGAAGGTAGCAGTGCTTACTCCCTGAAAAGTTTTCCTGGTGATGTGGAACATAGTTACCAGATTCGGAGTTCGTCGGGTTCGTGATTCGTGTTTGCGGTTAGCAATTCGCTATTTAAAAAAATTAGAGTTCGTTGGGGGTATACCTCTCCAGTTTGCGGACCAGGGATCCGGTTCATGAACCCTGCAATTCTGGTTCGCTACTCTGATATGTAACATGTTCTCTCAGGATCAAATCACTAAGCCACTCACAAAATTCTGTATACAGTAGATCCTCTGTAAACACAAAAAAGAAAATGAAAGGAAAATAGAAAGGACAAACAGTTTTGGTCAGGCCCATATGGCCCGTACAAGCCAGTTCGCGAGTCGGACCCCAGATCATGGAGATCAGGATCAAATTTGAACCCCCGATCTAGATCGAACGATCGGGGTCGGGGTTTGATAGTTGTCCGAGCGAATCCGGTAACAATGATGTGGAAGTAGCAGGACACAACATTTTATGAAGGCAAATTACTCTTGGACACTGCCCTTGGTTTGCATTTGCCGAGAGACACCATGAAATCGATAATTTGCTAATGAACACTGCAAAATTGTAGTCATTTCTTGGAACACATCGGACCGCTTAGATGAAGTCATATAGCCTGGCTTATATTGAAAGCCACAAATATAAGAGTTTGCTGGGGACTGCAGCTTACGATTTTAACAGCATAACGGACCGATTGAAATGTCAATATTTTTAAATTTAGGAGAAAGAAGAGGGAGAAGTGTCGAGAGAGAGGGGTCGGTTGATTTCCAAGGGCGAACATGACTCATATTCTTCCTCATGATATTTTAATCAGTTTGGCGTGTTCTAGCAAATGACTACAATTTGGCAGCCTCCATCAGCAAATTATCGATTTTATGAACATGGATATTGGTTCCTCCAGACTGTATGGATGTTCTTCAAATTACTAATTTGGTTGCTTGATCAACTATTAAGTTGTTGACAGTCTGATCCAATTCTTTTCCAACATCTAATGCCTGTATTTCATCGCATAACTTTTGAATTACACCATTTGCAGGTACTTCTGTCAATGACCCGAAACGTGTGATGAGTTTGTGGTGCCTCAATCCTGCTGTTGTTTTTCAAGACATTGCAGATATAACCCTTTCAATAATTTTAACATCTGGGTAAATTTCCATGTTCATACTTTTCCTCGAAAGGTTAGGGAAGTGTTTTAGTTTACTGTAGCAGCATATGCCTTTGATGATCACATAACTGATCAGATGGCAAGCATTAAATTAGAAAAGAAAAGGGACATAGAAGAGAGACATATATCAAAGACAGCAAGACATGTATTATAGTAGATATGGTAAATGAATGTATGGCAGATTTGTCCAACTGGAATTTGGCTGATCACGGGGTTTTCAGCCTTATAGACATGCTCGATCGAATAAGCTTTTCAGCACCTTGTACACACATGGCCCACTTAGTTATATAATAATTCCAGACTAAAAATAGTTAGGTTATGCCACTTGTGAAGTTCTCTAAAATAGCCCATCGCAGTTTCCCTTCAAAAACAGATAATATACAGCTGGCTCTAAATTTCATATCTCTGCAGCACACTCTCTCCGATGGGCTCCTTTGCATCCGAACTCGGAGTCAAGTTTGACGCTTGCATGGAAGCCCCTCATGTAATTGATGCTGATTCTCAGGTATGTCTTTTGCAAGTTGGGTCTGCTACAGAGTACTGCATAGCTGAATGGTGATGCATTTTTTGTATTTGTGTATTAAGTTGAGGAAAGTGGAGCCATACTAGTTCCCCGATCCCCCACTAGAACTTTTTATTGTTCCACACAAAGTAAACTGGTGAAATGTGAAACGTGGTTCTCTCTTTCGGCAAATAGAATTTTAGTTCATTTTGCTCCATTGTAATGACTTGTAACAGAAAATTCTACTTCAAAACGTTGTCATAGATTCCCAAGCTTTGTCTAATAGCGATTGGAAATGGATCGTTCTAGTTTGATTAAAATGCATACTGCTAGTCCTAAAATAAGTGTGCATACTGCTAAATGGTAAGGCAATATGTGATAAAAAAGAGGTGACCGATTCAAACTGTTTGAAAGCTAAACATTATCAGTTAACTGATATGGCTTGAACTTACCGTGCATGCCTCAACCACTTATCTAACCAATTTCCGGTTAGGCTAACCACCAAGGAGTAGTCTAGATGCGTAGTGTTGGTGCTTTTCTGGTGCATGGCTTTTGTGTATGTGTGAGGTGTTGATGGTGCTGTATTGCCAAACTCTTGTACCTATTTGCTTCTCCTCTTAATGCAAAGATGTGCAAACAATTGTTTGCACGTTCTCTAGAAAAAAAAACTTATCTAACCAATCTGAATTCTAGTCAAAGCTAGTTCTGTCAGGTTTCCAGTTTTTGTGTTAGTCCTATAGTGTCTATATAAACTTTGTGAATTGCTTCTCATTTCTCATCTCTTGAAATACAGTTTCCTCTTGGTCCCCATCTGGACAGCATATAAAAGCTTTGGCCTGATGAGCTCTAAGTCTCTATACCTTAATTTACTCATGACCTGGATAAGATATGGAGCTTGCGTGCATAGAGATATCACCAAAAATTTATACCAAACATCACTTTATTTGCAGTTTTTTCTCAGTCTACCTTGTCCTGCGATGCAGGTTTTTGCAACTGTACTGTCATCTGGCCCAACGACACATCGGATGAATGCCAGTTATAAAACTGCAGATATGTATTCTTTCCAGGTAACTTGTCATTTATTTTTTAGTTATATGCTAACATAAATCCCTTTTTTTAAATGCTCTTGTTTTCATATAGGATGAACTTGGAGCTTCAATAGAAGAAATCTGCAGAATAGTGCCTGGTGGCGCTCTAGTGTTTTTCCCTAGCTATAAGTTATTGGACAAATTGAAAGTGCGCTGGTCTCAGACAGGTCAATGGGCACGATTGCATGCTCAAAAGCCTGTGTTTGTTGGTAAGATCAAGGATTCTACAACGCTGCTTCAAAATTCTAGAAGGCATTCTGTTTACATTTTCAATTTCTTGCATGTTTGCTTATTTAAGACTTGTTTGTTTCAGAGCCTAGAGGAAGTACCGAGGAACTTGAGCCTGTCCTAAAAGGATACTATAATGCAATCCTTGGTAAGGTTCCCCTCAAGAAAGGCAGAGGTACTGCAAAACAAATTGTGAAGAATCGAGTGACAAAGAATTCATCACAGGAATCTGCTAAAGGAGGAGCTGCTTTTCTTGCAGTTTGTCGTGGGAAGGTGCTAATTCTATACATTAATATGTGTATGGTTATAAATGAATTTATACACATGCTTAAACTCTAATTTGAATTTATAAATGCTGTGTGAACTTATGCTTTGTGGTTGCTGATTTTTATTTCAGGTATCTGAAGGAATTGACTTCTCTGATGACAATGCTAGAGTTGTGGTATCCTTTGTTTTCTCCTTATCGTTGCATATTGTTATGCCCTAGAGAGTTTGTGTCAAACTTTTGCCCTACTAACCTGTAGCATGATTTGTACTAGCGAACAGTTTAATGTTTATACTCACTACATCTATTCTATTAGAATACAAGAGTTAATGCTTTTGATTCCCACCAGTTTCCTTGACCAAGACATAAGGTCATTGTTGGCATTCCATTTCCAAATACGTAAGTTCCTTCGTTTCTTCTAGAGATAAGTGCAGTCTCTTGTGCTGTGTTGATTCTGATGTTAATTTATGGATCAGAATGATGTTCAAGTAAAGCTGAAAAAGAGATATAATGATTCATACAAATCATCAAAGCATCTGTTAAGTGGGAGTGAATGGTACTGCCATCAAGCATTTCGTGCTCTGAATCAAGCTGCTGGTATGATACTTTACTGTAGCGGCCGATTTACCTGCAGAGCATTTGCTGTGATTAAGATGTTGAAAATGGCTAATTACTATCATTGTTTTTCTAGGTCGATGCATTCGGCATAAATTTGACTATGGAGGCATAATTTTGATTGGTATGTTATTCATTCCCAAGCTTGCGTGGCTGGACAGAAAATTGATCCTTTAGAGTTTTCCTATTTGATTGATTTGACTATTTCAGTGGATGCAATATGTTGTTTGATTCAGAATTACTTATGATCGTGATGTTATTTGTACAGATGAGCGATATCAGGAGGAGAGAAATCTTGTGCACATTTCAAAATGGCTTAAGAACTCGATTAAACATTATGGTAGCTTCCAGGAGACAATGGACAATTTGGACAAGTTTTTTCAAAATGCTGAGGTATTGATATTGTTAATCATCTCATTTTATAAATGTGTATGGACTATCTAAAATAGATGGCTACCTCTTCAGGAACAAATAAAAATCAAAGCTCTAGACATGTCCCCTATGGACAAGTTCGATTCTGATTTACTTCCAACACACGGTGATAAAAGAAAGCTGCCATGGCCAGAACCAAATTTCTCAAACCAGTCAGTACTGCAAAATACTCACAAGGTAAAGACCGAGCGACACAGCGGGAAGGTTTCAAAAATTGATGGTGCGGCAGTAGTAGACCAGAAAACAACGGGTATGTCTTATACATCATCAGAAGCATTGCAGATCTCTTCAAAATCTTCTGATTTAGCAAAGAAAAAAAGCTCCCCAATACCCAAAGGTCTTTCAACAGCATGCCAACTCCCTTCCTTGCACAAAGTTCAATATAATTTGGAAGGTGAAGCAGATATTCGGGGGGATTATGAAGTCGATATAGATGTTATTGACTTGGAAGAGTGCGATTCCAAGTTCCGGTAATCTATCATCATTCAAGAATTTCCGTTTCCTGAGTATTCTATTGTCAGTCAGTTTTCATTTAATTAGCCTTGCTATCGTTTGCAGGTATGCAAAGTTAACCATCTTTAATCCATCAGAAGACAGATCGCAGCAGCCTACTCTTGTGACAGAAACTTCTGCAGTGGCTCCAGTTGCTAGTCCCAGCTATCATTCTGAGGGAAATACCTCAGCAGCGATGAACAATGACGAATATCAGGTTGTAGATGTGTCCGCTTCACGGTCAACAGCAAATAGAAGCTTTTCTTGTGTGTCCACATCAGCAGCTACTCCTGAAAGAACAGCTAACAGAGATTGTCACTCGGAGAATGAATCTGTAATGAACAGAAGTGTGAACTCTCACTGCCAGAAAAAGAGAAGGTTAAGCTCTCCAATTAGCTGTTGCACTGACATAGAACATTCTAATCCTTCAAGCAAATCTTTCTGTGATACTAATTGTGCTGTCAGCATAGTATCTGGACATCTGAAGAAAATTGATGGTTCGTGTTGTAATAGTATGAAAATGTCCAGGTATGAAATGTTAAGCTTGAAAGAAACCACAAGCCGGTAGAGTTTTCACCAAAGAAGTCTGTGCAGAAAAAGCTTCTCATTCGTTGCACCAGATGCAAAATAGAACTTGGATTGCAAAAGGATGGCTTTCTTGTGTCATGCTCATTGTCTCCATCCACGAAATTTTACTTGGCATATCTTTTGAGACATGGACTATCAAGTGCTGACTTCCCACAAGTTGATATTTTGGCATCACCACCAGTGCAGGTAAATGTAATGGTGTGTGATACTTCTTCACTCAACCAGAAGATCCTTAGCAAATTTAGCAACGACGGTTCTGCTCATCATTCTGGTGTTTGGTCTGAAAGGGATGGATGTGTGTACAAACCAATAACATGTCCTTTCTGCCCTTGTGAAAATGCCTGTACCACGGTCCTCGGAGTGCAAGTTCTTGCAACTGATGTATCAAATCTACAATCACTGAACAAGGTACTTCGCACATTTGGATGCAACTTGTAATGTAGTACTATTTCCACATCAATCTAATTTCTCTCTCTCTTCAAGCGAAGGTGCTCTTGTTCGCTGATTGTTTGGATGTCAAGCATGAACTATCAAATGAACAGGTATGTAGTTTTGCTTTCCAGACCTATGTCCGTTCTGTCGTATCACCGACAAACTAGGCTAATGAACTACATACAGAAAACTAACAACAGAAAATGTTATCTGTTTCCATTCAAGGTTGTAAGTACTCAGACAGGCGCTGGTAACCCATGTCACCTCCACCGGTGATTGATCTGGAGGCTTTTGCTTATAAACCATTGAAGAAGGATCCTGCGCCACTGAACACAAGGTCTAAGGTCAGTCACCAGTTGCTGCGGCTTTTATCTATTGCAGTTTTGCTTATGCTCATTTCCCCCAGTATTCCAAATGTAATCAGGTTTCACATAATTTTGATCTCGCTTCTATGTAGTAAACTTATTAACAGCCAGCCCCTTGAATAGCAAACAGTATGGCACTCCCTGAAGATGGTTGATGGTTCATGTTCAACTTATCATCGACTTTTTCTTCGTTTTTGGATCTTTTGTGAGCAGCTTAGGCTACCTAACGCGAACAAATCAACAAGTGCTGCATAATGTAGATGGTCCGTGGGATGGGACTCATCGTCTGCTCTTTGCTCTGAACTACCGGGAAGAACTCGTTCTGTGGCACTGACACACGGCATGCTGGAAGGAGATGCTAACTCCCTGTGGGCCCCTGATATCTTGCAACTGACTAGAGCCGTCCTTCGCTGAGTTGGAGTGAAATGCAGACTGCATGGCAGTCGATGCATGATGTAAATACAGAAATTTTATAGTGTCTATATTTATAAGGATGGCCCTTCCGTTAGTGGAGGTTGGTAGTTTTCATGCAACCTCTGGATGCTCAAAACTGAGGTCTGGAGACCCCTTGCTCCATGCTACTCCTCGCCGGTGAGAAGACCATACGCATCCTCTGTATCAATTGGATGCGGCTGTGTTTTTTGCTTTCCATCTGAGGTCCTTAGTGCAATATATAGGGGCCCATCCCATGGAAGAGTGGACTTTGTACGGTTGTGCCTTCCAAAAAGGAAAAAGGACACCCGGATGTTTTGAAGAAAAATCTAAAAAGGACTTCTGGATGTTTGTTGGATGAAGTATAAAACTGCAAAGTTTGAACCAAAACAATGTACATATACATTTTTTTTTCTGCAAGATACGAATGAACATATTATTATCTAAAACTTGTAGTTTACACTTAGTCAAATAATGTACATTCACTAATCTGTTGGGAATTTTTCAAACTTGCAGATGGGCCAACACATTCACAATACCAGGTAGGAACACCCAGGCTTAATAACTTATGGATTAAAATGGGTGGCCTATCGACTGCCTCCACTATTAAAAACTCCATCGACCATTGTACGAAGTATACGTCCGCACGTTATTGTCGTGCAGAAGATATTGCCGACACGTACGTACCAGATTCGAGTCGAGCGATTCAGACGTACCAAAAGATATAAGAGCGTGTCCCTCACCGCCAATGACACGTGGGCCCGGAAAACTTCTGCAGAAAGGCTTCCGAGATGCCAAAACTGCCCCTCTCCGTCCGAGAAGCACGCAGTAAAGACTCAAATCCCAACCCACGGGCCCAATGACACATGGGCCCCGCACATTCAGGCCGCTACAGCAGCCTCAGGGTAGCTAGAGAGACCACGTAAAGATAGCATTAACCGGCAGTGCAGCGTGCCTTTAAAAGGTGCCCCGTTTCGAGGCCCTCTCCGCTCTCGTCACAACTCACAAGCGCATTCACGAACACATCGACCTCTTCCGTTTTCTTTTGAAACAACAACACGCAGACCTCATGCGCAAAATCCGAAGGTCTCTCGGGTGTTCGAAGATTTAGACCAGTTCATACCGAATTTGATCTGATATGAATGCTACTGTGTTGTCGGTTCCCTAATCGTTGCCTTCCATCAGATTACTCTCGTAGCTTAGGTTCCTATTCGGACGCTTGTTCGCTCTGTTTTCTGGGTCTTGTCAAGTGCCCCTGCTGTTTGCGGTACTTGTTCTACATTGATTTAGTTGAGTTTTGTTTGGTTGGGTTGGGAAAAAGCTCACCTCGGTGAGTTCATCCGGAACGCGGTGGGATGGACCGAAACTACCGGAATCAGGCCTGAGACGGTATTAGGGGTTGGAGGCATCCGGAAAGATTTATGAACAAATGGGAAGCTTTTAAGAAGCTAGAGGTAAGGCGCATGTAGATAGAGGCCAATATGAAGTTGTAAGAGTTGAGCGGTAACTCGAGCAAAATTGGTAGAGCTTCATTATTAATATTATAATGGGATCAGAAAGAAAAGTTGGTAGAGCTTCATTTTTAATATTGTAATGGGATCATGACATTTAATTTAACATTATAAGACTACGATACTTAGTTTACTGAAATTAACATCCAAATTAATCTTGTAATAGCATTATTTGAAATTTCTCAACTATTTTGAAAATTAAAAAAATCATGTTGGGCTAATTATAAGCAATCTAAAAAATTAAATAACACCTATATTAGGACGACAGATTCAAATTTTAAATTTTAATTTGGAGTACAAGAACAAGAGGTGAGAAGGGAGATATGAAACAATGAAGCACATATTGTGCTAAAATCCTTTTTAAAAATTAAGATTTTTAGCTCTTGAGCACACATGTACTCCCTTTCTTTTAAAAAATATGTGCACTTCTAAGTTCAAAAAAATTAGAAGGAATTTCCACATGTACATGCAAAAACACACTATGTCTTTGAAACTTTTTATTGAGAAGAGGTGAGTTCATTTCTGGTCGGCATAAAAAAGAGACAAGAATGAGGTGCTAAAGAAAAGCATGTATTTGAGCACCTAATTTGTTTTCTTTTTACAGCATATAGAATTACATGGCTTTGCTTGAAAAATTTGCGGGCGCACATATTGTAGCAACATGTACTTGTCATAATTTTTCAAAACTGTTTAAAGTGTGCAAAATAAACTTTTGAGGCGAGAGTACTTTAGCTCGAGCTGATCTAGCCCTGTTTGGTTCAGGATTAAGGGTGGATGAGAGGTTTGACCCTGCTAGATGATCTTAGATTAGGCGTGGTTAAGTTGATTTGGTTAAAACCATTTAACTCCTCTATCATAGAATTAAACTAACCCACTAAAAGGTAAAATAATTTAAATTAATATAATTAACTCTTTAAATCGTTCTTTGTACTACTAACCCAACTAATCCACCTAATCTAGCAAAATAATAATATAGACTAATCAGATTAATTATCAAACATAAAATTAAAAACTCAACTAACCTAGCTAAATTAAATTTACTTAATCTAATTACCTTAAACGAGCCAAAAGCAGCCTTAAGAGTTACCGACCACCCCTTTCCTCTTCCCTTTTGACACCGTGGGGCTTAGTTAGCCTCCTCTCTTCTGCTTGCCGGAAATTACTATACGAGCCTATCCTTTTCTCTTCGTGCATGCATTGCCAGCACCTAATAGCACTATGTTGTGGCATGGGCAGGGTGTGTAGTGGCGCGCGGTCGTGGCCCGTATGACACACTACGACAATGGCGGATCCAAAGGGTGGCTAGGGTGAGGCTAGACCCACTCTAAGAATTCATGTTGGCTTATGTACCATAGCCCTCAAAAATAAAAAATAAAAATACTGCTAGGCCCACTAGAGAAAAAAATTTATATCAAATTGGTTCACTCTTGCTCAAAATCATGAATCCACCACTACGCCACGAGTATTATGTCAGTGCATGCACTCCCATGACCATTAATCCCTCTTGTTCTCCTCCTTTCCAAATTGATGTTCCCATTAGTAATACTAACAGTAATAGTATACCGAGCGTAAACACCATCTCTCGCCAAAAGCTAGCCAAAACATGCTCTTGACGATTCCATGCATGCACATCACGTACTTGGCGGATAAATGCCTCTGACAAGACCTTCACCCCAACCGCCACCATTTGGATGATCAATTAATTCCTCAGAGCGTCGTAAAACCACCACACCAATCCTGGTAAAGACTTACTAAAACAGAAGATAAGCTCACGTTACGTGTACTGATTCGAGTCGAGGATATTCAGAATGGACCAAAAGATAAGAGCATATGTCCTCTTACCGCCGGTGACATGTGGGCCTGGACGACTTACGTCCGTGAAAAAGCTTCCGAAATGCCAAAACTACCCCTCCATCCGAGAAGCAGAAAGCACACGCCGTACACGAAACCCAAACCACAGCCACTGCATCGATGACAAATGGGTCCCGCAGGCTCCGACTGCCACTGTCATGAAAAGACAGCAACCTCTGGAGTCTGAACCTCATTCATGGCTAGCGAGAGATCGACGACGTGGGCAGCATTTGCCCGGCAGCGTGCTGCGCTGCCAACCGGGAGGCGAGCGCCGGGATGCTCCCACCGTCCCCGCCTTCAAAAGGCGTCGTCTCATTTGCCCCCGGTGCCTCTCCACTCGCATGCCCAGGCACTCTTGAGCATAGCGAACAAATCTCCCACCTCGCACGTTAAATCCCAAGGACATGGGAGCTCGAGATTTAGAACATTTCGTACCGAATTTGATCTGATTTGAGGCTATTATTCCAGTGTGGGTTGCTTCCTCGTAATAGTTTTGGACCCATCGATCGGTCACCTAGGTTACGATCGGGCCCTCGATCCGTTTTTCGTGGTTTTGTCGAGTGTCTCTACGGTTTCCGGCGGTTTTGACCAATTTGTTACGAGTTTTGTCTTGTTGGGGAAGGCTCTCAATGATTCATACGGAATGCGCTGGAACGGCCTGAGACGGATAGAGTCGACTGGAATTGGCTGAAATTGGGCCGAGACGAATTAGGAGTTAGAGGCATTGAAAAAGTTTTAAGAGAAAGCGTGGAGCATCGAAGAAATTGAAGATTACGGAGGAGTTGGATTCAAATAAGTAGGAAGAAATTCCAACTCTGTCGCAAAAAAAGAAAAGCTGGAAGAGCTTCATTTTAGTGCTTTATTAATCTTGTAATAGGCTTACGATATCTAATTTAATTTATTTTTGTGAAATGATTATGCTATTTAATTCATTGTAATTTACATACATATTTTTCTAGTAAGATTGGTTGGGGTTTTCTTGACTATTCTGAAAATAAAATGGTCATTATATTTGACCAATTTCAACAATCAAGAAAAATAAATAATACCAAAAACATTAAGATTACATTGGGAGCACAAAGTCAAATTTGAATTTAGGTTAAGATACTAAGAAGTGAAAGGATCTATAAAACAACAAAGCACAAGTTGTGCCAAAATCCTTACTCTCGAGCACATGTGCTCCCTTTATGAAGAATTTGAAGATACGTTTTAAAGTTTTAAAACAAAAATAAAATTATTTACATGTGGGAGTAGACAATGTCCTTTTTTCCTTTTCTAAAAATGAGTTCATTGGTGGTCTAAAGATAGAAGGATGATGACTAAAAGCACATCCAGCAAAAAAAGTTTTGGCACCGCCAATAAATGTATGTTTTTTACACGGAAATATGTAGATACGCATATTTAGGGGTGAAATGGGATAGGATTTAGTCGGATAGTACTTAAACCATATCGTGTACCATATTTCTTTACTAGATTTGGAAGCGGAGCAGATAGTACTCGGACGCGGATACGAATAAGGATTATATTGGAGTCGGACATGGTATGGAAACAAAGGGGAGTCGGATCAGAAACAGACAAAAATAGACAGATAACATGAGCATATATAGAAAAATACATTTCCAACAAAACCACATGAGCAAAGTACTAAATAGTATACATCCACTCGACAAATCACACGGTGATTTACCGATACAAAACAATCAACAAGTTACAAGACTACAAGAATACATAATCAATAGGCATCTCATAAGAAGAGGCAATATCCATATATTACAAGCCCATAATTAAAATTCTACTAGAAAATCTGATAATCCTATTTAGGAGTATCAGAGATATCTAACTAGAAAAATCGGATAAATCCTATTCCACAAGATATTAGCAATACCATATCCTAATACGCTGGATCAGAATTGGAGCGGATAGTGTTCGGATATATAAAATCTCTTACCATGTCCCATACCGTCAGATTCAGAAATAGTTCAGCTCGATAATTATGCTAACCACTCTCACCCCTACTCATATTCTTGAAACATGTACATGTCTTAATTTTTTTAAATTGCATACAATGTGAAAAAGAAATTCTTAAGGCTGGAGTAGGTGAGCTCGGATTCATCTTACAGTTACCGACCACCATCCGTTTCTCCCTTTTTGACACTCTCACTACCCCGGGCTTTAAAAGTCGTGTCCCTATTTTCCCACCATCCCTTTCAATTAGCATGATTTGCACGCTTTGCTGCACTAGGGAATCTAGCGGAATCTCTACAGGTCATTTTTACAATGTCTCAAATCAAAGTACCAAGCATATTATGAATAAAATAATTTTTCTATATACATGATGCACATCCCTTAATCTTACACACTAGATATATCATTTCTTATGATGAAAACATAGACATGAATTCCATGATAGATTGCTACATCGTAGGCATGAACACTATAATTGATCGGAACATGGTATTCATAGTCTTAAACAATCGAGGACCTACATAATGTTTCCACGAAATACATTAACTACTCACGGTCTGCATATATGCTTCTATCATCCCAAACATTTTTGTCAATTTCTTCCCACTAGCTAGCAGCCCAACTCTCAAGAGAGCTAATCACTTTGTCAAATTAGCCTGCAGTAGGAATAGCTTTATTTTCAGCCAAAAAAAAATCCCCGAAATGACTCAAAAGAACGTATAACTGGATCACTTGTCGGGAAGTTGATAAACCACCTCAGTTGAAACCTCCAGACATATAATGGACAAAACCACGCCCGCCAAAGCAAGCAACGTACAGACACAAAAAAATATTTAAATAAACCACGTAAGAAATTTATCAAATTTGAAGCAACTAAGACAACCATAATGTAAAGTCATTCATCATTAGCTCTCGCATTGCCAACCTAAAGAAGCAATGAAATGACTAAATAAGTCATGTTGGTGGTTTCAGTTACTTTGAATCTTTAGCATGGAAGGGATCAGAATACAAGCTAGTAAATAGTATATAGTAGTACAAGAAAATTACAATGTGTTTCATCAAACACATGGCATGCACATGGAAGAGGAATGTAGTGAAGGAGCAGGAGCACAGATGATGTAGGAATTGCAGGCTGGCGCCGACAGTAGCATACACCTGAAGCTAGGTTGATAAGGAGCATATCTTCTTAAACACTACTTAGTAGCATAAATTCGGATGCAAAGTGATATATCAGGTATACAAATATAAACTTAAAAGCTAACTTCTCCAATTAACTTTCTATCTCTAGCTACAACATTTAGCTGAAGTTTTTGGAATTGCTGCAAAAGGCAGGCAATGGGGGCATCACCATAGTGCCATGGTATCCAAAATAAATACAAACATTGAAAAGTCCAGTGAAGACTAAAAAAAATACTTTATGTTAACTACGTAGAATCCCTTTGAATCATTATGCAACCAGTTATCCAAAACAAAGGGAAAAAGTCATATTCAGAGCATGGGTAAACCATATGAATGTACACACAAGTGAATATTGTACCAAGATAGCCAGCAAAACCATCTATAGCATACATATGACAAGAGACTCGTCGAGCCAAAAAGGAATGCAACGTGCAAGTCCTCTCCTGAAACTAAACAGATATAAAAAGTTGTGTTTATCTTACATACCATGTGTTGTAAGAGTAAACTAAGCACTGGCCAGGGGCCTACTCACTTCATCATGACAACATACACCAAGAAGGAGAAAGTACAAGAAAAAAATAAGAAGTCAAACTATCAGTCACCAAACCTAAGAAAAGAAGCCCATAAGGAGGAAGAGGTTCACCATGGACCATGGACCGAAGTTCCATCCACCATACTCTTAGTCTGTAGACCAATTATGGCATTTCTATCCGTACCTCTCACCCCACCAAGGGCATGGGGTCGCCCTTGGCCTATAAAAGTCACCACATGGGTCATTTCTAATCTATCTCACTTGGGAAATAAGAGTTCTCATCTCTCTTAGGTGTGGTGACCTTCCCTTGGAGGGATCACTCTCATGCTCGACGGTGCGTTCCTCGACTCCAGAGAGCCTAAAGCAGAAGCTTGTCCGTCGCCTCTGACACCGTCTGGGGCACGGATCCAAGGGATTAAAGCCACACCCCTTAACAGGACTACGCCTCCTCAAGGCCGAATCTAGTTAAAAAACATTGCCATGTCCCTCATGCTAGTGTTCGACACCTAGCAACACAGTCGTCATTCACGCCTTTTTATTTCCTCGACACTTTATCCGTGCCCGGCACACACCTCCTCTCTCTTAAGTCATTTTTGACAACGACAACACCATGGACGACCATCTTTAAACATTTCTACAAGCATATATGCAAAGGAAAACGCAATAGCAAAGGTTAAATATAACTTCATCTCAAAACAATTGAGCTTTGGTTGCTGCTTCCTGATATAGGTATACCAGAGACACTTGAAAATGGAAGAACATGAATATACAGCTAGATTTAGAGCCCAAAAAGCTAAGAGTAATTTTTTAATAGTTGGATAAAAATCAATAAAAATCTCCTTGGAAATCAATGGAGCTACCACACAATTAAGAAGTGCATCCCCTGGCTGATGAATAGGTTTTTGTCAAACCACTAGTTCCCTCCCACAAAATATTAATCTGTTGTTATAAGCACAAATACCGCAGAACCTTTATTTCCCCACAATTCTTCCAAGCTCTGAACCACTCCGCCATTACCCTGCTTGCCAACCCATGGACTAACTCTAACCATGTGTTCCCTAAAACTAGAGATGTTGGTTAGATATTGTGAAATAGAACATCCAAAGCTGAAAGGCATGAAGAAGCTAAACTGAATGTAGCAAGTTTGTCCATCGACACTACAAAATTCTTTTCTGGCTGTCAAAAGAATTATATTCTAATAACTAATTTCACTTAGTATACGGAAAGAAAGGACCGGTTAAATCTAATTAGTAGTTCTCGCGCCACTATGCGATAGGACATTGCTCTGGAGATGTGGAGCAGGGGTGTCAACAGCTGAGCTTTGCGAGGCGGAGCTGTATTCTCCACTGCCAATTGCCATCTAAATCTAAAAGAAGCAGCCATGAAGAAAAAGAGACCACAAAAAACATAAATAGGCAGGTAAGAGGGTTGCTGGAAGATAAAAACAAACTAACTGGAAAAATAAAAATAACAATGAAGACTATGTATCTTAGATAAACATTTGCAGAATATTGCAATACCAAGATCTAAATAAACATTATTAGACTATTGTGCCTGGTAGAGAACGAATGTATGATACTATATATGTTTGATCTGTCAGGGTGTCGTTTCTCCCTGAACTTCTCCTAGTAGTACCTTCCCTTCCATCCTGGTTTTGAAAGTTTAACTGAGTATCTGTTCTATTATATACTAAAAGTAGAATACCATAAAAAAAATAGAGATAGGCTGAAAATTCCCACAAAAAAGCAAAACATCCGATCGTTAATTTGGTGGACCCTTTTATTATTAGTGGACTACAACCGATAGATCTTCATAACTGCACCTAAACAGATTATAGCTGATAGATCTACATAACTGTACCTAAACAGATCACAACCGATGGATCTTCATAACTGCACCTAAACAGATCACAACCGATAGATCTTCATAACTATACCTAAACAGATCACAATCGATAGATCTTCATAATTGTACCTAAACAGATTGCATCTGATAGATCATCCTAACTGTACCTAAATTTCGCGATCTGAATTCTTATTTCCGTACTAATCTAATATCACGGATAAAAAAATTAAAGATAATTAAAAATGTTTCCCGCGCAATTGGACGGACACCATGCTAGTTAACAAAATAATGGTATATTGGTTCGACATTTCTCTGTGATTTGTACTTCTGTCTAATCTTGCTATAATCCCATTCTGAAAATGTGTACAGCACTAAGTGCTTCCAAATAAAGCTTGACATTGGGTGCCATTTTTAACTCATGTCTTCATATTTAGGACGCGATAGGGACTCATTGGTCCAAGCACCAAATATGTGGCAAGCCGGCCAGGTGCATTTGTTACAGTTCACTCTTGCACTTTTTTTATGCCTTTTGGAGACTGATTATCTCGGTGGAAATGAAACCGTTGATATGACAGGGTTGATGAGCCGAAGGACCAATCAAAGCGACTTCTTGGCGCTGTTGCCTGAGTTTTTCAATCTCCATTTGTATCACGTTGGGGAACTATAGAGTTTTTCTTGACCAAGTTTTGATTTCTAGTAGTATTATATATTTTCACTTACTATTAGTACTATGCTTACTGGGAGTTTCAGACCTAGCGTCTCCACTGACCTAGAGCCGAGACCCGTGGCGCCGCACCAAGGAGGCCTCGAAATCGTGCCGTCAGGCTGTTGCTTCTGGCCGGCACACCCGAGTGGTAAGCGGGGCTTGGAGGAGAGTATGGCAACGAAGCGAGGGCGTCGATGAAGGCGTAGAGAAAAAATTGCTCGTCGGAAGCAAATCCGTGGTATTTTTTGCTTCGAGGAGCAGCTTCCTTCGGTCCAACTTGTGGGTCCAAAATTTTCTCCTCCAAACCTGAAACACGCATTTTAAACGTGCGGTGAAAATTGGAACTGCTCATATGTATCACTGAAACCACCCAAGGAAAAATATGCATCTCTGAGAAGGCAAAGTGAGTACCTGAAACACGCATTTTAAACGTGCGGTGAAAATTGGAACTGCTCATATGTATCACTGAAACCACCCAAGGAAAAATATGCATCTCTGAGAAGGCAAAGTGAGTAAGTGACAAAATATGCATAAGAAAAGATAAAAATGTTTCAAAGCTCCCGGCGAGGATCGAACTCGCGACCTTTCGCTTACGAAGCGAACGCAATACCACTATGCTACGGAAGCAGCTTGCAATGATTTACAAAACAAGAAAAAAAATCTCTAGTCAAAAAGTGCGAAACAGTAGCTACACTGGCTTCTGACGAAAGGGTCGCACGTTTCATCGTTCGTGTTCACAGGAAGACATGATTATTAATCTCTTCTACAACAGAAGTCTCACGAGTTACGTCACTACTCCGCGCTGATGCTACCCAGCTTTATGCACCATGCGTCACGAAGGCGGCTCGCAGTAGCAGCACAACAACGACTGGATCGAGCCAACAGCAAGACAAACAGATTAGAAGCAAACGGTTATAGGTAGAACGTACACAACGATAGCACATGCCAGCTTACAGATCAAACTCCAAAATCAACAAAGCAAAAGTTGGCATATACATCAAGCAAACCCCGTTATTGCTGGCATAAAATGGAATCCTCAAATCTCACGAGATTCAGGTGCAGAGCCACCACAAAGATATTGCACCCAAACCACAATTGATCAGAGTTGCTTCGAAATTAAAGGCACATTAAGACTGCCGATCCAAACTTTCAAAAACCTCACATCACAGGGGTGCAGATCCCGTGGAGTTCCTCAACTCCACCGGATAGATTTGATTCCATCTCAACTGTTGCCCTTTCTTATTAGCCTAGATTGAGCCACGTCAGTCCTTCCCTTCCGTGAACCTGACCAAGAGTCCAAATCTGATATCGATCAACGCCAGGTCTACAGCGAGCGGCACTCCATTCATAAACTTCAATGTAGACCACTGCCACTCATAGGTAAACAGAGGAACAGATCCAGAAGCAGGATTAACAGAAGCAGGAGAACTCGTGTACTATTTTTGTTCAGCAATTAGCAGTTTGACATCTATTGAGATCTGAGATTTAAACAGTCATGGACACTTGGTAGATACAGAGACAGAATAACAGAAGATGGTCAAGCTCTGAATCCTACAAGTTAAACTAAAACTTATCCAATCCAGGACGACAACGACATGAAACTAGAGCTACCATTCATAATCATCCTAGAGCAGGCTGAAACGGAGGAACTAGAAGAACTAAACTACACTAAAGGCATGCAACCATCCATCGGAGACACTAGCAAGGAGCAGCAACAGCAACGTTAGTAGGCCAACCACCAGAGACTTTCCTCCCCTACTGCAGCAGCTTGGTGAGATCACGCCCCTTCACTCGTCACCCTGCAATCACAGTTTCAGAAGTTCACATCAGTGAGTGAGACTGGGATCAGAACAGATTACCACGAGATAAGAAGCGATGGAAATGGCCGGAGAGCGAGGAGTTGAGCGAGTCTCGATTTGACCTCCACGCTGCCCTCATCATCGTCGTTCACCTCGGAATTGGACTTGTCCGAGTCGCCAGACACCGCCCGCCCTCCTGCCTGCAACGGAAAAAGCCACGAACCACATAGATCAATCCAATATTCGTTCATTTGGTGTGTGCTGATTCTAACGACGGTGTTCAATGAGAAGTTGAGAGTGGAGTACCTGCGGGTTGTTGTAGGCGTCCATCTTCTTGGTGTATTCAACCTTGAGCTTCTCGGCCTTGGCAACGAACGGAGCCTTGTCCTGCGTTATAAACACCAAATAGTAAGTAGAGCGCAACCGATTTGATCACGAAAAGGTCGTGAGCAACAAATCAAAAGGGCATCGAATGCGCATTGGTGTCACAGATTTGAAGCGCTGACTCTGAAACTGCACGAACAAGTGCATCCCCAACTCGAATCCAAAACCACGCATGGGGAAATTTGGAAGCGAGACGACACATTTGAACAGGACCACCAATTTGAACCAGTGAAACAGAACTGCACGTACAAGTGGGTCCCCAATTTTGAAAGCAAACCACCACGGGTGAGCAAATTTGAACGAGCCCGCCCACACATCTGATCAAAATCATCACCCAGGAATTCGAAATCGCGCAGATCATTTGAGTACAAGACTAACCAAACAACACGAGATGACAATGGAACAGGTAAATCACGAGATATGCACGACACAGCAGTCGCAAGACCGAACGAAATTAGAGCGAGACATGGCATCGAATTACCAAACAATGAAATCAGATTGAAATTAACAGCGGTTTGAGCGGTTCGAGAGGGGTACAGGAAATAAGTAACTTACGGCATCGGACATGGACTTCCACTTCTCACCACCGGCCTTTCCAATCTGCGATTCACCAAAACCAACCCGAATCAGAACGCAAAATTCACAACCAAAATCAGCGTAACGGTTCGACGGCCGATGAGAGGCGGCGGAGGGAAGGAAACGATACTTACGACGGAGACTTGCTTGACGTTGGGGTGCTTCTCCTTGTAATCCTTCCGGAACACTTCCCTGCGGAAAAGAACGCACCAAAACCCAGATCAGAACGCAGCACCACCAAAACAACGCGAAACAAATCACAAAAAAACGCACCGAGCTCAACTTACATGAAGACGAAGAACGCGCTCGGGGGCCTCTTGGGCTTGTTCGGGTCCTTCTCGGCCTTGGTCTTCCTCACCGAGAGCCTTCACCACCAACAAGAGCAAATCCCCAACCAAATCGAATCAAAACACTCGAATAAAACCACAGAAAATGGAACGAGTAAACGAGCGATCGGATCGGGTCCTAACCTGGAGTCGCCGCTGCTGGACCTCGCCCTAGCCTTCATCTTGCAACCTACAACACACCAACCCACATTACAGCAGCATCAAACCAAAATTCGCTACGAAACCGATCTAGATTTCTCTCGAACTCACGATACCTTCGGATTGGAGCGCGTGCGTGCAAGCGAGGTGTGAGAGTTGGGCGCTGTTTTCGTGTTCGTGCGTGTGTGTTTTTTTTTCGTGTTCGTGCGTGTGTTGGGCGCGAGGTGAGAAAGGAACAGGGACTGCGAGTTGGGGCGCGCTTTATAAGTGGTGGAGCGGCGGGAGTTTGCGCGGGATCTGAATTTTTCGCCACGTCAGCGATCTGGGCGCTCGCCTCCCATTGGCCGTGCGGCGCGCCGCTGGGTAATGCTTCGGCGACGTGATTCTCCCTTACCCGCGCGGTTGCTGTTTCCGTGACCGCGGCGGTCGGAGTTTTTGGGGCCCACGTGTCATCGAGAGTGTGCTGCGGTTACGGATTTTTACGGTGTCTTTTCCGTGCTGTGCTTCTTGGATGGACGGGCAGTTTTGGAAATTCGGAATCGTTGGGGAGGTGGTCGAAATTTCCGGGCCCACGTGTCATCGGCTTGCGCGGTACGCGTATCTTCTCAACGACGAATGTGCTAGCGCAGATGACAAATATTCGTCACATACATGCATACATTTTTAAAAAGAAAAAAAGACCGTAACATACTCAAGCCTATAATTTTTTTTTCGTAAATCACAGAAAAATTTCAAAAACGACGAATGGTCGGCAAGCCAAATGCCAAAAAGCCCAAATCGGCACTCCAATTGCCGATTACAGGCTGGGTCGGCGTCCCTATGCCGAAAACTCTAGTCGGCATCCCGTCGGCATCTCGTTTGCCGACTAGGACCAAGTCGGCATTTACCGCCCCGATTCCTCGGCCCGCCCGCACAACACACACGCACACACGCGGGCTCAGGCGAGCAGTGGCGGCGGTGGCACGGCTTGAGGGGAGGGCGGCGGTGGGGGGCGCAGCGAGCGAGCGGCGAGGCCAGCGGCGAGGCCGTGGGGCGGCGGCGCGGCGTGGGAGAGAGAGAAGGAAGAGAAAAGGAGGAGGAGAAGAAGAGAAGAAGGAGGAAGAAGAGAAGAGGAAGAGAAGAGAAGAAGAGAAGGAGGAAGGAGAAGAAGAGAAGAAGAGGGGCTTCCTTCCTCTGCGGAATTTTTTGTCTGTCAGGTAAACCCTAATTTCAGAAAAATTTATCGATTTAGTTTATTAGTTATAAAATTTTGTCTTGTGTAGCTTAGTATTAGCATGGTAACTTTGAGGTAGAAATAATATTAATATATTAGCTATATTAATCTACCTGAGACATTTTAGAATAATGTACCTGCAGCGTTTTAGGAATTGAATTCCATCTATAATCGCATATGTCAGGAGTTGACGATATTAGGAAATAGTTCTACAGAACTAGAAAAATATGGAAAAAATAGAAGTGGTGTACGATTCTAGAATATTGTTATTATAGATTAGTTGAACATACGTAGCTACATATTACGAGTCTCCTAAATTTTGAACATAGGAAAATTTTATGAAATGATATTACGGATGACAGGAATGTCTAATATAGTGAAATTACATATTTTCTATGGTCCTGGAGAAGTGAGGACGAACTCTAATGGAGTTGATCTTAGTTCATTCAGTTACACTGTATTGCCTCTGCAAAATCCCGAGTCGATGAACATTAGAGAAGCTAAAGAATGGTTCACCCGTAGCTTTGGTCTTGATACGGACAAGTATAGCGTCAGCATTCAAGTTGTGTTTACAATATCCTTAAGTTCTTTGCGTTGGGATCTGATGTCCGTTGAAAAACGAAGGAGTGGACTTCTTGGCTTAGGGTCTGTAGTGGTCGTAAGGATAATCCTGTTGTTTTGGTGCAAGCTGTTGTGAAAGATCAAACGGGGTATCATTGTACAGCGTGTGAAGAAGATCACATAAGTGCATCAGCGCAAAGGGTAACAGAGTACGGAGCCGAAGAGCATTCTGAATCAGTGATTCCGGGAGGAATGAGACCTAACCATGGTCCTACCGGGCGGGCGGACGAAGCTGATGAATTCGAAGAGTTGGTGCAGGCTATGGAGCAGGAAGATCTAGCGGGCGTTGCGCAAGATGACGACGAGGAGGCTGATGATGAAGATAGTGCTGAGGACGAGGAGAGTTCTGATCGTCAAATTCCTAGCGGGTAGGACCAAGAACTATTGGGTGGTATGCGTGTGACAGATGGGCATGAGTCATCGTGGGAGTTCAGAAGCAATGAGATAAAACATGGCACCATGTATCGCAATAAGTTCGAATTAAAAGATGCAGTTGCTCTATGGGGTATGTCCACGCAAAGAACATTTTACGTTCAGGTGTCTACCCCGACCCAGTACACCGCAGAGTGCAGCAGTATTGGTTGTCCTTGTTCTGTACATGCTCACGTCCCGAAGTACGAAGTGACTTGGATTGTTAGTAGAGTAATGCCGCATAACTGTGTTCGATCCAACGTCCTCGCAGAGCATCGTAACATGACTTCAAGTCTGATTGCAAGATTGATGTTCGCCGAGATAGTGGAGAAGAAAGATATGGAAGCGAAACATATTCAAGTAGCAATAAAGAACAAGTACCAGTTCTCAATCAGCTATGGAAAGGCATGGCGTGCTAAATAGAAAGCAATGGAGATGCGATTTAGAAATTTCAGAGATTCATATCACAACTTTTCCTACCTGCTGTGGACACTACAAGGCAGGAACCCGGGCACGTATGTCGACATCAAGTATACGTTGTCATCTGAGTCACCAGGATTTAAAGAGATGAACCGGGCTTTTTTCTCCTTCGGAGCTTGCATTGAAGCATTTAACCATTGCCGACCTTTGCTGTGTGTTGATGGTACATTCTTGACAGGCAAGCATAGGGGGCAAATCCTTACTGCTATTGGAGTGGACGGTAACAACCAAATTCTTTCACTGGCTTTCGCATTTGTTGAAGGCGAGAACTACACAAGCTGGTTATGGTTCTTCAGAAGACTGAAGCGAGGTGTCGTAAAAAATCGACCCAACTGTTGCATACTCCATGACAGGTATCTCGGTATGTTGAAGGCCGTGAAGACTCTTACAAACCCCGGACCGGATGAGCTTGAACCCTGGGCTGATATGCAAAGCCGCTGGTACATTCGCTATCTAGGGGCAAATTTCTACCGGTAGTTCAGCAACAAACATCTTATGAATCTCTTCAAGAGGCCATACAAACAAAATCAGCAGAAGAAGTTCTACAAATTGTGGGCTAAGCTTGATGAATATACTAAAACAGAGTTAACTCAACAGAGAAAGAAAGCTGTGGCAATTGCAGTAGCAGCGGACGAGGAGCCGAAAGAACTGTGCGCTCTACCTGGTATTGACCCGCCAGGTGTTAAAGAGGAAGAAGGGTGGACGAATCAAGACCTTCTCCGAGTGGATCGAGAATGAGCCGAAGGAGAGATGGTCCTTACTCTTCGACACTCACGGAGTGAGGTACGGTATCATGACAACAAACCTGGCGGAGGTGTACAATTGGGTACTTTGTGGACAGCGCAGTTTACCCTTAGTTGCTATAGTCGAGAGCATACTTAATGGGACAATTCGGTACTTCCAAGACAGGTATCAGACAGCTGCATTACACATGAGCACCTACACTGAAACTCCTTTTAGCGCGACTGTCATGCAATACATGGAGCAGAAGATAGCAAAGGGGAAGATGCACACCGTCATAAGGATTGGCAACCTGCAACATAGGTATGAAGTTCGACTACGGGATAAGACAGGTTTTGGAACCGCAAATGAGGTTCGGACGTTCGAGGTTGCTTTCGGGTGTGAAGAAATTTCAACATGTAGCTGCACATGCAACAAGCATTTTCTTCTACACAAGCCGTGCTCGCATGTGCTAGCCGCGTGTGGGCTAATTGGTATGGACTCTTCCTCTTTCATGTCACTGTTTTATTTTAAAGAGTCCGTCCTTGCAACATGGAGCGGTGAAATTACTGGATTCCGTGCTGTCGACAACTTCACCACAGTAGAAGAGAATCAAAGGGAATACATACCGCACTAGAGCCTACTTCGTGACAACATGGGGCGGCGTAGAGTTCGTCGAATTCACAACGACATGGATGAGTCAGAGGTTGGGGGCCCTACAAGGCAGTGCTTGCATTATGCTGCTTATGGCCATCGGAAGAAACATTGTCTCAAATTAAAGGACGAAGCGGGAGGTGATCCCACGGCAAGTACATTGACAATCCCTTCTACTAGGACTGGACGAGGGCGTGGAGAACATGGCTTCGCGGAGTGAGAACAAGGTTTCGTACTGTTACGTCCTGAATAATGATTTGTACTTTTCCAGTTATGTTCGATATGTAGTACTCTGTTCAAATATGAAAATATTTGTAATAACTGTAGTGAACTTCTAATATGTGCCTGGTTCACCCGTCTATTATGTAATTGAACTTCTTTGTTGTAGTCTCCAGTTATGTTCGAAAATGTTTGTAATGATTTTACTTTTATGCAGTACTATTTCACATGTGCTACGTGTTATGATCATGCAACAGCCTTGTAGGTATGACGGACTTCGTGTTGCTCGATGCGCGGGTGGACAGTAAGCACCGAGCGAAGAAGATTGCCAACTTCTTGCTTCACGAGAAGGTCACGTGGAAGCCTTACATGGAGGAGGCGAGGCTCTATCGTGCTCCCCACGGCCTTTCTCCATTGTGCACTAGGGACGATGCATACTGGATGACAAAGAAGAAGTTGCTCTTCGACATCTTCGTCGAAGACTACGCTGTGCATCGTGTGATGTGATAGTTCGGCCTACACCAGGACGGACCACCGGCACACGCACTTTCTCTGGATCGTGCCACGCATGGGTACGTCCAATTTACCTTCGTGTTTCGGAATCAACTAAATTACGTACATATCTAAAGCGTTTGAAATTTGTAATTTTGCAGATGGTCTCGTAGAGGGGGGTCTGTTAGGGCACAAGAGTGGACACAACTCCTGCACCCTTTCATTCAGGCTTGGGAGGCGGCTACGGCGGATTGTTGGGAGGAGTCTAGGGCCTTCGACATTCAGGCCCATCGAGCTTACCTCCAGTGGTACGTTGCTCGGACTCGCGTATACCTTCTACTACGCATGGAGCATGAGGAGATCCAGCCGGCACGGACCACAGATTTGTACCCACTGGACAGTGCACGTTTGAGGGCCAACACGGTACGTTCTACTAATTGTTTGAAAATATTTGTTATACACTCTTTCCATTTGTAACAACAACTTATGTACGTGCAGACTGAGGTGGCACGTGAGCTTCACGACCACATCACGACCGAACTAGCGAAATCGAGGACAAGAGAGGACTCTACCGCGTGGTCTCGTGCAGAGGAGCTCTGCCGTAGTTTGCTCCGCGCTCTTTCCTGCACACGGACGTCAGATGTGGTCGACCCGCAGAGAGGACGTGGAGCAAACCTCCCTGGAAGGACGTCCGCGATGCAGCCTACTCCCCCAGGTCCTTCACAGGCCGGTGGCTCGTCCTGGCAGGCGCCGCAGCAGGAGGTCAGTCAGCTGTTTCCCTGGGACATGCCGTTGAGCTCCCAGCACACACCTACGCAGCTGCTGTCCATGATTCCCACACCTGGTACGTAATATTTTCTTGCTTCCATGAAATATGCAACATTTTTTCGCACAATCATGACCTATTGTCTCCCACAGGTTTTGTTCCCATGTCACAGGGAGGAGGATGTTCGGACAGCCCGTCTCGATACTTCATGAACACTCAGTTCAACCCCGCTGACAGTTCCGCGTTGGGAGGGGGGTATCCTACCCCGTCTTAGCCGCCGCCACCCACGCAACACACCCAGCCTACCGCCCCTCAGCCTGATGAGCCCTTGCACGGTAGAGGCCGTCGTACGATTGTTCCGTCGGGACAGTTAATGTACTCGGACTTCCGCAAGAGGCCGCGGAGGGGGCCGCGTCGAGGACGTGGACAGGGAGGCCCAGGAGGACCTGCCCAGGGAGACTAGCAGGACTTTTTGTTTCGATTAGTTATGACCGCATCCTTTTGGATTTTATCTATCTTAGTTGTACTACTTTTCCATGGAACACTTAGTTTATTTCATCGAAATCTAAACTACGAGTACGATACATTGTCATCAGTACACATTGGGTAGATAGTACGATAACATTCACTTGATACAGCCATAGAACCGAACAACCTAATAATCGAACAACTAAGAAAATAGAACATAGAACAACCTACTCAGGGCCTTTAGGATATTTTCCCTTCCTCATACGACGAGCGTGAGCTTTCTCTCCTTCTTCCTTCGCGCGACGCGTGATCTCGCGCTTCCTCGCCCTTTCAGCCTCACGTGCTTCCGCAGCTCGACGTTCCACCTCCATCTTTTCCTTGCGTTGCTCCTCCTGCCAACGCTTTCGCTTCTCCGCCTCCTCCGCCTCGTGCGTGCGTTGCAGAGTATAATCTCGCCTAAAATAGACCTCACGCATCAGTTGTTCTTCATCCTCTTTCGATTGGGTATTGTCCAGCCACTGTATGTAGTCACATATAGTGGGTGGAGACTGCGAGCAAATGAGTGTTAGCATTGTATTGCAGTGTTACGAGTGGGTGGAAGCAAGAACTATTGGGTGCAATGCGTGTTTTACCCTTCGACGTTGTGTGCGCACGGCAACATTCGCTGGCTCTTCATCATAGTTAGCGCATATGAAAAACCTTCTTCCGAAGGTGTACGACATCTCTCTTGACACCATTAGTTTGCACGGATCTTGGCACCAACAGAGGGGAACCTCGACTCCTTTCGGCACATCGGCAGGAAACTTCTCCTTCGGCATGTCGTCCGAACCAGATGAAGCCATGCCTACCATTTTACAGTATGGGCGTGGTTAGTAAATCCAATAAACTCAAAAAAAGTCCACAAATATTTACCTCACTTCAGCTCCCTGCCGAAATCCCTCTTCCAACTCGCCTCCAAAACCCCTCTCCTCTCCTCTCTATCCACGTAGTTAATCTATTATGTTTGTCGGTGGGTGGGAGGCAGAGAGAGAGGTCCGGGAGAGGCTAAATAGGCAAGCTGGGGGCAGGTCGGCAGATGGCTGGCCGACTAGGGCTTGTCGGCAGCTGGCTTGCCGACTTGCACCTAATCGGCATCTGGTTTGCCGACAAGCCCCTAATCAGCATTTGGCGCGCCGACTTGCATCTAATCGGCATCTGGAACGCCGACTAGTCATTTGGCGCCAAAATCAGTTGCCCCTATCGGTTGCTGGGCTGCCGACTTGGACTTTGTCGGTCACTGGGCTACCGACTTGTTTCTTTTTGCCAATTGGAGTGCCGATTTGGGCTTTTCGGCATTTGGCTTGCCGACCGTTCGCTGTTTTGAAATTTATTCATTTAACGTTGTACTCCTGCGATTTACCAAAAAAATAATATTTTTTTAAAAATTCCATCCACGATTCTCTTTCATACTTCTTTTCTTTAGACAATTCTCTTCCATACTTGGCCACCGATGAATCTACCAAACTTCGTGACCAATTATGCATTTGTACTCCCTCCATCTCAAAATGTAAGGTATATTTTAGTTCGTTAAGATAAGACTTTGACCAATAATTATTTTATTAGTATATAATTTATGTAACATAAAATTGATATTATTAGACTCATCTTCAAAAGTACTTACTTATGATTGTGATTTTATATCACATAAATTATATATTAATAAAGTAATTGTTGGTCAAAGTCTTATTTTAACGAATCAAAATATGTTTTATATTTTGGAACGGAAGGAGTACCTGCTACTCGTTTATGTTCCTAACGCCAAATTGATGGACCCTGTACCTCGTGAACGAACCCGGGTCGTGCGGTTGACTTCGACGACCGTCGGTACACCCTACGCGATCGTATTTAGCTTGTGCTCGTCTGTTCTCTCGCTCGTAACTCCCACTCCTCAAGCGATGGCTTCACCTCTTCGGCACCCGCAATGATGGCTCATCCCACAACGGCGCTGGCGGAGGTGAAGTCGTTCACAACGGCGACGACGGTGGTGGCTCACCAAGGTGCTACGCTGCAAATGGGTACAACAACTGCTAAAGCGCGGTCCCCTGTATCAACGACGGCTCCGACAGCTACATCTTCAGAGGTGGAGGTGCCGCCCGATCCGCCTGACGTGGAGATGAAGATGCAGCCTTATGTGGTGGCGGCACCCTCCCTTCCTAGGGTGGTAGGCGTTCCATGTGGGGTGGACGCAGTTTGCAGCGGCGACGACGCATGCCGTGCGATGGTAGCAATAGCATGGTCCGTGGCAGCTACATGTGCCATTGCAACTGCGCTGCGGTTCTCCGTGGTGGGCATGGATCAGCCCTCTGCAGCGGCGGATGTGTGAGCCGTGGCGGAGGCATCGCGTTCTTCGCCGGAGGCGGTGTTAGCGATCCTCCTCTCTTGCAGGTTCTCCTCTGAATTGGGCCAGATCAACACAGTGCAGCCAGCGCAATTAAGCACACAGGCACACAGCCGCTTGTGCCATCGGGCTTCAATGTATTCGATCCAAGAGGTTTGCACAACGTTACTCGTAAGAGTGTCTTTGTGTGCCAGCAGGCAAGGAACGAGTTAGGATGAGAAGTGCTACACAAGGCAACCAAAATTGTGAGTCAGATTATGTTGTTGCACGTCAGCCTGAAGGGAATCCACAATTTCATGAGCCACCTTGGGCCTCGGCCAGGTTGTTTGTCTTCAAGGCGTCGGCATGCTCTGTCATGACAGGGAGCCGGAAGCGCCTCACTCCTTAGACTTGGGGTTACCTGGGACTACAGCCACAGCCACCTCGAGCTGCGGTGTCGAAAGGGGAGAGATGTTATACGATGTAGTTATTATTTAATTAGTGGATAACATGTTCAAATAAGTAGGGATGTAAGTGGCTTCCACTTAAAATCCACTTAAGCCTACATAATCATCAAATCAGTAAAGCTAATTTAAATTTTCATATATAAATTTCCTGATTTCAATATCATGCGGGCTTAAGCAGGTTTAAGCGGCTCATTCCTACAAATAAGGGATAGTAAGATATTGATAGTTAGGAAAGTTAGAATTAATCGATTAAGTACCAAGTCATCCATATCTCTATATAAGAGAGGACTTGTACCTCGTATCAATCAAACAAAGAATCAACAATTTATTTAGTATGTTTTAGAGTAGTTTAGCCTAGTTATCCCCAAATGATCAAGGATCAGTGCATGGTCTTTGTTCCTTTCACTTCCTCACAAAGTATTTTCTCTGACCTCCAGAGACCAGCTTAAGGTGATTATCACAAGCTAATGTCCTTGCTTTTGCCTGATATTAATATTGCCAGCACTACTCGTATTGATTGACCTTTGGAGCTCTTGAATTCATCCTGTTTTTAAACAAGCATGTTATTATTCCCAACCTGCATGCCGTTCTGCACGTTACTTTTGTAGTTCCACCTCAATAACAATAATCGTTTCCTAAAAATTTAAGACATTTTTATAACACATGATTTTAAAGATATAGAAATAAAAAACATATGATTGGATGCCATGACATACTAAGTCTTACAGGAAACTAAAACACGGGAATTTGTAAACATTGCACTTTGGATGCTCTACAAAATTTTTGCAAAAATTTAAATAGAGAGAAGGCGCATGCAAGACATAAAGAAAATCTCTATGATTTCCCATGCAATTTGGAGGATTTTTGTGGTCTCATTTATTCGATCAAAGAGCCTCTGTAAAAAAAATTATGAATTAAAATCTCATATATTTTTTAGAAAACTCATTCAATCCAAAAAAGCCTTTATACATTGAGTATAAAAATGTATCATACTTAGCTGCAATGTTTAGCTCAGTGCAAGTTAACTCCAATTTGTATTCCCTCGATATATATTATTTTCAGGTTGAAGTCACTGCAATGTTTGGATCTGATGCATCTTCTCTCAGTGCGAAGCTTGTACAAGTTTTGGGCCCTGGCTCCAAGGTTGTCACCACCGACAATTTACGGAGTTTCTTTTTAAATAATTTAAGAATTTTATTGCTTTTTCAGTCTCTGTGTGGATTGATATATACAATCATAAAATTACTATAAAAGTCAAAGGTACTTGTGTCAAGTGACACCCATGAAAAGTTACATATACCTGCAATACATTAACATTCAAGTACTGTACAACCAATTACACGACTGTCAATATATGAGGACATAAACTCCCTAACAATCGCATCCAATTAACGGACATCCTCTTATCCACCAGATTTTGTAGCAAAGATCACGACTACAACCAATTGACACATAAGAAGGTAGCCTACAAAGGATTGGGGATTTCTTTTTATCAAACACAATATCATTTTAACATAGCCAAATAGATCAACAAACCACACTTACTCCCACTAAGATTTAGGCACGTAACACACCTCATAATCCCCATTAACTAATTCCCAAATATATTGGAAACACTTCGAGGAGGTGGAAGATTAAAAGTTAAGTATGCGACCACCATGCGAAATGAGCGAATTAGCAATCAAAGAAGAGATGTCGAATGGTTCCTTCCTCATCAGAAAAGCAGCATTTCTTGCTACTGTGCCAATTTATTTTTGCCAAATTATCCTTATTAAGGACCACCTCGCTATGAAGGTACCACATGAAAAATATTACCTTGAGAAAAAAATTTCAACTGCCATAAGCACATCTGCCACTGGCGTTGAAACCTACTAGGAACATAAGGTCACACGCAAGCACTGTACATAGATTGTACGAAGAATAATCCATTTGAATGCAGGTTCCAAAGAAAAACAGCCGAGAAAGGGTAACATATGCTACCCATTGAACTAGCTAATTCTGGGCATTAGCTTAGGCCCAATGATGACCCTTCTAAATGAGACGTCGAAAGAAACCGTGTTTATCATCTCGGCAACCGTGACATCTTTTTTATGGGTGATACTGCAGAGTGTAGGATATCGGTCTTTGAAAGCCTGCCTATCTAACTAGACATCATCTCAAAACCAAAATTCCACTCCACATTTAGTGTTAAACTTGCCAAACTGAAAAATAGGTATTTAACTTTTATTAGACCTGTCCAAAATCAAAATTCTCGGACATGCCTTCCACTTGCAACAGTGGCTTACCCCTTAGACAACTTACGGAGTTGGATCAGAGGTTAGTTAGTGGGGCCGACTTGGGTCATGGCTGCTTGAACGCCGGCACCCAGCGTTGGTGATGGCGGCCGGAAGGAAGAGCACCCTTGGCAGCAACGCAAGGCACAAGCTCATCTTCGAGAAATCCCGACAAAACCATGCTATTTCCATAGCACCCCTGATACCAGGCGGGCACTCGACCAGGGCGTGCAGTTCTTAAAGCACCTCTGGAGAGAAAAGATAAGCAACCGCTTCCTGACTTTCGGCGGTGAAAGGTGGCCCTCCTCGTAGAGTGGCGGCACGCCGCAATACCCTCAGCAGAAGGGCGTCCTCATGATCTTCCAAGGATCCGACTCCAAAGGGAATCGGAAGCTGCGGCACGCGAAGTGAATGGGACTATGCCTGCAGTTCCCCAGTGGCTGGACTGGTCTGAAGGTACCAGTCGGCTTCGGGACCGACAGGTGACCACCCGGATAGCGCGTCCCGCATCCGCGGCAAGCATCCTCTGGTGGTGGATCCGCAGGTCGTTGGTTTTCAAGCTCCGCAAGGGTCCTCATGGATGGCAGTAAGCACATCAACATCATCTTAATGGATACCTGAGAAGATGCAAATCACAGAGTCCACAGCTCCGTCCCAGTAGCACCACCCTTTCACGGGATAGTGCCAGGAAGTGCGCCAACCACTGGGACACGTTTCCTTGGAGGTTGTGTTCGGCAAGCCGAACAAATTCGCGGTTAGAAACACTGACCTGCGAAGTTGTCGACTTCAAGTAGTGCCTAACGCGCAATCTGTGGTGCCTAGGCGTACACCAAATCATGGCTAGGCCGTTGCTAGGCTACCTTCAAGCTAAAGATGAGGGCCCAGGGGTCATCACCCGTCACTAGTGACTCGAGCATTCACCGATTTGCGACACGCCAGTGTAGACATAGCCGAGTCCCTGATCGACGGCATGAGGAGCTGGAAGGCACCAAGAGGGGACTGTCGCCTTCGAGTAGGCTCCACAAAGCAAGAAAGCGGCAAAACGAGTCGCTTTCAGTCGGCCAAGGACACCAAGAATGTCTAGGTCCATCATGAGGACCCATTCCAAGATGGTCCAAATCGGGCCTCCGACCTCGAGGCCTAATAGAAGCGCGATCATCGACTCCTTCGTGAGAATTGGAACATCTGATGGCAAGCCAGGCTGAAATGCCTAGGGTTTTCAAAAGGTCGCCGAGCACTCCCTCAACGTCAACAAAGACGCAGAAGCTGGCAAGAAGTAGTTAAGTCCCTCCACCGCTTCGCCGAGCACAAGGCAAAGCCATCGGAGAAACGGAGATAGCCCGACTCCGTGCCGGGCCGGGTCATCAAAGAGGTATTCACCCGGACTGGTTAGCAATCCAGTCTGGTTCTCTAAGAAGAACAAGACTTGCGAAAATGTGTATAGATTAAACCTCGCGAAACAAGCTTGCCCCAAGGAACCCGTTCGCACACATAATATTGATCAGGTAGTCGACTTCCACGTGCCGGTCGTGAGCATTATGTTTTCTGGATGCCTATTCGGGTACCACAAGATTAAGAGGAAAGAATTCAGATCAAATAAAAGACTTCTTTCATTACCCCGTTTGCGGGCTTATGTTATATCACTATCCTTTTTGGTTTAAAAAATGCTGGCGCCTACATATCAGCGATGTATGCCGAAGTGTTTGCATGACAGATAAGATTAGGAATATCCAAGCTTACGTTGACGACATCTTCAGTGAAGACAAAAAGTAGCACGGATCATCTTGACCAACTATGGCAAAACCTTCGCCACTCTTAGGAGATTCGACCTGAAGGCTCTACCCGGAGAGTACATCTTCGGAGTTTCCTTTGGGCAAGCTGCTCGGTTTCATCATTTCCGAACGAGGAATCGAGCGAGCCCGGACCAGCTCGACGCTCATCCTCACGATGGGCAAACGTGAAGGCCTGACGTGCATCCAACGTCTAACCGGCATGTGTTGCCGAGCATTAAGTCGGTTTTCATATCCGACTCGCGCTGAGAAGGCTTTGCCTTTCCTAAATCTACCAGACGCCTCAAGAGCCGGCTCCTTCGAGTGGGCCGACGAAGCTCCAAAAGGTCTCGGCGACTCAAGCGCCTGTTGTCTACCACCTTTGGTTCTCGTGCTACACCGATGACGGAGAGCCCCTGCTGCTCCTCACATTGTCGGCCACCCATCAGGTGGTCGCAGTGTGGTCCTGGTGTAGCTACGAACGACAGAGGGCCGTCGCGTAGAAAGTAGAGCGACCCGTCTCTACTATGTCACGCGAAGTCCTCCCTCCGAGTCGCAAGCACCGCGCTACCGCCTCACTACAGAAACTCGTCTATGGCATGTGTCATCGCAGCGTGCGGAGGTGGGTGTTTTCACTACTTCCAAGGCCACTGTGGTTACTCGTCGTGGTCAGCCACGCTCCCTTGTCAGACATCCGATCAACAACAGGGACGCACGCGAGTCGCTAAGTGGGCGATTGAGCATCAGGCCTCACGACATCGACTCTGAGCCCGCAAGGTCCTATCAAGTCTCAGGCTCATCGCCGACTTCATCGTCAAATGGACTGAGACCCAGTCCCTCCCGCCCCAAGCGCACTCGGAGCACTGGTCATGTACTTGATGGGTCGAAGATGCTTCCGGGCACGGGGGCTGGAGTCGTCCTCATCTCTCCCAAAGGCGACAAGCTCCATTACGTTCTGCAGATCCACTTCGCCGCATCCAACAATGTTGCGGAGTATGAGGCGCTGTGCTACATGGCCTGCGCACATCGCAGTTTCACTCGCATCCATCGACTCCTCTGTTGCGAGACTCGGATCTGGTGGTGCAGCAGGTGATGAAGACGTGGGACGCCAAGGACCCCATCATGGCCGCATAGTGCGCCGTGTGTGTCGACTCGAAGGCCATTTCGAAGGCCTTGAACTTCACCACGTTCGTCGGGCGACAATGAAGCAGCACGACTCCCTCGCCAGGATTGGTTCCGCTCGCGAAAAGGTACCACCCGGAGTCTTTCTTCAGCAACTACTTCAACCTTCCGTTTCAAGATGGAGTCAGCAACCACGTCATCTGAGGTCGAACCTCAAGACCCTGGACTAGCCCACCCGGCCTAGGAAGGCGTCTAGTGATCATCCCGCTCTGGACCAGCCATTCTTGCTTACCTTTTGGCGCAAAGACTACCGAGATCCGACTGAGGCGCGTCGATTGTGCGCCGTGCTCGTGCGCTACACATCATCAACGGTGAGCTCTACAAGCGCAGCACCACTGAGTTTTCCAGTGATGCCTCTCGCCGGAAGAAGGTCAGAGCAGTACTCGAGAAATCCACTCTGGAACAAGTGGCCACCACGGTCATCACGGGCACTCGTCGCAAGGCTTTCCGTCAAGGTTTCTTCTGGCTCACGGCTCATGCTGATGCAGAGAAACTCATTTCGCGCCTGCGAAGGCTGTCATAGGTACGCCCGCCAATCACACATGCCGGCTACCGCCCTCAAGACTATCCCTATCACATGGCCCTTTCCTGTGTGGGGGCTCGACATGGTGGGCCCGCTCAAGACAGCGCGAGGGGGATTCACTCACCTCCTCGTAGCAGTGAATAAATTCACCAAGTGGATTGAGGCCAAGCCCATCATGAAACTCGATGGTCCGACTGCCGTCAACTTCATGAAGGGTTATCTTCGATTCAGCATCCCACACAGCATCATCACCGACAATGGCAAGAACTTCACTGCTGAATCCTTCCACCATTCTGCCGGGACCATGGCATCCGACTCGACTACGCCTCGGTGGCCCATCTGTAGTCCAATGGCAAGCTGAGCGCTCCAATGTGCTCATCTCCAAGGCATTACGCCCCGGCTGCTGATTCCTCTACAGGACTGCCGGCTGCTGGATCGACGAGCTCCCTTCTGTCCTCTGGAGCTTAAGGACTACTCCAACCGTCGACTGGTTACACGCCTTTCTTCATGGTCTACGGAGCTGAAGCCGTCTTGCCGAGTGACATCCTCCACGATTCCCGCGAGTCGCAGCATATGTGGAAGCGGATGCCGAGTTGGCAAGGCAGGACGACCGTGATCTCCTAGAGGAAGCGTGGGAACTCGCTCTCTCCGCTCGGCCATATATCAGCAAAACTTGCGTCGTTATCACAGCCGCCAAGTCCGGGCCGAGTCTCAATAAAGTGGGATTTGGTCCTCCGACTCATTCAAGACAGGCGGGCATGCACAAGCTTTCCCGCCTTGGGAGGGGCCGTTCATCATTCACCATGTGTTGCACAATGGCGCCTACCGACTGAGGACTGGCATCAGGAGTAGTCACGGAAAGGACCTGGAACATTGCTCAGCTGCGTCCTTTGTTCACTTGAACTTTGTACTCTCAATAGTTTATCGCTTGATCATAAATAATCCTGTTCCTCTCGAGCGGCACTCGGGAAACACATTTTTTCCACAATTTTAAGTTGGAAACATTTTGCTTATTCTTTTGCCTTTCAACTAACTGTGTTCTCTTGGGCAACCCCCAGGGGCTACATCAATAACCAAGTGGCTTGACTCTCCCGGGCAACCCCGGGGGGCTACCTCACCCCACTGGGTGTTGTTAATCGGTGCAAATTATTTTGAATCTTCTAACTTTGTTTCCCCGTGAACGTCTAAGTAACGTGTACGGTACCTAAGGCCCACTCTTCGTCTCCACTACAGTCGCAACCCGGCTGTCCGGTTGGCAAGAGCAAAAGCTAAAGGTCGGCCTACACACAAAAGGACTCGACGTAGAAACAAACTCAGACGACGCAAAACAACTTGTGCAAAATAACTTAACACTTCATTGCAAAACAACATAGTTTTTACAGCATTCCCACTCGGCATACGCGAGTTTCTAATACAAATAATTTTATTCTTCCGGAGTCGCCCTCACGCGCCTCCTCTAGGTCGGTAAACTCGGCTATCCGGCTGGCGGCGCGGCAAACTCGGGGGAGCAGTTTCAACGGATCAGCCCGCTCGCCCTCTGCGTCGAGTGGAGCCCCGGCGGAATCTCGTCGACGTCCACGTCAAGATGGTGTGCCAGCACCATCGCCAGCGCCATGCCGGCTCCTGAGCGGGCCGTCGATTCCTTCCACTTCTCCACCTCCACAAGCCTTGCGAAAGCTTGTCGACAAGGGCGAAGATGCTGGAGCCCATTTCTTCGTTGGGCCATAGCGTGGTGTAGAGGCTCTGCGTGGCCGACTTCATACTTTGTACGAGGCTCTTCATTTGAGGATTCGGTCCTCCACAGTGAACGACGCACACTGGATTGGACATTAGCTCAGGTGTCCAGATGCCTCGGGAGCCACCTCAGCCGGGTTCGCAGCGCCCGGAGTCGGAGCGCTGCTTTCCTCGCCTCCTCTCCAGTTCTGGGCAAGTGTCTGGGTGTGAATAATTAAAAGGAAACTGACAAGAAATGTGCAGAGAAGATGGCAAGGGACTCGGATGACTTACGAGCAGAGTCTTGTTGGCGTTCTTGAGGTGCCCCATGAGCTCCACTCGCGCTTCGCCCACCGTGACCAGCGACAATGCTGCCGCATGCCGCTATCTTAGGCGAGTCGTGTCATCTATGAGTAGAGGCCGTCGACCTGCTGCCACTGGAGCTCGTGAGTCTCATGGCCTTCAGCTTTTCATACTGTTCCGCCATCTGCTGGTGCTCTGATCACAGCAAGCGGTGGTCTTCATATCCTCGCGAGCCTTCTTCAGCTCGTCGTGATACTCGGCCATCTTGGCGTCAGCATCTCTTCGCCCACTCTCCATCGAGATGGCAGGCCTCAATGTTATCTCGAAGCACGCGTTTCGGCCTCGCATCTGCTGACTCAAACGGATGACATCACAAAATCTCAATGTGCAAATGCCTTACTATGATTGGGATACTTACTCCTGCGCAGCGAGTTTCTCTCGAGTTGCCGAGTCCTGGTCTTTCATCAGCCAGCGCCTTCTCAGGGAGGCGTTCCTCTCCATGAGGGCCTGGGTTGCTTCCGCCGAGCCAGACCATCGCTGAGCAAGAGGAAATCTGAGTCAGTGCAAGTCCGAGTTATAAGTCTCAAGCCGACTCTAAACATGTCGACTCGAGACTCGGGGGGCTACACCCCTGGTGCACTATCGTGCCCCAGTGTTAAAAATCAAGCGAAGTTTGGAGGCAAAGACTTACCCCGATGGAAACTTCAAACCTCGGCCGAGGCCGCCAAGGTTTGGCCACGTCGGCAAACTCCCTAAGCTTGGAGCTGAGGGCAGGTCGTCCGTGCTGCAGCTCGGCAGTGTAAGCAGCAGTGCGGGAACAAGCCTGCCCGGACGGACGGTGCCGTTTCTCTGTAGGCGCGGGCGTCGGAGCCCGCACAAGGCTACGTCCACACCGGGATAGACTCGGTGGTGAGCTGGCCTTGGCCCTATCGGCCGGCTCGAGGAGTCGCGCCGCTCGTGGCCTGCTGCTCGTGTCGCTTGCAAGTGGGAGTCGACGGGGGCTACGGGTCGTCAGCCGGCAGCCGCGGCTGGCCCGGCACCACACTCATCGGCATTCGGCGCCTCCGCACGGCGCAGCCGGCGTTGGCACGCTGGCGCGAGCACAGCAGAGCACGGGCTGACTCGGCTCCCGCGCCCGACTCAGTGCCACCGCCACAGGCGGCGGCCGGGGGCGTGATGTGCGTTGGGCGCAGTCGCAGTTTTTTTTTCTTGGAGTTGGAAGCCGACTCCGACGGCGGATTGAATCAGCCTCGTGGACGCTCCAGGCTTAGAAGCTTCCTTTGTCGGAGGAGCTTCCTTTGGACTCTGCATGCGAAGGACCCATAACCGATTTCAGCGAAACGCCTTCTTTTTCGGCAAAATAAAAGGAGGTGTTACCTGGTGGTGTGGGGACCATTTTCTTCTTCGGTTCCCCGGGGCAGCCGCGGACCCCCTAGAGGAGCTGCAGACGCCGAAATGGGGCGCAGTCGGTTGGTGGCGGTAAGCGGCAGCTGAACCGCCGGGGCTGGCAGTTCGGTCCGAGCCACATTAGCTGGCTGACTACGTATTAGTATGCAAGGGCCCGGAAGCTGGAGGCGTCATCGTTTCGCCTCCGTTTGAAAGTCAGAGGGGCCTCCTCAGATTCGTCTCCGAGGCGGCAGCCTCGCCCCCGCTCCGGGTACCCGCACTCGGGGGCTTCTCGTCGACCTCCACGTAGTCCAAAGCCTCCGGAGCTGGTTCTGCTACGGGGACGGGCGGCTGGAGTTCAAATCAGCAGAGTCTACAATGACAAGGGACTCGGTTTCAGAGAATGAAGGAAAAAAATGTAAAGAATTCGACTCGGAAGATGAAAAACTTACAGTCGGCGGGGGGTGTTGGTTGGCGGTAGAGTAATAGAGTAGGGCACCATATGCGGTGCCCTGGTGAGAACCGGAGCTCCTTGGTTCAGGTTCTTCGGAGCTCCATGAAGTGCGGTCTGAAAAACGCTCACTTCGCGACACCCTGGTCGAGTACGGACTCACACGAGTTAATCCACACATCGGCGTGAGTAATAGCCTTGCAGCGGCTGGATCCGCCGACTCAACCAGGTAACGATGAGGCGACTCTGATAAGCCCCTTGTCTGGAGCCGCTGGATCTCCCCGTGAGGTGCTCGACTCGGCATTTAGTGCTATAGAAGCCTTTTTTTTTTGGTTGCCCCAGCGATTTTGCCATGCGGGGGACCCGCGTACGTACTTCGGCAGCCCATCCTGTGCAGTCGGTGTGTGTTCGTCGGGACACTAAACCACCGTCTTGCACTTCTGCCATGCGTGTCGGGGAGCTGCAGCTTGAAGCACTCACGCCGGACTTGACTGGATTGCGGCTCCCCAGTAGATGGAAAGACGCCCGCCGGCCTTGATCGGCTGGCCTCACCATGAAGATCTTCTTCCACAGCCCTCTAGTGAGGCCGAGTCCCCAAAAAGCATTCGACACAGCGTGATGAAAAACACGCAATGTGAGGATGCCAATTGGGGTTGAGTTGATGGAGCTGCGAGGGCCGTAGAAGTAGAGCAGCCCCCGCACGAAAAGGTCATGGGGCACGGGGCAGCGGACAAGGCCCGTGGCGGCTCAGACTCCTGGTACAGACGCCCATCCACGTTGCTGATCACGCGGGGAGGGAGTATTGCCCGGTGGCAAGGCCGGCAAGGATTGGTCCGGCACCACCGAGGACCCAATCGCCTTTCTTCCAATCGTGGGGAGGCGCGGCGGACCCAGAGGTGGCATCCAGAGTCGCTCTTGTTGCGTGGAGACGCGCGGACATGATCGAGAAGCAGGTGGCGGATCGAACCGTTGCTGTCCTCGGGGGGGGGGGAAAAGAAAGACAGGACGCAAGCACGGCGACGAAACTTGGGAAATGGAACGCTGGGTCGATGTGCGTGAGGAAGACGACGAGCAAAAGGAAACTGTTCTCCCAGCGTACACTTTTATAAGAGGAGGAAGGCGAACCGCCGTGGGAAAGGGTGCTATACGTGCAGCGAACCGCCACGGCAACTGCCGTCCCACGCGTGCGCGTGGGATTAGAGGCACATTTTTGTTGTGGCCTGGCATCACAAGCATTCTTCGCCAGCGTTTGCGTTATGTCAGTGGGCCAATTCCAGCGCGCCCCATACGCGTGACTCGCGGCCGTAATCATAAAGAGCCCATCGCTGGTCATGATATGTATTTTTCTGACGCGTAGTCGCCGCTGCGGGCGTGAGGGATGTCTCGCAGAGCGTCCCGCGCAAAGGCCCGAGGCAAAAGTAAATTGCTGATGTGACGTCGCGCGCAGTCGTGAGTCTTGTGTTTCCGCGAACGCCAGCTTGACCGGGTCAAGCCGACCAGGTCGTTGAAACCAAGTTGGAGCCGGCTTCAGGCCCACGTGTCCAACAGCAAAAGGATGACGGCTCCACAAAGCCAATCCTGAGAATATGCCGGACGCACCACTCGGGAGTGGACCGCTCTGCAAACGGAGTGGTCGATGACCGGCCCAACCAGGTTAGTAGGTCACTCGGCAACAACCAAGCTAAGGA